>JABRWK010000030.1:420542-476330 GCA_013372445.1 Hypothenemus hampei | reverse complement strand
CCTTCCTTTTTCCGACGACGACTAGACGATCCTAAGAGCAGTGCGCGTCGTGATCGTCGCGCGTCCGACGAGAGTGAGTGTGAAGTGACTGAAGAAGAATGGGCGGCCGTGCCGTGACCCCCCCGGGCCACCCGTTACCCTGAACCCAACCATGTCTTTCTGGTGGATTTACTGTTGTGTCGGACTCCTTTGGTTGGTGCTGGCAAAACATCATGCCACCCATGCTATCCCCACTACTACCGCTAGTACTCATTCGCAGCACTATCATCACGATACGGAATCTCGACAAATTAAACGAGGTAAGTTGGTCTATGAAACAAAAAAAATTAAATGTTTCTCGATTTACATAAATGTTACAAATGAGCTTACATTTTTACTCCTGCTGCCACGAGGCTGTATCGCTTATAAAATAGGACTGCTCTTAGTGTTAAGCACCTCTATTTATTTTCCCAAAAACTTTATGGACTTGAAACGTACCCATCAAAATGTATTATGAACATTTCAGCTTAAAGAGGAATACCTTATGCTAACTATGAAAAGAGGAAATGTAATATTTAGTTGAAATTGAACGATTTCCAAGATATGAATGAGACACCCTATAAACTGCAAGTTTTTTCGGTCGTTACCTGTTTAATACAAAAAGGAAAAGAAAATACATAATAGTAAGAAATAAAAGTTCAAGCACTACAACCGGGGTTTTAACCTGAGACGCTCCCCCAGAATAGAAAGTGAGCTTTCTCGATCAAGTAAAGATTCATCGCCTACTTTTCTTTTAATATTCCATACAGGATGATTCATGGAAATTTTGGTTAACATTTGTCATCACTTGCAACGCTTTGGTTGTGTTTGAAAATTTAAAGAAAAAAATTCCTTGTAACAAGAGATACACAGCATCACACATATATCTCTTGAATCACTTCATCATTCATACCTACACCTTCTCATTCTGTTGATAATGGGTTTCACTCCTCCATTGGGCAAAAAATGAATAATTGAATGCCTTCGTCTCTAGAGCAATGCTGTAGGAAGGAACGCAAAGCTACTATTTTTGCCCCTATTATTTCTCCTGTATTTACACCCAGAACACACCCGTTTAATTAAATATATTTCAAAATCTTTTTGTTACAATCTTATTGAAACCAGGATACCAACAGCCGAAAATGGAATAATTGTGTACAAGTCAGTTTACCTTTTAGTGGTACGAGCCCCGTACGTCTCGAAGGTTCATCAATCAACGTCAACCACTTTCAATTAGATTATATATATGTTTTAGGGCGTGAAAGTGGTTTTTCTAAATTGGCAAACGCGAACGCGAATCTTTCGACGTCGATCTTAACAGAAAAGGAGAAAAAAACTCCAGGATCAAAAGATGGGGAAGGGTATTGCAACATCGTGCCTTCCCTAAAATCCATCATTACGACTTAATTTGATTGGGAAATTGATGATTGATTATGTGTGTATGTGTGTGAGAGAGCAAAGAAAATTGGAAAATGTTTAAATGGCGCGTGGAGAGAATGTAATTTTTAGGTTGGAAACGATGTGTTTGGATTCTCTTGGGTACGATTTCTAGTCACCCCTAGGGGTAACTATCCTGCAGTGCCTTCAATAGCTAATATATTCAGTATATTAGAGGATCGACCTTCTAAATTGGCTCACAATTTTACGTCAACGATTTTATTGAGTTTCACTTGAGTGGGAGACACCAGTTATTATTGAGCATGTTACATTGGCCAAAATACACATTGACAAGAGACAATAAAAAATGCAGACTAATAATAATAGATTTAAGAAAAGCTCAACTTTAATTGTCAAGTGTCTATGAATAATTAATTAAAAAAAAAATAACCAAGATGTTTCTTCCCATTTTTCAATATGACTTCAAATTGGAAGTGTAGTAGGAAAAAATGAAATATTTAACCGATATATCAAACAAAATCTTCCCCAATTCTATGGAAGTGTCACACAACAATTCATTGCAGTCTTCAAATAAGCCTCTCCTCTTAGTCATCCGAACCCATTAAATTTAATTCACCTTCCTGTTCATCTCGAAACGGTACATAGGAAAAATTATTTTTCGTTGCATAAAATAAAGAATTCTTTCTTTTCCTGTACATTTCCGTTATTCTTTTCTTTCTCTTGTTTCTATAAAATTTTCAGTTACATCTAAATAATACGTATATGTTCCTTAGAGGGCTTTGGAAGGAAGCGACCTGCACTTGTCTTTCCTTGTTCATGCGTTCAAGGTAGAAACCAGCTTTATTATAATATATTATTTTTCAACTAGAAAAAAACTATGATGGATATTTTGGCTGTCGTTGTGGTTTTATTCTTGGGGCCTCGTGGCGCGACGTTGATTGATGCAATAGCAGTCCTGGATTTCAAACCGAAAACAGCGAGTCCTCCCTCGCCCTACAACACCCCCTCCGTCTCCAACCTTACTTTCACCTACATAATTTATTTGGAAATGATACACTATTTTTTTTTATTACAATAACAGTAATTTTATTAATCAATTCTGGAAAATAAGTCAAGTGCTTTACATGCAGGAACTCTTCTTCGTCCAATCGATAGTCGATAAATCTTTATTAGAATTTGAATTTTGCGCTGGATTTACTGCTGACACGTTACCGGCCATAAACTGGATGATAGAAGGAAAAAAGTTTCGTTGATGGATAATAAAAGTGGCGCCCAGATGGCGCTTATTCGGGCCCGAACGTGTGTGTGAGAAAGACTGTTTTGCGTTTGAATACCGAAAAATGGAAATATTTTCGTCAAAAAGGAAGAGCTCGGAAATCTAAAGGGATTTGTTCGGGGTACGTGTCGAAAAATTTTTTAAATCCTTCTACGATTCTGGATCTTTGTCGTCAAACATCAGAGGAATATGTGTTCTCAATCGGGCGTGTGTAAATTTTATTGTACACAAAATGGATTTTTAACATCTTTTCTTTTTTACGCTGTGATAGATCTCAATTCCAATAAAATACCATTAACTTTCCCTGAAGTGAAACTCTAGTAAATCCAGTAGGCATTTACTCTCGAACGCTTTACCGCCCCACCCACTGGCATCGAAAACAATTGCTGTGCAACGGTAGCCCGGCATCGGCACCTGCGATTTTCACGACACAAAAGCGAAACCTATTCATTAAAACTGACGTTTTTCGGAAAAAAAAACCGAGAGGAAATGATTTTCTCGCCTTTTCCATTTATTATTATAATTATGTCTTTTTACTTGATGTGGCAACACTGCAGTTTTATAATTTTCATTTCATTTCTATTTCAGTACAACTACAATATTTAATTTGATATTTTAAATATTCATAACGCAAATTGTCTGAAAATTAACAGAAATCACCTTTAAAATGAAATTGGGAAACTGCAGGAATTTTACAATTCGTTTTAATAAAAGTAGTTTCCCATAAAACTGTTATACTATAGTTAAGTCTTTTTTCAGGTAAATACTGAAGCGGAATCCATTTTAGTTGCACTCAACTACACATTAAAAAAAGGTTTCCTTTTTTTGGGTATTTTCACAATTTGCTATTTCGAAAATGTCTTCCGTTTGTAAGATTTGAAAAATACAATATTATAACGCCCGAGTAATACTGTATGTATTAGCTAAAAGTGAAAATTGTTCAGGAAGTGGAGAGTAGTTGCTAAGCAGCTCGTACTGCTTCAGGTGGTTTCGAGCCCCATTTCCTGTGGATTATTAAAAATAATTTGAAAGCAGGTTATTTGTGGTTTGGAGTCTGTTTTGAATCCTGTAAAATTACTGCTTTGAATTTGAAATTGTTCCGAGAACTCTTGTTGATAAATTATTTATAGTCGAGTTAAGGGTCTCAATGTACTGTTCAAATAGACCAGTTTTAAAGATAAATCCAAATATCCGAAATATCCGCAAAACCGTTTTCGGGTTTTCCAGATCTGAAAGTAACTTTTTCGTTCATTGTTGTTGCTAGTTAAGGTTTAATAAATTCGGAATTTCCATATTAATTACAAGATTGCACAAAATGATACCGTTATAAAGAGGCTTGGAAAAAAAATTAAAATACGGGCGTTATCCACACCCATCTATTCAAGTTTGCAAACGAAACCCGTAAAATTTTTCTACGTGATCCCTGATATGAGGACGACTTTCCGGGAGACGTTGGAAAACGCTTTTATTTCAGCGCATTCACGGTAAAAAGAGGTCAAAATGGCCTCGGGCCACTATGTGTCGCATCATTTGTCCATCTCGTCCTACATGAATACTGCCTGCATTCACCTCAAACCATTGGGTATCTTCTAATTCAAATCGCCCTTCCTAGTTTGAATATTTCACGAAGAGGAGACCTCGTTTTTCTCTTTCGGCCAAAGATTAAACCTAATTGCTGTCGTCACTAAATTCAAAAGTAATTTAATTTTTTTTTCCTTTCACGTTATGAGTGAACTGTTTAAATGCAAACCAAGATTTTGGTACGTAATCCAAAAAGGCAGTATTTCGTTATTTTCACTCATTTTCCGGTCCCTCTCCATTTCGGTCCCTGAGGCGTGAGGTGAATAATATGAAGATGTTGGAGGCGGTGGAGTGGAGGCAAATAATTTTGAAAAGTTTCCTTTCCCCGTTCCACACTAATAATGTATTTGAATACAAACAGCTTCTGTATGGAAAAAGTGAACTTACAACGTCCCGGTTAAATCCAGCTCCCAAGGCGTTTAACCGAAATTTATGATAAGCCCTGTCATTTACCCTTCGAGTCGGGATCCCTCTGTGACCACAAATCAGTTTCGAACGAAAAATTTTATCTCGACATTTTTACAACCACTCTTTAAGTTATTTTCAATCAAAAATATAATATTCGTTTATAAATAACTACTATTTTTCGCTGCAGGTATTGCAGAAATCACAATTTGCATTCATGTCGTTCTGGTATTTTAAAAATATGCGTAGGTATTTTTGAATTTCGTTGATAAACGGTATAATTATCAAATGATTTTATCAATTTGTTGTTACAAAACTGATTCAATTTCTGAAATTGTATGTAATTGAATAGAAAAAATATTAAATTAATCCATGAAAGCCCTTTAAAAAATGTTGGTGGCGAAGATTTGCAAATTGTGCAATTTACTCACGTATCAGCCCTCAGTGCGAGTGCCAAAAAATCAATATGGAAGCATAAATGTCGCATTCCGACTTGCATACAAGATGTACTTGGACTACAACGATTATTATGCACACGTATGTGGAGGACAGCAAATTTAATATATATTCTTACCGGCAGGCCGTCGGTACCAAAATGCAATTCCAGCGAGGCCATTTACATAATTATATTTTAATCTGTTTTAGTCCAGAGTTGTATCTGAATTCCAGATTCTGAATTGGAAATCGAGAGCTCTGGTCATAAAATGCGCACGAAAAGAAATTACAGATGCCAAACTTTTTTCCGCAACACTAATTTATGACGGGAGCAATATATTGCGGTCGTGCACATGTGTTGATTAATAATAGGGACAATTGTTATTAATTAACGCATCTATATATGTATACCATTCGTGTAATGATCACAATGAAAAATGGGCATGTTCTTAATTACTTGAATAACGACGACCATTAGTTTTCTCAATGAATTTTTTTTAATAAAACCCACCTTTGAAAACTTCCTAGCATTGAAACGGCAGAAGTAACCATATTGCGTTCGATTTTCTGTCTAAAGAGAAAGAAAACTTTATTAAAAGCTTTCCCATCTCTTCAATACCTAATTGATATGCCATCCATGGGCAAGAGGCACTTTTCCTCTCATTTTTGCATGCCCGTCACGTGAAAACTGATGAAACTCTGTCCCTGTTTCTTTCTTCTTTTCTCGTTCCTTTTTTTAAAGACAAGTCGCAAATACAACATCAACTCGATCAAAACAAGTGAAAAATAAATTTCATCCAGGCAGCAGCAGCTTCGTGAGATGGCAATTTTAGGAAACTGTTTCTATCTGGAGAAGGCAAGAGGAAGACGATAATCGTTTAAAGGTTTCGTGCTTTTGGGGGAACGTAGGTTGGGCCCTAATAAAATTTCAAACTGAATTGTCTACTTGTCTTTCACAGAAGGATCTCGCGATTTATTATATTAAGTTTAAATAAATTTCTACGCAATAAATTGCTTAACAATTTTAACGTGATGACGTACACTTGGAAACATTGTCTTGCCAAATGAAGGGTGAAAATAATTAGTGAAAATACTTTGATTTTCTGGAAAAATGTCAAAAATCTATAACATTTTCAAAAGACAAAAAAAAAGTCGTAGACTACATTAAACGATTACAAAAGCATATGTAGGTAAGGTAAGGGCACAATGAAGAACTTGTTTGATGAAAATGATACTGCAACAAATAGTGTGAAAACAAAAGACAGGACTTTGGATAAAGTAGGATCGAGACGGAGGAACCCATGTCCATTAGTTTTATTGGGTTTTGTTACTTCACAGAGTTAGGAAGCGAAAATGAATCAAACGGGTTTGTTATACAGAAATAATTTAATGTTTGACTTTCGTTGTTGATATGGTAATCTTAAACAGAACCACAGAAGAACGCTAATGAGTGGTTGAAGTCATGAATAATATCCACAGAAAATGAAACTGATTAAATGTCAACTAATCAAGAAAAGGAACACAAATTTATGGTAGCTGGAACATTTCAATAGATATCTGGGAACAGCTTTAACAAGAAAGCTGCAATTAGGGGAAGAAATAATGCAAATATTTGATTACATTTCCAGCTACATTTAATAATAACTGTTTCGCCATGTTTGGACACAATTTGAATTTTGTTGCGTTCTTCATTGTTGACAAAACAAAAAAAAAAAAGTAAAGATAATCAAATTAGTAGATTTTGGTTTGTAAACTTGCTCGAAATGAACTGGCAAAGAAGAATTGAGTAAAAGAAAACTATATTTGAGAATGAGAAGGACTTTTACAAGAGAATGTTGTGGGGATTTGCTTTGCCATTTCGGTTAAAAATTGTACTGATAAAAGCACTGTTTGGCAAAATTAATAACGTTTTATGATCATGAAAATGGACCAGTTGATTCCTCTTCGATCGTCCGGGCAAAACAAATTACTACCTTATCAATTTGGCCTGCTACAATTTTTGTTTATAACCAAATATGAAAAAGTTTCGTGGCGAAAAATAGCCCGCATCAAATGAGGAAGCCAAGAAAGACATCTATTTTACTATAAGAGTGCAACAAATAACATTTTTATATTTCGGTACATGCAACCTTANGAAAACATAGGAACGATCCGTTATTAAATTGACAAAATAGATCCTCAGGTATGTATTTTTAATAAAATGTCTTTTCTAAGGCCACGTATGTAAATTCATCCAGTGCCATTGGGGTTTTTGTGTTCTACGTGTATCCAGATAAATGAAAGCTACATTTCAAAACTCAGTTTGATCATTGTTAGTATTTACTTTTTTCCTTTTCTATAATTCCAAAAATGAATTTAAGTTTTAGTAAAAAATATATTTTATATGTTATATACTATATTATGTATGTCAATATATTTGTATTGAGTAAGTATAATGAAAAAAAAAAAAAGAAAAATCGGCCCGATTGGAATCGGTTTGATTCGTGCGCCCTCTGGGGAAGCATCCATTTTCGAGTCCGTGAAATTTGCGGGCATTCACCTGGAAAACTAAATCGGTCCTGAGTAGAGTTTCCTCTCCTTCTCCCTTTCTCTCTCTCTCACTCCCTCTCTGTCTTTTAATCTCGTTGCTTAATAGAGAAATTGATTGAAACGGCTCTTCGACAGAGTAGCATCAAAAAATCAATTGAGACAATCGAATGTTAAAATTACACTGGGGTCCAGAAAATGTCGAAAATCGTGAAATGTGTTGTTGAATTATTGGAATCCTGCTGCGCTATTTTTAGACGGATGGAGTACCTTAAGGAGTTTGATTTTATTTTTACTGAAAATAAAAGAGGCGTTTTCGAAGATTAATTGAAAAAACGACCTCGAAGTAGGCCTTAGGTGATGAAACCTGATTGGCTTAATAATTTTTGAAATAAGTCGGTTAATTCTTTTTTTTTTTCGAATTGATATAACAGTTTTAAAAGAGGAGAAAGAAATCACCTTGCAGCGAAAATCCTGCAAGGTGATTGGAGTTCAAGGAATTTTAGCACTGCACTGACGTGTTCCGATTTTATAGAACACTTTACTGCCAGGCATCACATATCGAGCGATTTAAACTGTTGTAACTGAAAGACTAAGATGGACAAGCTCTGTACTCATTTATTTTTTAAACAATGCCATGCAGATCTTGTGAGTTCGAATCATTGAGAAATGTTTTTAAGAAATTAGAAAACCAATCTAACTTTTTGTGTTTTTGAAAATTTTCAATTCTTGACATACTACAAGCCATGGCACTGATGATTCAAATAACCACTTTTAGAATGGTTTTCTATTATTTTCTTATAATAATTTGTTGGGAAAGCACGAAAAAGTGTTTTAAGTTGAGAAATAATGATTTACTGCCATTTTTTTTAATGGATAAATTCACAAAAATTTAACAATTGCGATCTAAAGAGAACTGTTTCCATATATCACAACACTATAATTACCGATTCTGGTAAACGTATTTGCTATTAACTTCAAAGGTCAGGCTCAAATTGGCAGGTTACCTACCCTACAATCTCGTCTTGACTCCTTGAGTGCGAATAAATTGGCATAGTACTGTCTCGTGATAGCCAATATTTGGTGTAAATTGCAATTTCCAGAGAATTTTGACCATAATCCAAATATAATCTAATGATCCGATTTTTTCCATGTAAAATTGTTTGTTATTGGAATCGTTTCCAGAAAAACACAACAGGATTGAAATGATCCATAAATGAACGTGCACAACAGCGTTCACATTTTTATAAACGTCACGTTTTGCAATTTATTCGTTCGCATAAAAAAACTCATTAAATCAACCATACAGCTTTTTTTTGTTACATCTACTTGAAGCCGACATTTATGCGTTGTACGGCCCCATACGTTAACAGATGTTCGTGAATTTCGATTGCGACCGCCCATTTGTTTTTCCAACTCTAGAGAATTATTATCATCGGTAGGTATTGTAAAACTGTCCGATGTCAATTTTACTTCTTTTTCATCGTAAAAATTACCAATTTCATCGTTATTATAGTGAAAAATATTTCGAATATATTGCGTAGGTAAACAATTCAAAATCGACATAATATATTACCAAACGGAACCCTTAACCAAAGGCGGATATTTTACAGTTGAATTTGTATTGTCTGAAAACATAATCAAATGGGCAGCGTTGTCAAAATGGCGTTTGTGGCCGAGCCCGATCTTAACTAATGGTAGGTCGGGTAACTGTAGTTATTTAGAGACCGGATGGGCATCGCGACCCAAAAGATATTTTCCAAGATCCGTTTTGGGTTTAATTAGTTTTCGGACCGTCCTGAAATTGTCCGTTCCAAATTTCTGACTTATGACATTTTGTCTGTTGAATTGTCTCAATATGTGGCTGAATCAGATAGGAGACTTTTAAGTTCATGTTAAATTTAACAATGCTCTGCAGGTCAAGAGTACATTACTTGACACAATAAAGTTATGGAATTGCTGTGCACATCCTCCTCAGTCTCCTGATTTTGATGCGATTAATTACTACGATTAGTCTTTTACTCGTGGTAGTTCACGACGATATTGCAATTTTATGTCATACTTGCTTTACGCTGTGAATCACATACAAGTTTACCCTGATTTGATGTGCGAGATTAAATTTTCATAAAAAAATTCTCATTTGAATGTTGATGCAACGGCGGTCGACATTATCTACAGACCATAGTTCACTGAACATCCAGAAATGTTAGTGACAAAATGACAAAAGTTTAGTGATTACTACCGATTGGAATAAATAAGGTGTACCAATATCATTTAATTGGGCCCTTACCTAGTGTGATCGTAATGAGTTCCAATTAATTTTCATTCTATTTACATTTAACGAGTGGACACAGTGACGTCCTTATCCCCTGTATGTGTTCTGTTAGTGACCGAAGCCTATTAGCCGTTATGTCCATTATTTATCCGGATGATTCAAATTTCCAAGTGGAAAACCGGATTCGCTTACACCGCAACCGAGTATCTGCAGCTGCGTCACCGACAATCATTCAAGCGGGATCACTTCTTAAGTTATGTCATATATATTAGTTTCAGTTGGTCGACCAACACCATCTCGGTCCTTTTCTTCCATTTGTTGAAAAGCACCGTTTTGGGAGAAATATATTATGGACTTAACGTCCGTATGTGATGTTTATCTGTAGGAATATGTGTTTGTTGAGATTGTTTAGTGGTATATGTATTTTTTGAAGTTTCAAGATATACGTTAATTCAAAAAATAAAGAACAATTATATGTGGGCGTCCATTTCATATATTGGATGAAACATAAATGGAATTATTATTTTACATCAAAAGGTTTGTATGTTACGTTGTTTTTTTATATACAGGGCGATTGGTAATTCGAGGCATTCCTTTGAGGAGGTGATAGGGCATGAGGTAAGAAGTAAATTGAACCCGCATATGTATATTTCAAAGCTAGTTTTTGAGTTATTTCAATTTTTATTTTTTTTCCGAATATTTGGTTTTAATGACTTAAGAGTCATTTTAAAAAAAATCCTTCTTGGATTTATTTAATTTTGCTACTCGATTACTTGCCCAACACTATGGTCTTCTGTGTGAAATCAAAAATCTCTGGAAACATATCGATTATGTGAAGATTTTAGGTAAAAATTCTTGAAAATTAATATTCGGAAAAAAAATGAAATAATTCAAAAACTAGTGAGCTTTGGAATATACATATACGGATTCAATTTACTTCTTACCTCATACTCTATCACCTCCTCAAAGGAATGCCTCGAATTATCAATCACCCTGTATATACAGGGTCAGTGGCATCAAAAATTACCATTACCATTAAGGCCAGTTTAGGCAATAAAAAATTTGAGATAAGATAAACTTGAGGTTTAGTATTAAACCTAGAAGTGACATTAATTAAGTCTGGGTGTCCGCTGGAGTATCTAGACAAAGAAATTCATGAAAAGGTGAAGTAAATTTATCTCAACTATAATAAGACTTCATTTCTGAAGACTAACTAGAAATTTTTAAAATAATTTCGTTAAGGGAGATGGTAATCATCATTTTGTGTGAATCACATTGCATTTCCTATGCACTTTAGTGTTTTTTTTTCCTATATAAGCAAGAGTCAAAATGCTGTGACAACAGTTAGTTTGGTTGGTTTAAACACAGCATTTCCATTACAGTGAAAACATTCTGGGAGAAACCAGTTCTATTTTGGAAAATTTAAAAATGTACCGGTTTCAATGTGTGTTCAAAGGTTTAAAATTTCAAGAGGTTCTCATGGTATAAATGAATAGAAATATTCCTTTAAAGATTTCCTAAGTGATTGAATTGTGTTTATTGAAATGCAGAGTGCACTTTCCATCCATAGTATTTCTACTGTGTGTTATAAAAATATATAAATAGATAGTTAATTTTTTTATGTTGTCGAAAATTCTGTCGATCAATGATGTCCATATACAGGTAAAATATAACCTTAAAACCCAATTCGTCACATTTAATACTATTTTAAACCTCCATCTTCAACGCACAATAAGAAAACATTCTATTCATTTCGATGACAACAACAAGACATACTTACAAAAAGGCATTATTCAACGAGAGAAAAATGGAAGAACGTCAACTAGGAAACTCGATATTCTTGTTATTATTATTATTATTATTTTTCTGATCGAGGCAAATATAGCAAAATGGAGGAATAGAAGGTAACGAGGGGAAGATTTTTCCAATAGGGGAGTGAGGGGCTTCCATTTAATTACCGTAATGGAAAACACAATAAGTTACCGCTCAGAGATGGAGGGAATTCCGAAAAGAGAGGCATAGCATTTTTCAGCGACATTATTATTATTATATTCTGTCGAGGCCAATTTTATTAAAGTTATATTGTCAAGGGGGTTATTTTGAACCAATGTTATTTCGAAACAGAACGATCAATACATACATTCAATAATTTTAAAGAGAAGAAACCAATATCAAGGGCGGTTTCAAAAACTCTCTGAACGAGGTCTCGTGAACCAAAGAAATTATTATGAAGATCATTTATTCAATTGAAAAAGTTAAAGACAAAGCTACCAAATTTTATAAAAGATTGCCTGCCTTAAAAACTCTTTGATTCTAGTGGTCTGCAAAGACTGAATGTGTCACCAAAACTGTGAAGAGATGACGACAAGGAGTACGGAAAAGAGAAAACTTTCTCTACGTTAGGTGTTGTTATAAATAGAACTTATATGAAAAAAGATAAGAAAGCTTGAACAATTTCAGTAAGCACTAGAAGGAAAATGGCCATATTTGGTATCTAGAGCAATGCTGTTCTTTCAAGTTGATGTTGACATTACATTGGGTGAAGGAGCATCCAACGACGGCATCATTTGATCATTAAAATTAATTGAATTTTCCTGTTTTCTGAAAGAAGATTCTCCTCACAAAAAAAAACCCATAGTAGACATTCGATTTCCAGATAACCTGATAACGAGATTACCATAGGACAGATTAGAGCCTTATTAACTTCATTCCGAATCCAATTTCAGTCTTGTTACTAGGGGAAGGTCACAAATCAGTTAAATGATAATCAAGCGGCCGGGGCTTCATTACCGATAGGGGCTGAAATAAATCAGAGAAAAAAAGTAGAGTAAAAGAAAAGACGGCGGCAAGTTCCAATCAGCCGAAACAAGCCGGTCTAATGAAAACCATGGATAAGAATAGGAAAAGATTTTGGGAAATTATGGGAAAGGAGGCATAATAAAAATGTCTGCCAAGAAAATACTGTTAAAGTTTTAATAAAGCTTGCTCTAATGGCTTAGTAAAAATTAAAGGCCGGAGTAGGAACTTTCTTCTAAGTCTTTTACATATTCATATTTTGGTTAATAACGCTTCCAATTGGATATAAAGATATTTTTCCTACTTTAGTTTGATGAAGTAAAGTTCACCCGATTTTCTATTTTATTTCAATTCTGAACTTTTCCTTTTCTTTGAATAAATTTCCGTTAGTTTCTTCCTTTTCCTCTATTTAAAAAGTTTAATTGAAATTAGTTCCGACGCAAGATAGAGAGACGACCGAACGAAGGGATTAAAAAAGAAAAATTCGAAAGAAAAAAAACAAAGAGTGAGAGAGAGAGAGGGAGTAAGAGAAAGAGGGAATGAGAGAGAGAGAAAGAGAGAGAGAGGGGGAGAGAGAAAGAGAGAAATAAAGAAAGAGAGAGAGAGAGAAAAAAAAAAACAAGAAACGTTTCTCTTTTGGCCGTTCGAAATTTATAACTGCTGAATATGTAAATCTTTTTTTTCCAGTCGTCTCGCTCCTTCCTGCAGTGTTTTTACAACGTAATTTCTAACTATAAAAGGAATTACATTTTTTTCTCTCTGTTTTCTTCTTGTCCCCTTGCTAAGTAACCTCCAGCCAGGCAAAAGTTAATTACTTTTATGGTAATGATCTAAGAACAGGTTACGTTTAGTTTGTTTTATGATCAACATTTCCATTATTGTTATTATGTCTTCGTCTATTTTTTTAAAACATGGAAAACAATTGCGTTCTAAAAGGAGAAACTAATTAAAAGAATTTAGTTTTAGTAATCGGAAAACATTGCTTTGTTTGCATTTTAATTTCTACGCTTACGCTTCAACGTTTATCAAAAGAAGATTGAATTGTTCCCTTTGTGTATACGATATCCATGTTGTTTATGTTACAAATTTCCATAGTTTAATTAAAAAGGAAATAGTGTTAATTGCTTTGGAGATTTTTATCAGATCTCTGTTAACAGTAACAATTTAAAAAGGGCGGTTTCACTAAGACAGTGCTCCAGAGCGGAANAGAGAGAGAGTGAAAAAAAAAAACAAGAAACGTTTTCTCTTTTTGGCCGTTTCGAAATTTATAACTGCTGAATATGTAAATCTTTTTTTTCCAGTCGTCTCGCTCCTTCCTGCAGTGTTTTTACAACGTAATTTCTAACTATAAAAGGAATTACATTTTTTTCTCTCTGTTTTCTTCTTGTCCCCTTGCTAAGTAACCTCCAGCCAGGCAAAAGTTAATTACTTTTATGGTAATGATCTAAGAACAGGTTACGTTTAGTTTGTTTTATGATCAACATTTCCATTATTGTTATTATGTCTTCGTCTATTTTTTTAAAACATGGAAAACAATTGCGTTCTAAAAGGAGAAACTAATTAAAAGAATTTAGTTTTAGTAATCGGAAAACATTGCTTTGTTTGCATTTTAATTTCTACGCTTACGCTTCAACGTTTATCAAAAGAAGATTGAATTGTTCCCTTTGTGTATACGATATCCATGTTGTTTATGTTACAAATTTCCATAGTTTAATTAAAAAGGAAATAGTGTTAATTGCTTTGGAGATTTTTATCAGATCTCTGTTAACAGTAACAATTTAAAAAGGGCGGTTTCACTAAGACAGTGCTCCAGAGCGGAACAGCATTGAAAAAGGCAATTCCATAGAGGCTCGTAGTAAAACAAACCTAAAATTTTAATATATACTGGATGTTTCAGAATTGTTCTACCACTGGTTTCCTGTAGGTTCCTGGGATCGAAATAAGAAATAAAGTTTATATAAACATATGTTAAAGTACGCGTTATTTTCGATATACAGGATATTTAAGTTGCCATCGTTTTTATCTCCGTCACTGATCGATTTACAAAGGCTAGGAGTTTTAGGATTTATACCCATCGATGTACTAAACTTACGCACAAATTTGTTTTGAAATATCTTAAACACTTATGAAATGGAAAATTTAAAATCTTTTTTTTTCTTGAATTGTTAAAATGCAATTTGCCAAAAAAATATTGTTTTATGTCTAAACTATCTGAAATACAATAAACTAATGTAAGAAGAGACAAAAAATGTGTGCAGAGCACATTATAGCCCATATAATAAACTATTTTAAACGAAATATTATACTGAATGTTACAATTTCCTGTTACTAAAAAAGATACATACTACCCACTGCCATTGCCACTGGTGAGTGGTTAAAGTTGATATTTTTTTAAATTAAACCTATCAGTATGCTATATACATTTGCGAAATTGGACTAAAAAACTTAAGCCGTTTTGAAGTTAAAAGAAAGTTAAAAAACTGTTTTTTTTTTTATAACTTTAACAACTTATATGTCGAAAATAAAGCGTATTTGGACGCATGTCTATATTAATTTTATTTTTTGTTTCTGTCACAGGAACCCACAATAAGCATTCTGAAACATCCTGTATAATAATTGTTACCGCAGGCAGTCTGTGAATTGTCCAACCAAATTTATTGAATGATGAATAACCTGGTCACGAAAATCGTGTTGTGCAGCTTGAAATTTTAATGAAAAATAAATCGTCATGTTTCAATTGATAAAATCGCTAAAATTCTGAATATGTCATGGTTCTGTTCACCATATGTGTGTAGATCACCACAATGTTTAAATACATGAAGTAGGTATCAACGTAATAGGTGAGAGGGAGAGATTTTTCTGAAAAGGGTAGCCACTGGGATGCACTGTCATATAAATATAATCTAATGGGAAAGATGTCCAAACTGAAACGGGAGTTACGTTTTTTTTAATGGAAACTACGTTTCTCATTTATAAATCTGTTATTTTTCATTTATTTAAAAACATTGAGTCATTTACGTCATGTATGGTTACAACTAGACAAGGAATTGATAATAACTGTTATGAAATATGTTGTGCGGTTTGTTCCATTATGGTTTCAAAATGTTACTCATTGGTTTTAGTGTGGTCTCTCTTTATCGTACAGAAAGTCACATTTGTTGTAGTTATAAATTTTGAAATAACGATCCGAATGACAAGTCTAAGTGCATCTCATTGCCAAAATATCTGTGGGAGCACATTAATATTTTGCTTTGATGCCTTGGAGTTGACAAATTTTAGTTGCAATGAAACCGAATTCGTATATAAAATTTTTGGGAAATAAAATAGGACTTATGTTTCACTAAATGAACTCATTTAAACGGTGCCTATGTTCTTTTTTATGATTCGACTGGTACAAATATATTGTTCTGGTTTCTCTTTCCTTTTTGGCGCCTAACGACACATCTTAGTTTCCATGAACAGCTACAAAACAAGGCAATAACTACATTAGATTATGCTTGAACATATCCCAATAATATTTCCACGTTTTTGTTACACTACGAGCTAACGAAACACCCGCTTCATCCATTTCATGTCCATATGTTGTATGGAATAATGTTTATGTGTTCATGTGATATATGTATCTATTCCTATTCGTATTTTTAGTAATCTTTCTCATCTTCCTCTCGCATTTCCTAAGATAGTATCAAGAACTTTTTTCAATATATTCTTCGTAATTACCACAATAACAAGTTCTGAATAGTTGGCTAAACCAATAACAGATAAAAACACAAACAAAATACGGTAGATCTGGAAAATATTGTTGCTCAGAACATGCTATTTGATGATGAGTTTTTACAGAAATCAATGGCGCAAATACATTCTGGCCCAACACATTATTTGTGGTTAAAAAAATAAAATAAATGGTAAAATGGAATTATTAATTTGAAAATTTCCTGTAGATTTTAAGTGGAAATACCGGAAGGTTGGCCAACTTTAAATTACTTTCAGTTCTTTGTTGTTGTTGTAAATAACATTTTCGAAGAAAAATTCTTTTAAAATTAAATTATATTTTTAGAAAACTGTTTTCGGTCTTGAAACTGCAGAAAAATCAACAGCCATAACAAAATTTGAAAGAGTTTCAAATATAATCTGGGGTATACTATCAGTTTCAAGTAAAAAAAAATAAAATCTGTTCAAATGTTGGCGTATCCAACAAAATTCAACACAATGGAGGGGATTTGGATATATATTTGAGAAAGTTATTCTTCGATTAGAAAACCTATTCCTCAAACACAAAATTTCATCATTTTTCATAGGATCACTGTAACTGGTTTTTCATTTGAGATTATTTAGAATCTTTTACGAAAAATATTCAAAGACTTAACCTTCTAAAGCAACATAATTTCAAGATACGTTCAAGTTCTCTTTAAGAATTTTGAAGTGGTTGGATTTTATTTCATTTAAATTTTTAGTTAATTTTTCTTTTTCCGTTGGAAATTTTTGATCAGACATATGTATAGATATACATATGTATTTCTCATTAATAAATTCTGGTTGGAAAGATAGTTTACGTTTGAAGGAATTCCAAAAGTTTTCACTTTAAAGTGTCTCGAAAAAAGCTAAATTTGTTTCAGCTTCTTTAGACCATACTATATATAATTATGTTAGTAACTGGATCTAAATAGTTGAATAAATCATATCAGCACTTACTAAATCGCTGAGGCATGCGGCTAATTATCATTGTTTGGGTAAACCCCCAGTTCCCCAATGGCAGAACGACCTTCACTGCCGGATGTCGTGCGACTACATGCCACATAAAATAATTTCTTCACTGTTTCGGATGCAATCAGAGAGGTCGTAACAACAGGTGCTCCACCCTTCTAAAGGAAAATAATCCTTTGCTATGCTTCCTGTACATTAAAACATGCTGTTAAATTTATTAAATTCAAATTGTCCTTAAATGATTTTCTAAATTTTATTTTAAATTATTATTAATATTTATCGGCTGTTTGTTCATTTTTATTATAGGGTTTTTAAATATAATTTAGAAAACGATTTGGGAGTATCCTTAAAAAGAAAGTTCTTGCATGTTGCACTTGAAACTGTTTCGATTTCCTTATCGATGAGACTGTTTTGATTCTTTTTAAAGATAAAAGGTTAAAAATGATGGTTGAACTGTAGCGATATTTTTTTTATTATGATGACCGGTTTCCGGACTAATAAGCTCTGGTCCCATAGAATTTCTTTCTCATAGGACCATGACTTGTTAGACCGGACACCGGTCATCATAATATTTTGAGCCGCCCTGAAAGCCTTCATAGTATGTTTTTTTTTTGTTTTATTTCTTTTAATCAAATTTATATAGAAGTTAAGTGCTTTATTTAATATTTTCTTTAAAAATTTTCTATTGTATTGGCGTTAAATGTAATATTTTGTAAAAAGGAAATGTCGATTCCATTTTGTCCTTTTTTTTATTATAATTTTTTTAATCAGACATATGTCTGTGTCATTCAATTTGGGTTTTTGATTGGGACTTGCAATTTCAATGATGACAAGCGAATACTCTGTTGCAGACATTGTAATTTAAAAAAAAAATGAGATATTGTTTGTGTTACATGGTATTGGAAACTGATTGGACTTGTGACAAGACCACTTTTAGTTTATTTAAAAACTTAAAATTTAATTTAACACGTGCCAAACGTTAATAGATATATCTGTACTGTATAAAAATGTTCATATTTCAGATTCTTATTTTCGTTTCCATTCGTTTGATTTCTCATTTAAGGAGCTTTCAGTTCTGTTCGATTAAATGAATCTCTTATTTCCATAAAAATTTCCTAACGAGCACCAAAGAGAGTTCCAAAGACGAAAGAAATTTATTGATAACAACTTAACTCGTCTCGTGTAGATGTTTGACTTTGTTATTCGTATTTTTCTGCTGAACTACTCAAATATTTCAATCGACTTGTCCTTCTTCTGTGAAATTTAACGATATTTTTTCGAAATAAAGATTAAACAAGAAGAAAACGAAGAGATAGAGCGGAATGAATCGTTTCCCCACTATCCTTCCCGCGCAATGTCACATCTCCCTTACCGTTAAGTTAAAATCGTTGACTCTAAATCGAAATTTATGGCAAAAAGCGAGCGTAATCTATATACGGCATGTATGTACACGAAATATAGGTAGTACAAATCTTTCGAATGGATTTTAATGAAAAATTGACTGCCAAGGCAAACATGCATTAACGTCGAAACCCTTTCGGCTTTAAAAATATTGATAAAGGGGTGCAATGAGAATTGTCAATTGTGAACTGGGACTATTTTCAATTTTTTTTTATTTATTATAGTATTTAAAGTGCATGTACATATACGTATGAGAGCTTAGAAATGCGAAATGCATATGATGTTAACATGTAATATTGAATTGGCCTATGTTAGATATTTTCGAAATATTTATTTGAAAAACTTCACCCTACCACTGCATTAAAATACTTTCGAAATGAACTTTCGATGCAGGTATTATGAAACATAAGTAACTAGGAATGGGTATAAGTCTACATTCATGAAAGATGAAGTAATGCCGCATCGCCATAAAGACTGACTTACTTTTCTCTATAGGGAACTGCCACAAATTTAACACTTTAGACAGATTTGGTTAGTAAAGAGTCAATTACAACTGTCCTTTAGATTTTTTCGAAATTTGTCGAATACTATTTTAAAAATTACTTGAAGAAAAAAACGGTGTAAATTCTGCTTGATTTCAATAAATAACTTCTAAATGGAGTTTTTTTGAAGACCTAAAAAAAAATATGTGGTCGTCTAGCCGATCCAGGGCACGTTTATGTGTTTACGTAGCTCTCAAATATCGACGATATTTATCGAAAATATTCAGCAACACGTAAACAAACGGGCAAAGCAATATTTAAAGGCAAACATTAAAGTATTGCCAATGTTGTCGTCGTAGAAAAAAAAATGTAAACTATCAGTGGAAATGTCATTTTCATGAACTTTCAATTTAGTTCCACTTGGATAATGGCAAAAGTTCAGGGATTGTAGAAATATACTATATTTAAGCTGGAAAATTGGTTAAGCGGACCAAGTTTTTTTTTTTAAGGAAATGAGGCTAACGATTCGCCATTTAGCTGTCGGTCCATTTTCGGATTAGGTAATCAGTTTATTAAGCCTTTTCCCCCGGTCTCTTCTCATTTAAAATTTGTCTTTCCTCTGGGGACCAAGGGGAGGGAACGTTTCAAACTTTTTTCTCTAACGGAAGGAACAAAAAGAAGTATTTTAAACTAAAAAAAGTTGAAATTGCGCTTTGAATAAAGTACATCTATTTGCATTTTTTTAAATTTGCATTAATATAACGCCCAACACCAAACACATCAAACTTTTTTTTTCCTTTATTTTAGAACGTCCTGGTTAATTAGTGGAGAACTCATAACTTTTTTATGTCCCACTCTCTTTCACTCACTTAAAATAATTAATTTAGTTAATTATATTAATCGAGGCTCACTTGATCATCCGCCAGACACCGTCAGAACAAACGAGCAACGCACAATATTATTATTCTTCCCTTACGTCCGCTCTCAAGAGGCACGGGAGGGCAAAGGCTTCCTTGCCTGAAACTTTCATAAACTTTAACTGTATCTGAAGCATCCAAAACAAGTTTATTAAGTTAAATATGCAAAATCCCGACGCTCATAAGATGTATGTATTATGTTGTATCGTTCAGGTTCGTGATCACAATAAATTAATATTTTGTTAATGTTTCAATGTTATGTTTAAGGGAGTGAACAAGTCTTGCTTATATTACTAAATTTCAGTGTTATTGTGGAAATTCTAATTAAATAGTTTGTGATTTTAGGCTTTAAACTAATAAACTAGTACTGTGCTTTTGTAAATTTGAAAGCAGTTACATGAATAAATATTAAGCTTATTAGAAAACTCTTAATCCTCATCAATTTGATAGATCTATACATATACAGACAACTACGAAGCTTAAAATAAACATGGGGAATTAAAAGTTTATAGTTACGGTAATTACGGCTTTATCAGACGCTCACGTGTGACATGGCCCAGTAGTTACAGCCAAACAAAAGTGTTAGTTTTTTTTTATGTGACTATATACATTTTCCAGGTCAGGAAATCGTCAATCATTTTAACGATGACGACTATTAAAACGAAAGCTCGGAATTTTAAGGAAAAATTGTACCGATTAATATTGAAGCTTTAAAAAACGAAATTAGGGTGGAGTCAAATAACGTATTGACTGAAGCTATTTACTTGATTTTACCATAACTCGAAAGGTTTCTATAACCATAATCTTTATAGATTCTTATGATTTGTTCATAGCTAGCACTTAAACAAGCAATGTTAACGTAGAAATTTTATTGCCACTTTGACAAAATCATAGCCAATGTAAAGCAAATGTCCTTATCCAACAAATCTCGTTAGTATAAAATCTTTGCAAAAAACTCTTTTCCCTCATCAATCTCAATTTTACTAAAATTACTATGCAGATAAGAAGATTCTTTATTGAAAACGTCAACATTAATTTTTTTTTGATTTGGGTTCGATGTTGATGCGTTTGGATATTCTTTATCTGCGGACATATCGTTCGTTACCCAAGTTTCACTTAGAGATCGTTTATAAATTCTGTCCAGCTCCGTACTTCAATTGTCGAATTATTAGACGTCTAGTTGCTTTGCCTGCGTGATATTCTGCTGAACAATTATCACATATTTGCATATTTGTTAATTAATATGGGTTGTCGAATTGTTTTAATCATGAAGGCTATTATGACTTGCAGCTATTATGGATGTAAATGATCTTAACTGTCTTTATTGTAACAATACTTTTGCCATATTATTTTTCATTTCACACACATATATTTTCCTCTACCGTTACATATTTTGGGCATTACATAAATTGATATTTTAATATACGATATATCACACAACTCAATTGATTCTCTCCTCAATTTTTCTGCCTTCTCCTTCTTTTATGAAATTTACAAAAATAAGAATTTCTAATCTATTTAGAACAAATCTTCGAATTTATTTAGAAAAAAATCACTTTTGAGGATAGTTTAATATATTTTTGCTTATATTGCAACACCGCCAGACAATGCAATTTCATATTCGAATATGTTTTTTGTCATAGTTCCGAGCAAATTTTCTCATATACATGCATGGTCGGGCCATCTCGCGGGGGAATTTTCAGTGATGCCAACTGATAAAGCCGAACAAAACCAATCTCGTTCTCATAATAAATTCGAGAACATTTTACACCGTAGGCAATGGTCCACACCCGGCCTGCCATAGAGAAAAACAACGACAATCCTCATATCGTCCTCGAAAATAGACAAAAAATACTGAAATAAAAGCGACGCCACAAGCAATAAATAAAAAATCTGTCATATTCCCGTATATTTTCACTATACGAGCATGAAACTTTATTTTGGTTGAAAAGAATGCACAGGGGATAAATATAATTAGTTATTCATACGTGTATTCATGTAATTCAAGGCCACATTCATACTGAAACTAGTAGGTTCGTTATTTTTGAAAACAAAAATTCATGTTTACGATTACGGTTAAATGGTCCTTTCGTAATATCGACATTCAACGTCTGTTCCATGATGCCAGATTGTTTAATACTGGTAAATTGGTATGAAAAACCATATATTTTAACACTAGCCCATCCTTTTTATTGTTAAAATGTTAAATGTGGCAACAGAGCCTCAGCTTTTACTACAGCAGTCGGAATTGATGCATAGAGATGAATAATACAGTGTAGCGTCAGCGGTGGGTTTTCTTTATTTATTGACAACAGGTTTGTAGTTAAGAAAACTTTTTTCGGTGAAGAAAATGAACTCAATTTTTAAGCTATCAGAGGCGTCGCATAGAATGATGGAAATTGAAAATTTTCTCGAGAATTCACTCACCTTTTAAAGAGTGAAATTGCTAGAGTTTGTTAAAAGCAGCAAAGGAAAAATTGAGTTTTCAAAATGAAAACTTACGCTAAAAAGTTCGCCCTAGTAGAAGAAGGTCTCGTGGGTTTTGCATAGTAAGTATATATGGTTTTTGACGTCGAACCGTGAAAGAAAAATAATGTTTTTGGCCCAATTTCCTTTAGCTCAACCTTCTCCTAGTAAATAAACAAATTTATTATCGAGGCTCCTTTATTAATTTTCTCACACCCTGAACCGGAAGCGGGAGGGGGAAGAAAGAGACAAATCTAGGCGCAGTGGCTGATGCTGCTGCTGGTAAAGTTTTGGAAACAGAGCTGTTTACATTAACTTAAGCCGATGGAAGTTCGTTATAGACTCTAAAATGGATACTTTCCATTCCGCTGTAACGGTTCGCCATCCATTAGGGACGCACCTTTAGAAATACGACACTCGGGGATATTTTTCTAAATTTAGAATAAATGCAAATGCATTAAGAGCCGGGAACGAAAGGGATGTCATTCAGATAATTAAAATTTAAGATTCTAAGTTTTTTTTTATCTTTATCGCATTAATGTTTTCAGTGATTTAGTTGTTAGTTTTTAAGAAACTTAAATTTTTTAACAGCTTTTATTGACATCAAATGGAAAGCGGAGCCCGTAGAAGTAAAATGTGTCATTTAAGTTGTTCTGGACAAGTTTTTGGCTTCCCGAGCACGTTCACACCCTGCTGTCAGTTGAAATAAATAAAATAAAAGTCTATTAAGTGACCTACAGAATTGTACATTTCATAAAAAGCCATTTCATGTTTGAAATGTTTATACATATGTATATATTTTTTCAAATTAATATGACTTCAAAAACAAATTGAACAAATCCAGCTAATTTCCTAGTCACACCCAGAAAATTTTGATGTGAAATTACACGTATGCATTTATGGGAGTTAAAATTATTTGCGGTTTAATTGTTTCTGTCCGATCCAAGCGTTCGTAATTCTAATTTTAGTTACGAGACCGTTGGAAAGTTCGCGCAACTCGATAAAATGAGTTAAAAATTCTTGTAAATTATAAAAGGCGCAACCGAATGGGGTCAAATCAAGAGTGAACGGAGCAAAAATTGTAAAGGAAAATCGAATGGGAGGAAAGGGAAGACATCAAAGGACGCTTTGAGTGTTTAAAAATTGAAGCTGTGCCAAGAAATTTATGTCGTGTAATTAATTGGGATAAAGCTATATCCGTGGACTGTGATCGGTTAAAGATATACGTGCACGTGACAAGTAATTACTTCAGCTTTGAAACTACTTCTCCAAGAATAACATTTTTATATATGTTTCATGGAAGCTGCGAGATTTTTCCGTCCTTAATTTGAATATTTACAACGCAAAAGAAAATCGACATTGTCCGCAAGTATCGATCGAACATTTATTGGTCGGAGAAGAAGCGATGGTCTTGAACAGGAAAAAAAAACGATTCGCATAATTCAGCAGCTTTGAATAATGTTTTTCCCGTCGAAATGGCATTTACCTTAACGTCGGCTCGGATTGAAAGATCCATGGCCTAATATTTCTCCACGTCGTTCCTCTATAGAAGTCTTTCCTTCTCCTTCTCTCTCTCTCTCGCTCGCTCTCTTTCAAATTCGCTCTTCACTTGGAATAAAAAGACACTTTCCCGCCCCATTCCTATTACATTCTGGTGAGGTAAGAGCGCTAGGGGTGCCGGGAGGTGAGGGCAGGTTATGTATTTGTGTGATATATGTTTCTGTCAACGAACGCGTTTTGTTGCTCAACTACCATTGACGCCTTTGATATATGCCTAATACGTTTGCATACAAATAAACTGTGCAATATTTGGCAACAATGTACCAGGAATATTGACTAAGGAAAATTTGAAAAAGTGTTTTATTACCTACATTTATCGGCTACTAAGCCTACAATGATTATAAAAATGTTTAAAATTGGTGTTAATGTGATTGATGTTTCCAAGTTCGTAATACTATGCCTCAACATTCGGGAAATATTGGATAACGACGTAGTCGTTCCTTGATTTAAACAAGCTTTTTCAAGGAATTTAGGTCAAAGTAAGATTAGCGAGTCAGACAGTCTTTACTGGAGGATAACTCAAGAAGAGATGGGTCATTTGATTTTGATGATGAGGTATTTTTGGGAACTCTGGGAAGAGACGATAGGATTTCAAAGTTCACTCTCAAAAATTTTGGTAGGGTTGTAAAAACTGGTTAGATGGATGCTTGAGGAACTGTCTAACAAAGTTTATCGGTTGTGAAATATTGCGAACACGCCCCGAAGAAAATGAGCGAAAGTCCTCCTTTTGGGAACCTGGTCACTGGAGATAAATATTCCTTAATCAAAAAAAGGGTGAAAATTAAAAAATTACGGCATCGCTATGTGGAATATTAAGTTTTACAAGATAAGCTTTAATAAGTAATGGCATTCTGAACTAAATTGCCTTTGATCGGGGGAAGGGAGATCTTTTTTTTAAGTTAGTGGCCAATATTAAAGCAGGAATTCCTCTAGAGACCACTGGTTTTTGCCAGTCAACCTGTCAAAGGGCACTTTTGTTACTCTATTGTAAGCAACTTGTGGCACGCCAAATTGCTACAATAGTATGACAGCTCCTGATGTGCGAACACAACAAACACTTTACAAATATTTAATTCAATTTCATATTTTTCCTTTAAAAGCATTTTTTCGTGATTCTTCACCGTATACATATCCTCCTACATTGTATATACACACACACGCACACACACACCTGCAATATCGTTTGTCAATTTTTGACGATAAAAATACGAAAAAAGTGATTTCTTTTTGTGTCGATGTAAAAAGTTTCGATTACTTTTAACGCCAAAGTGAAATTCATACATGTCCAAATATATATTTTTTTTGGTATTGATTTCTCTAAATGGCTCTCCCTTTTTTTCTGGAATTCCTTTTAAAATATTACGTAACCGAAAAACTTCACTATGACAATAAAATTAAAATTTCATTTTCGCATAAAAAAAAACTTAATTAAAAAAAAAAATGTTACAAAATGAAAATTTGTTCCTTCTCTCTCCACCCACTTTTCTAAATTAGTCTAAAAAAGAGGAGTTCTCATTTACCGCGAACCAGCGGAAAGAGAAAAAGTTTCATTAGCCTACCGCGATCAAGAACAAAAATGTTTTGTTTGCCTTCAAAAGGCACCACTGATCGTCGTTCGTTTGTTTTATGACGGTTATGGAGTCCGTGCGCAGCGCCTCCGCCATCCTCGACTCTGTCCGAGTGACAAATAACTTGTCTCTGGCCCCCTCCGGGGCCTGACAGTCATTTGTTTCGAAATTCTGCTTCGTTATGACGATAACACGTGGTCTCATTTACGGTCTTTATGTATTAATTCTGGGGATTTTCCAGTCGAAGAGCTGGCAAGGACTGTGGGTGTTTCAGGGAGAAATTTAATTGCTTAATTGTCTATCTCAGTTTTCTTGGAGACGTTGGAGAGAAAAAATTTATATCAGTATGAGAGAAAAATTATTAAAACATTTAGTAAAAACTGACTTGATAAGGTCTGAATATTTAATAGATAGAGAGAAATCTGGATATCAAGGCGAATGAGTGAATTAGTATATGTGTGCCTCATTTTTTCCTTGAATAAAGAGTTGTGTTGTTCACTGTCAAAGTAACTTTTAGTATTTTGAAGTACATGGTTGGTGATCCAGGTGCTAGTTGCATTTTCTAGAAAGACCGTGCTAGAGAGTTGATTGAATTGTTGGATCCAAGGTAAGTCCCCCGAGGGATTATTCGTAATTTTTAAGCTGGCAAAGTGGACAGGATCATACAACGCTTACACGGATTTAAAATTAGAATGTTTTGTAGAACTGGATTAATAAATTGAATTTTGAAACATTCTTCCACGTACTACCATTGGGCAAAAATCGCATGTATACATAGCGCTAACGTATTCATCACCTTTGCTTTTTGAGGATACTTTAGTACTCGAAAGTTTAGTTTTGAATCATTTGTTGCGTCCCATTAGTTGAAGTTTGGCGTTTCCAGAATCGCATAAAAAGTGCATGGGGCTTCCGTAAAGTTTCTACCACTTTAAATATCTTCGTTGATTACGTTCATAGATGGAAAAAAATGGCAACGAGCCTGATTGTTAATGTATAATTTAAGTGGATTAACATGAAAAATCCAACCTACACTTCGGTTTTTCCGTTTAAAATATAAAATTATAGTTAGCGCTTAAGCCATTCGGGGTTGGAAAAGTTGAAATGCGACCGGAATACGAAATTAAAAAGTCTATTCAATTTCTGTTTCGTTCGTTGTGTTGTGTTGGTGCGCTTCAAGCGCCGCCTGTTGTTGAAACTTGACACCTTAATAACAGATCCGGTTGCCCCCTGGATCATTGCGATCTCTATGTACGTAGTTTTACTATACGATAGACAATAAGATTAAATTCTACGACGCTTATGAAACCGTTTGTTTTTGGAGAATTAATTCTTTTTCCGAGTTTAGATTGAAATTTCAATTGGCACTAAAAATAGACAGTCCTCTAACATTGCAGCTATACAATGTAAAAGAGTAAATGGATAGAGAAACGATAGGTTTTATAATCGAAAAAGCTGTAAAAACGACTAGACCTAACCTCATAAAGTGGTTGAAACGTAAAACCCTATTACTATTGTCAATTTCTCATTAAAAATTCGTAAAAGCGACTGTAAAACTGTTTTGAAACGGTTGTTTCACATCGTAACAGTTTCCCTATCGGTAACATAAAAATTTCAATTAGGAGTTATTGTACAGGGTAAAGTCAAGGAAATAAAAATAGCACTTGTAATTCTTTCGTGTTTTAATAAACTGGATATATACATATGGAGTACAGTGGTCCAAATCGAGAATTTTTCCATACAAGTACAAATTTAATTTTTTACATTAGCGTAGGTGCAAAGGTGAAAGTCAAAATTTATATCAACTTCATTTTTTCATAAATTAATCATTCCCATTTTTTTGATTAATCCGAAAACGATGTTTCTGATCGAGATCAACTCTCTGGCGATTAAATATGATCGGGCGTGGCGGATTCGCCATTCGTTAATCTATATTCTGATTTCTGCCATCGCCAGCGAATTTACGGGGCTCTTAATCAAACGGCACCTTTGTCCAGAGTCGAGTTTTCAACTGATTTTTTCCTCTTTTTTACTCTTGGAAAAGTTTCGAATCCATATATCATTTGGTCCAGGACGATGGACCCGGGCTGTGTTGGTTTTCGTGTAACGGCAGTTTTTCGACTATGTTAAACGTATTTCATATGATAAATAGTGGAAATTTTCTTGTTGTTTGCTATAGTTTTGTTGTGTGTTTATGATATATTTTTCTGTTTATGTTTCCGTTGTATTGCAATTCTCTCATTGAATTAGAAATTATATTGAAATGATTTATTGTTCTTTCAGAACATAAGAAACTAGTCGGAATAATTTAATTTTCTGGGCTATTTTCAGCAGAATTTTCATAAATATTTCAATTACAATGTGTTCAACGCGCTTTTCCAAAATTCGCTTCCTTGATCACTTGACATAAAACAGAATCTACTACTTCTTTGGATAATGGCTTTAACTTCCAGTCAATTTTTAAACGTAACTATATGTGTCAAATTACTGTCAGTTCGTAGATGATGTCGATCCTGCTGATTATTATATGACGTAGTCGACGTCGTCGTCGTTGACGATAATTGCCGAATGGCAGATCGAGGACGACGGCTCGTTACCGAGATTTATCGATAATAAAATTCACTTCCGTTTCAATCTAGTTAATTGGGTTCGTTTAAATTGAAAATCGCATTTAATAGCCCGAGGACGATATTGAATTTCTGGCTTTATTTATAGATTTTTTTTGGTTGTTTCTTTTGAGACTCGATTGGAGGGCACTAGATTAGTTCTAGATTGAATAGATCAATCAAATGGCACTTGTATTTATCCCTTGCAGAGCCCATGATTTGATATTATCAGACCTGTTTATTGAACTAGAATGTAAAACTGGATGTTTCGTACGAGTGCATCCATCACATGTTGATTTGTCCCGTGGGCCATGTAGATATCAATAATTTAAAGCACAACGACATGTTAATTAAACTGTTTTCATCATTGTCGTAGTTTTTTTTATATAGAATTCCTCTTTTTTTGGGAGTGTATTCATAATGTAGGAAACTCTACTGCCTACATGTAATTATACTCGTATATCGTTGTTCTCACAATCAGTAGAAAATCACCTATCTCCAAATTTTTCAGAAAATTACTTCCTTGCATTTTCTGTAAGAAATTTCCAAAATACACATTTTCTGAGTTTGATACGAGCGAAATTCAACTACTTTAACTGAAGAAGTTGCCTCGCAAAAATGACATTTAATGTATCGTTTATCTACTTCTAAAACATTGTTTTACTCTCCTGTAAAGTTTAAAAAAATGGAGTTAGACGTTTTTCTATTTAGAATGACAATGTGATGTTTGCAGCTGCAGGTTATGAGGTTGAACTCTTATTTTAATATTTTCACGTTGTGCGATATTATTTCGAAGTGCTTTCAATAGATTCAATATTTCCATATTTCATCAACCATTTTCGTACTTTTATCACGTATTGAAAAGAAAGAAAGAGAAAAAAAGAGAGATAATATATATCAGGCTCGTTTATCAATGAATAATAATTGGCCAATAAAAAAGGGTCGAAACAAACAAATTACCGAGAGAAAAAATGATTAATAGCCAGAGGGCAATCCAATCCTTTTCATTCTTCTCTTCCCTGTGCCCCACCAGTTTCCAGTCCAAGTAATATGGCCGATACGGATTTTGATCGTCCATAATTTGTCAAAATTCGGAGAGCCTCCGATTCGAGGCTGCCACCGTCGTCGCCAACGGCAAATTTCCATCGCCTCTAATTATTGTCTATCTATTTTATGAAATACATCAACTCAAACGAGTTGACGCACATGCTCACTGTTTATTTGAATTAATGGCCTTAATTTGTCGAAAATACATTATATTCAATTACAGTGTAAAACTATATGGACTCATTTGTAATCTGTCCTAAAAAATTGCAGTATATATGATGTGCTAATTTATACAACAAAAAAAACTAGAATGAAAATCACATTTCCTGAATAAAATCGTGTATTTCAGTTTTTTAAAACTTTATTGAAACAAGTTTTTTGATTAATGAATTCGAGAAATGCTACAGGTTTAATTAACAGATAAAATTAATATTTGTTATTTATTGTCAAACTTTTCGTGGATGTTATATCCAAATATCTTCTCCTTCCATTTCATCAGCTAACCGCCGCCACTGCCGCCACCATTACCATCAAAGGGCTCCATGGCCGCCTTTTTCAACTTAAACCACTTTCAGGGAAATGATAAATCGCAGTGTCTACGCAATCAATCAATCTTTGCGGCCGTATCTCGAACAAAGTTTCTTTTTAGGCTAAAGTGTTTTGTTCGACGAATGTCTGGACTGGGACAAATAGAACGAAGAAACAAGAGATAGAAAAAAAGATGGAAGAGTTGAATGTTGTTGAGGAAGGTTGAAATAGATTATGTTTATTTTTAGAACGTCGAGATTCATTAAATATTCCTTTCAATAATAGAGTCATTAATGAAAATTTCAGTTTAAAAAAAAAAAAAAAATGGGCCATGCCAGTGAACGTCACAGATATCGTTTTTCCTTTTCTTATCTTAACTCGCACTAAAAACAATTTTGGAACACGACTGTTCGATTTAGTTTGGATCGTTGTCGTCTTCCAGAAATACCCTTCTCGATCGAATTCGATCAGTTTTTATTCCTCATCCGCCAATAAATAAACTTTAACTTTAGAATTCCCCGCGAATTGCGATTTTATTATTGTTTGTTTTGAAAGAGATTTTCGAAATTAAGCTAGAATGACTATTTCTTGACTTCTTTATTGTTTTTCATAATATCAGCGTTGAAAGTTTAAATTGCGATTCCTGTAAAACAATTTGAAACTGACTCTTTGCCAACATGCAAGTCTGTAATACATCATGTGTCTACGAGCGTATGTGGCATCTCCGTAAAATCTGCACTGTAAAAATTGTGCAAAAATTCCTCATCGACCGATGCCCAATTAAGATGTTACTCTTTTTTGTTCAGATTGAGCAGTGCTTCTATTTTATTTTATTCGATTGGTTATATTAGTATATTGTATTTCTGGAAAAAGTCTTTTGAAAAACATGTATGGATAAGAAAAGGAGGATGGTACATTGGAGAATGTTTTTAAATTTTATCGTTATAATGAACAAGGAAAAACCACCAGTAATGGGGAGTTCCAAAAAGGATAACCCAGTGTAAACATCTTCAATTGAAGCCGGATGTTAAAAAGTAAAAAAAGGGTCAAGAAATATTCGATTTTTCAAAGGAATTTTTTCTCATTCCTTGACAGTGTGAGAAAGGAGTTGAAAGGCGACAGGTAAACGTCCTTAAATTATAAAAATCCTTATTTTCAACGAGTTTAAATTCGAAATGCGTCAAATAGAAAATATTCACAAATAAGAGAGAAAAAAAACTGAAATAGTCTGGATAACGCAGCTCAGTCGCGAAGAAAATAAGTGGAAATATGAAACCTTTTAGAGACGACGTCTAGAAAATTGCGTCAATCGGTTTAAAAACGATCGATCTGTTACTATCCCAGCACATGGAACCGAAAAACGGAACTTTAAAAAGACATTATTAATATTGTCACTACACTTTGAGGAAAATAATGAACTAGACCTTCTGGAAAATAACTAAGAAGTAACCGATTTTTTTCTGGACCTCGTTCGTTTTGTGAGACTTTCAAGTTGAAACGACAAGCGATATTCCGGAAATGGCTTAAAGTTGTCGGATAACTATTCCGGTTTAACTTTGGCAAAAGAAGTTTTCGGGACAGTTTAATTGGAGAACGTTTTGCGGTCGATTTTCAATTATCGACGATTCGTCTGAAGGTCTTCTATGTTGTTTTTTTTGGACCATTAAATAGAATTTTGCTTGTTTTTTTTTAGTTATCTGGATTTTAATTGTTTTAACTTTCGAAATTTTCTAAAAAATTCATAAAATAATTCAATCAAAAAATCTAAAAATTTTCTAGAAAGTTTTTATGAAATTCAAATAGTAGGTTCTCTTGCTACTGCAACTTCTACCACTATTACTGCAAGGGGCAGTTACTCACTTTATTATTAAAACCACTATACAAAAGGAAGTGTTATTTAATTAAAATCCTATATTTAACTTCTGGCTGCCAAACCGTCTAATTTGATGTTTCATAATGGTTCTGATATGTTCTTGTTTAACCGTGTCCTGTGTGGTATACGAAATTGATAACTTTTACCCTAAAAAGTTTTCGAACAAACCAATTTAAAATTTTTTTAAAAATATCAATAATTTCCATTGTTGCCAAGAAAACCTCCATGTATATTTAGCCAATAAATAAATATAACTTCCATACAATAGTTCCTTTATAATAACAATTTCCGTTCTCTTATCGCTATTTACTTCCCTACTCTAAAATCCAAGCGCCCAAAATATCAAATAACACCCGAACGAATCGAAAAAAGATGGACGGCTGGATACCTCTGGAAGCAAAGAAAAACATCATCGCATTAGACATCACCTTCCGTTCGTTCGTCCTCCTTGCGTTAACAAAAGCGAAACTTTTCCGTTTGTTTACTTTTGCCTCACGGTCTAAAAATACGGGCTGGATGATCACCATGACGACGCCAAGAGCAAAGACGACGACGCTGATGATTTCCAGCCAAGTTGCCAATCCAGACAGGTGAATATTCGGAATCGTACGCAAGAATAATGATTGAAACGGATAAATAGAAAGTGTCCACATACTGAGATATACGGGTGCAGATTGAAAGAAGAAAACCTTTTGAGTTTTTTTGCTACGGTAGTATTCAGTAAGGTTATTTTTTTTTCTATTTAAGTGTTCATTAACTATTTATGTCTAATTATCTGCAGAACATAGTGGGTACTAGCTTAATTCCCGTTGTTGGACAAGATGTATTCAAGAACCTTGCAATATAGGGTCCTGGATAAAGAGGATTCATCTCTTATCAAAACTCTTTTCAATTCGTTTTTGCCGGACTTCATTCAGTTGTTGACAGTAGAAATTGGTGATGATATAGAAAAAATTCTATATTTCTTCGCATTTCTATGGTTGCTGTGCAGTTTTATTAAAAAAGTTCAATTTTTATTACATCGAAATCATCTAAAACTTTTTATATCAATTTAACAATCTCTTTTTCCATATCTACTTGACAATGTACGCTTTTGACATTCGGCTCGTTCAATTAGTGTTCAACTAATTGAAAATGCAAAAAATCATAACGGATTTCCCACCCCTAAAAAGGGTGTCTTCTGATTTTTAATAAATAAAAGCTGCTCTCATAAAACATGAGAAGAACGTGTTTTTTTTGTGGTCCTCTGACATGGATCATCATCGTAGTCGGCTTAGTCGTCGTCACAGAAACAATATTTCATATCGACGCAGCCCGCTTTGACTCCAAAACGTTGTTGTGTGTGTGTGTGTGTGTGTGTGTGCAAGGGACGAGAGTGTTTTTAATTAATTTCCGGCCGAATCATGATGGAAGTGGCGCAGGAGGATTGGATAGAGGGGGGAGAGGGTGCGGGGAGGTAGGTCCGTTTACCGTTTTTCTCATGAAATCCCCTGATTTTTTATTTTAAAGAAACCATTCATCAAGAAGGCATACAAATTAATATTAAAATTAATTTTCCGTTCCTTGCGGTGATTTTAAAACAGTTTTCTCCAAAAGTAAACTCCTTAAAATTCACGTATTACGGTGGTTAATCAGGAAAATATTTCAGCTCGGCCTCACTTTCTTTTTTCCTCTTTTTCTTTTTCTCACTAATGCTGGAAACGCATTGTTTTTCACGACTTTTACCGGAAAATTAAATGGTTTTTCTACTGGGAAAACACTTTTTAAGTCATTTTAAGTAATGTTTTATTTACATTGCTACTGCTATTATGAAAACCTAATTGGCTCGGCAGTTTTTTAAACAGCTTATTAGTTTACACTGACAACGTTACAAGTCCAATTTCCTTTATATCGGGATTTTTTACATATTTTCACTTAACATCACATTTATACCGTGACGTGAGTCATTTATTCTAAATCACGCAACCTTAATTATTATTGTGATGGATATATCATGCGTTAGAAACGAACAATCATCTTGTTGGCAACAAGAAGTTTCTTGATATAATTCAGTACCGATTCCTTCATTGTGTTACCTTTCATCTATTTTGTATGCATAATATTATACTGCCTGTCTAAAAATTTTCCTGTAATATTGCATAGGACGACTACATGAAAAACTATAAAAAAAAATCATATAAATTACGGTTTGGAAATACTTCCAAAAGGAAATACAGGTATTTTAAAATGGCGGACAAAAAAATGATTTTTACTTAATATAACTGGAACTACTTTAAATAGAGTTTTTAATTTTGGTACGATATTTGCCGTTATTATTTCGTCCTTTCAATAGTTACCAACCACTTGATATCGTTTTCAGAGGCATTCTTGATTTTTAACCCTAACTTTTTTCATTACTCCTTTTTATATTTTTTGTTTAAAATGTTCTGATATTTGTTACGTAAAAAACATACTCTTGTTTCAAAGTTTCCAGAAGCATCGTTTTCTAGAAAATTCGAGTTTAAAGTATCTGTATATTATAGTTGTGCCGCGATTGTGAAAAGTAATTTGAGTCCCTCCCCCAAGTATGTCCATGAACACGATATTAAATGGCTGGCAATTGCTGAACATACGAACTAATAACAAAAAATATCGTATCAAAATTGAAAATTCTACTAAAAGTGGTTCCAATGATACTATATAAAAAGCATTTTTGGGTCGTTATTTTTGAACGCCTATATTTCCTTTAGGAAGCATTTCCGGGCCCTAATTTACAAGAACTTTTTTTATTTTTTTTTCATGTAGAGCCACCCCTTTCAACATGGAAGGAGAGTTTCTGGACGTCCAATATATAGTCGTTTTATTTCAAAAACCGTTACACGTCATTGGGCCGCTGACAAGCGTTGTTGCCAGACCTGGTCAAGCTTTGTATTCTATACAAAAAAAATTCGCTATCCGCTCGATGTTAATTTTTGCTTTGCCTTTTTAATTTTTCTTGTTTACTATCGAGTGTTAGTATATTAAAATATGAATATATCATGCATTTTACGATATACAGTAGACTCACGATTATGTGAACTAAGTAAAACCCAGATGGTTCCCATAATCGAATTCCCATAATGGAGGTGAAATGTATCCAGATACATATTAAGCCAAAAAATGTTTATTCTAAAAAAAAGGTACATACAGCCATGGTCAGAAATATGAGACACGTTTCATTACGTGTGTTATACAAAAAATGAGTAACTAGGGGCGTCTCTGGTGTATCTCAACAGTGCCTCAACAATATTTTTCGGTTCTGAGAGCCCTGTCTCTTCGATGGTAATAATGGTTTGAGGTTCCTTGCCCTGTACTTCCACAGTGACAATTTGAGCCTTTTTTTTCCTTGTCGCTTTACTTGTTTTTGATAACTCGTATTTTGACAACTATCTTTTCAGTATTGTTCTAGTAATTAATAAATCGTTAATCAAAAACGGTTCGCGTTTTTCCTAAATATACAAATAGCTTAAATACATATATTTTTATGGGGTGCCTCATATTTTTGGCCATGGCTGTAGCTACATATATGTATACATATGTATGTATGTAATTAAAAGTGCAATTTGTTCATTTAAGCCATAAAATTCGTATTTTTTATGTGTCGGTATTTTCATTTCCGTTTAGTGTCGCTAAATGAATCAACGAAATAGATTTTTTTGTGAGAATATAACTTATTGTTGGAGGGTATTATAACTATCAGAGATACTTTAACTGATGTGTGTGTCACTCGGTGACGCCTGTTCAATGTTTACATAATCAAATGGCGCAAAGCTTCAGCTGTTCACATGATACAGACGTCAACACGAAAATCTTGCTGTTCACATTATCCAGCGTGTCACAAAAAGCAATGTTCACATAAATGCGAGTCTATTGTATTTTTTTTTATTGATATATTATGTAGGAACGATGTACCTTACATTAGCAATTTATTTACAGACATTTTAAATTATCGAAAACATTTAGCATTTAAAAATTTGAAATAAATTTCTTTGTAAATTAAATGTTTTGTAAAATCCACTTAAATTGAACGTAATATTTAAAAGGCACTAACAATAAAGAATTGTGTAGTTGAAAATTTCATTATGTTACGTATGGAAATATTTAGACACCAACCATATTGTATTATTTATACATATATTTGCTGTTATGCTTTGTTCCTGGTAAACATTTTGGTAATCCGCTAAACAATGGCATCTTGTTTAAAACAATTATCTTTATTAAAATAACAATTAATTTAAAACATTTTTTAAATAAAACAGAGTTAAAAAAATTATATCGTAAAAAAGTTTTGGGCAAAAATTGGTAATATTTCGATAAGAATAACTCTATCTTAAATCATTTACAGAAACGAAGTCCTATAATCTGTCTTAAGTTATCGTAAGATCTTGATTTTTTCTTTAAATAAATATTTAAAAATACATAGCCTCGTTGATACTGTAATAGGTCCAATGTCTGAAGAAAATTTTCGTGTTTATGGTGTACTATGTGTAATTTTTTTTTTTTTTTTGGTAATGGGAACAATAATAAAAAGTTGACTTCTCCTTTAAAATCAAAATTAATTTGATTGTTCAAATCCGAATTCCCAAAAATTGGAAATTAAAAACAATCATACAATTGAAGGACATATTAGAATAATATGACGAGCCACATTAAAAAAACTGGAGATATCGAACAATGAAAATTGACAGTTCCATTAGAAATCATTAAATGCAATACAATATTTTGATGGCTACTAGCAGCATCTGTTACTGTAATGGCCAAATCTTTTATAGTGTGTCTTACTATGTTGTTACTTAATGTAATGGACAAATAATATCGTTTTTTCAAAATGTGTCACTTGTCATATTATTCCAATATGTCCTTCAACTATGTTTTTTCACCTTCCTGAAAAATTTCACAATTTCTTGACATACTACCTATTGTAGTGTCAACGATGATAGATAAATTTTAATTTTTGACGTTATTGCTGTGACTTGTCACAATTGAAACTGTAGTTGATTTGGTTCTTGCAGAAAAGACAGATATCAATTTTTGCCTCAATTTGACTGTTTTTCAAAATTTACTTCTTTAAATGGCAGTGGAACACGTTCAGGGGAATAGACAGTTATAGGTATATATCATTTCAATATTCAACTGAAAAAAGGAATCAAGATCTTACTATAATTTATAGCAGCGTTAACTTATACCAATTCACTCACTTTTAAATTAAAATGGAAAATACAGACATATAATTGGACCTGTATGTTCTAAAAGAAACTGGATAAATTTGTTACGGAAATTGACATGAAATTTAAGGACAATAATGAGGCTTTTTAGTCGGCACTCCCAAAATCGGTTAACTGACTTAGTTGCTGAACATTTAGATCATCTACATTAATAACATCCTTTGTCTCAACATAACTAACTTAAATTACGTTTTAATTGATCATTTATCACATAAATTATCGATTCCTTTGTATATTTACTCTCTGCTTTATCATACGTGAAAATTCTATATCCCTAAAGGAGTTAATCAAGCAACATCGAAAATTTTGAGGGAAAGTTTTGGACAATTAACAATACCTTTAATTGAAAAAATCTATTATCAGCTTTATCAGATGTGTCGTTATCGAAAACATATTCCTATAATTTCATCATTTATATGTCAAATAGAATTCTGCCACTTTTCACGTATCACAGATTGAAGAACTCACTCGCTATAGATTTAAACATTGATCATCATTATTTCGATCTCTTTCACTATGACGTTACAATAATTGTTGACGATATCCCAAATCAAATCAATGTAGTAGTTATAAGGAGTGAGACGAAAATCTTTGTATCCATACTTTTGTATCATTTCATCCACAATAAATGTTTGTTTCAATTTATTTCTAAAAAATAGGAAGAATGTCTTCGAAATGTTTTCAAATATTTAAAGCAGTCAAATTCGACTCGTATTTCGTGACAATGAGAACAGAATAATTTTTTGTTTTGTAAAACTTGCTTTAATAACATCGCAACAACGTTTTGAAAATTGTCTGTAAAATCTTGATACTGACCTGACACCATTTAATCAATATTAACCGTGAAATAATTTGTTAATTTCGTCTTGTTGCCATATCGCTTAGTGCGAAGACCCAATCCAAATTCATAGCATAGCAATGCCTGGGCCGATCGATTAGTATTATTACGAACTGATTATTTGTTATTATATCTCTTATATTTGTTGAGAAATTGTTGTTTATTTACATTTAATTGTAAGGTTGTTATTTGTCAATATGCTAGTATTTGCGAAGGGTTTTGTTTAGAAGGAATGTACAGTTAATGACAAAGAACCAGTTTTTTGTCAAACTAGTTTATTTTTAAGTCAAACGAAAATAACCGGTTCATCGATTATTCAGTCACTTTTCAAATTTTTTTTAAAAATACCACTATTCACCAAAGTTATTAAATATAAAACAACTTGAAGACGGTTCTGAAATATAACCAGTCATCGGTTAAAACAAGAAACAAAAAAAAACGATTATAACCGGTTAATTAGTTGAATAATAATCCGTTATTTTTACCCATTCCTAAGTTCTGGTTAGTACAAAGCCATTTTGAAAAGTTGACGCTTGGCGTTATTTCTTAATTTGCACTGAAAGTAAATAATATGGGCCGGATTTTCAAACGCGGAGTTAACCAATATGCTTTGGTTGATGAAAATGCCTGCCAGGCTCGTATCGTCGATGAAGAACGTTGTTAAAATCGACGAAACATACGTTTCTATCCGTTGTGCATCGTTTAAGAGAGACCGGTAGTTTTTTGTGACAAACTGATGACAGAGACCGAACTACTTGATCGTTAAGAAAAGTTCATATAAATAATGGTAGGCATTTTGAACATTTATTGTGACAAATATCTTTGTGTTGTGTGATCAAATTCATTTGAAAGCATTTTTAGAATTAAATTTAAAATAAGAAATTAAAAATAGTTGATCGAGTAATTGAAATCGATTTTCCAACCAAAAATATCTGTTTCTCTGCAGATTTCATTTTGCAAATCGGCTTGAATTTCAAGGTGCGTCCACATTTGTAACAAAACATTAAATCGCAACATTAATGCGTACTTTTATTATGTAAATTTGTAGTGTCCGCCATTATGCGATTCAAGATTTCGCTACACCAGTTCCCAGGTCGGCGGCTAATGGTACTATTATTCGATGACGCGCACGCGCAAAAATGCATTTTAATTTTCTTATTTTTCTTTCGATTTGACTGTCAAAAGTATGCATTTATATTAATGTGTTGTACCTATATTCTGAGATATATCGAGTTATTTAATTTATTTGTGATATACAGGATGTCTCTAAATATTCTGTACAAAATTTTACCATAAATTCCTGAGACAAAAATATGACGATTTAATCCAACTTACCTTAGTCCAAAAGTTGATATTAGCGGAGCTACAGGGTGTCAAAATTGAAGAAAATAATTACATCTTCATTATTATCTTTCGATCGCCTCGACCAAATTTTATGCAATATATATGCAGTATATGGGGGTTTCTTCGGACGAGAAATTCAAATTTGTAGACAATTTACATGCATCTTCTAGAGGGCGCCACAAGCGACGGTTTGAATTCCTACAACTTTTTTGTACTACACTGTATGTCATTTTGGACTAGAGAAATCTTCTTCCCTATCTTTTCCAGTTAAAAAAGTTATACTTTATTGAAGTCTCTACAAGCAAGGGTTTCTGAGAAAAAAGCATCTAAAGTTTTTAATACGGGCAAATTATGACAGTAAAACGAGAGCTATTCTTAGGTATAAAAGAAACCTTTTTTTTTAAATTTCAGATTATGTCGCCTTTAAACTAATAGTTTTTAATCTTTAAAGTGTAATTTCTTGGTTTTTGCAAATAAAAACTAAGACAAGTCAGAAAAGTGATTTTTGTCGTCCGAAAATTTGCGTGTATCATCAATTTTAGATGTTTTTTTCTCAGAAACCCTTGCTTGTAGAGACTTGAACAAGGTATATTATGATTATTTTTTTCAACTTTGACACCCTGTAGCTCCGTTAGTATCAACTTTTGGACTAAGGTAAGTTGGGTTAAATCGTCATATTTTCGCCTCAGGAATCTGTGATAGAATTTTGTACAGACCATTTAGAGACACCCTGTATACTCTGTGATACATTAATTTGATTACCTGAAGTTCTTATCTGTTTGGTATAAATGAGATCCAAGTGATTTTCAGGCTTTCGGCATAATAAAGATGAAAAAGATTCCAGCTTTCTTTACAACTTTTTTTTATTCATTTAACTTTAGATGCAAATATTTCAAAATTAATAATTACACTTATACCTCTTTTATTCTAGACTCTTCAATTACTAGTGATTAATATTATTTATTATTATCTTTATTGTAACAATTGACAATAATACAAAATAATAAAGGTTAAAATATATTGCCGAGGCTATATACAGTTTATGGTGACGAAATTTTCTTTTTTTCAAATATACATTACTAAAGTTTAGTACCGTTAGTCACTGACACGGGAACTGGTATTGCAACATCTTGGATCGTAAATTTAACATTGTGGGTATAGGGAACTAACAGTCCATATTTATATAGTCAAAAGGTTCGCAACGTTGTTGTATACCTCCATACAAATGGAGTCGAGCGGTGTTACAGTACAATGTTCTGTTATAAATGTGGACGCACCTTTACACTAAAATGTAGTAAATATGAGCCGTTCACAAAATAAATCGATTAACTCCTTTTTTGAAATATTTTAAATTTAAATTTCAAAGTGCTTGGTTCAGTCTTACTCTTTTCAGTTTATAATGAATTTCGAAAATAATAAAGATTAACAGCATTAAACGACAAAATAAAAAAATTATGAAGGTCATTTTAAAAAAACTATGCACATGTTTTCATCAAATCCTTTCACTTTTTGTTTTATGGAGTTAATCGATTTGTTCTGTGAACGGCTCATATCTTGACACTTTTTGTCAACGCGCCAACATTGCACAAATATGTGATTGTTCTCAAATTACGTAATGATACCAGTTGGTTCGTGAATAAAGAGCAAAAAGGTATATTTTTTCGATTTTTTTTGATAACTGTAAATACATATCCTCATATGATCAACTTTCCAGTCAAAATATTCACAGACATTTCGAAGACTCCCTGTATATTAAAAAGGAATATTAACATTTTTTTAGTTACTTGTAGGTATTATACATAGAAACAATATTTAAAAGTTTTAAACATAATCGCAGAAAATATAATGACTTATAATAACAATTTCGATTTTACAATTTTGTTCCACATATTGTTTAGAATTTTCTTCTTTAACTCGCTGTGCTAAGAAACAATATTGAAGGCTTATCAAGATTATTTAATAGTTGATTTTGAAACCATCGCAGAAAATTTTCACTGTTCGGTTCACCCATGATGATCTCCTAATTCGATCTTTGAGAAAAAAATTAATTCTTCATCATTTTGTTTTTATTTCCAGCATGAAGAACAATAAATCAGCAAAATTATAATCTAACATTGATTTAGTAAATTTCTGCAGTTTTCAAACCATTTTGCCGTGAACTATAATACTTGTTACATTTTTTTCTTAAATCATCTTGTTATAATCGACTAACAGCTCTATTTTAAAACATTCAAGTCTCATCGAAAATTACAAATTGGTATACATTTTTTTGCCTTTCTTTCATATAAAACCTTAAAAATTGTAATTTCTTTAAGGGGGTTCCAAAAAATTTGATATTTGTTAAAACTCAATAAAATATTCAGTGATGATGTTTGTGTTATGCAAAACTAAAGCGGGTTTTACACTTACAATTTCTTAGTCAATTTAGTTGATCAATTAATTCCCCAATTTCTTCAAGGTCACATTTGATTTTACATTTATCACGGACTTGAGTAAGTTTTCCAGAAAGTCAATGACAAATTTCTCCGTTGCCAACTTAAAAATGATTCGGATAGTTTAAAGTTATAATACCTTCATAATTTATAGTTATAAAACACAAATTAAAATTTATTGGACATCCAAGCTTTAGTATTACATTTGTCAATTTACTTGACAAAGCGACTTGATCAAGTAAATTGACCAAGAAATTGTAAGTGTAGAACCCGCTTAAAAACTGAATTAATTCGTCCTATTTATATGTTTTGATGTAAACAAACAATATCTCAAGTTACAATAAACAAATCAATTAATAATAAAACAAATAATTATAATATCTATGTAGTAATAAACCTTTAATCAAATTATCCTTTAGACATCTAAATATATAAATGAAATAATACTAATTTAAGTAAAGAATAATGCATAACAGAATAATGCGTAACATATTACATAGAATTATACCGCTGCTTTGCATGCCAATCTTAAGATCTACTACAGCGATTTTTACGAAACTTCGCGCACACATTTTCATATGGTTTAATATCGATATCATTTTTTCATGGCATTATCAGTAGGTCGGTAATCGATAAGTAAAAAAAAGGAAAAATTGATTATTTTTCCACAAATTTGAAAAATCGCCAGGAGTTTCCCAATAACTTGTTTAAAATTTCCAATGCACCAGAGCTGTATTACAATAAAAGTAACCTAATACAAAAGTTTCAGCCCCCTCGGATCAATGGTTTAGCAATGAACGGGTTATTTGTGTCAAAAAACGTGATTATTAAGAAGAAGCATTTTTCTGAAAAGGATATGAGTTTGCCACAAAACTTGATCCCTAAATGACTCCAAAACTTTGTCTGTTATGGTGATCACCTTGACATCGGAAAAGGAAGAGGAAGATATTTTTTCCCAAAACTCATTTTTTGACCGAAATTTCTTTTGGGAATCCCCTTAAGGCAATATGTGCGGGTTCATGAGGCCATATCGTGAATTGTCTTTTTAGTATTTGAAACCAATTCATTTTAAAACAATAGAAAGAGACGCAAGACAGTGTTTAAACAACTTTTTATGAAACTTTTGAAATGAAACTAGAGTTATGCGTTCGCCTACAAATAGAAAACAGCAGGGATATTTCAAGATTGATAGAGAGAAAATGTTTGTAACCCCAAAGGAATTCAGGAAGTTTTCTTTTATCGTTATTAGAAGTGGCTACATTTCTCATACATATATAATGTTAATAACATTACGAATATCACTAGTTTCTGCTTTATCGATATTTTTATTTACAAGCTCACTTTTGAGGTAATTATTTCTTTTTTCATTCAAAATATGTTTTAATCCAAAAAAAATCGTATGCATACAAACAACAAACCATTTTAGGTAACTCTTTAACAGCATTTAAGGATATCAAAGGACTTTTATTGTGACGTTTTTAAAATTAAGTAAAGCAGGAAACAATTCTAAATATAACAATTGAAATTAGGCGGAAAACTGAATATACTGAAAACATGAATTATAAAGAAATGTAAAGAATATTGAAATTTCGCTTTGATAACGTCGATCAGTAGTGCTAATAAACTACACAGTACTCGATTAATTGCATTGATATCAATTGATATTCAAAATTGCCCTCACGCTCTAGGCTGGCACCATTGATCGAGATTGTCAAACTCAATTTCAAATATTTCTTATATTTCTTCCTAATTCGAATTATCCATATATTCTGTTTTCCCCTTAGTGTCCCGGTTGTTATTTTTAGTATTGTTTATTTCTTAATTTAATTAAGCTGTTCTTTTAGGAACAAATTTTCGTGTTTGTTTTGTTATTAACGTTGCAAAATACGTGTAATTTCCTTACTAAGCTATTTTGAATAAGAATGTGACAATAAAAGGACCTTTGATACTCTTAAATGTCATTAGAGAGGTACAGTTTATTTTTATTTCAATTACTCAGGAATTTGATATTAAACAAAAAAAAAGAACATTTAAAAGGCCAAGCAAATATGAAAAATAAACTCAAATTAATAGCGATATTTTAGTACATAATGTGACGTTTCACCCAGCCTGGTAACAACGCACGTCAGCTGTTCAATGATATGCAAGGCCTTTTAAAATAAAAGAACTCTAACACATGGACTTCTTAATGCATGTCATCAACTCTGATGTGTTTCCTTTATTTTCAAATCCGTTTCCAAACTGTTGATAATGTATTTTGGATGATCAATAAAGAACCTAATTTATGATCATTTAATTCCTTTCGTACTGTTCCAATGTGGCACGTTAATGTAACAATGGCACGTTTCTCGAATTGAGAATAGTGAAAATGACGGTAAGGGAAAAGGGAGGGGAAACGATGCCGTATCCTGGAAACTCACTCTCTGACACATAATATAAAAAGAAAGTGACTGGCGTAAAGAGCCGGGCATAAAACGTAATTGGTTCGGGCATTTTCGATATAAACAAGTGCCTGTCGGGTACCAAGAGAGGAGACGAAAGTGGGGAATGAGTAAATGTATGTATGCAAATAATATACGTATGAGCAAAAATGGGGGAATTAACAATTGAGCTCGCAAAAAAAAAGATATTTTCATAGTAAAATGCCTTCGGCGAGCCCCTTATGGCAACACTGAACGAACATCTGTCGCACTACGTTGTACAATGATAAAACAATTGCCCAACAAAGTGAACTTTATAATTTGTTTTTTTTTTGTTTAAATCACCGTTTCAGTTAAATGAATTTTAATGATTTTAAAAAAGGCATTCGCTTAAAGTTTAAACGCTAAAAACACAAAAATTGATTAATAAATTATCAGCTTTAAAAGCCTCCTAGAATTGATTGTTCACGATCGCCATATTAATTAATTATTCTTGTTCATTCCGGCAACTTGGAAGTTTCTTTTCAAAATATTCCGCCTACTTTGTTTATGACACTAATACTTGATAACAAATTGATTGGGAATATTATACTGGGTATAGCCCACTTTAGTTAAAAGTTTTAACCGCTTACTTTTTATAGAGTGTTTTTTAAACCACTTATACACCCTTCAATAAAAAGTCGATTTTAAAAAAAATATGAAGTTTGTAACTTAACATTTATTGCTTTCTACAGAAGCTGGCCAAAGTTGCGTCTTTTGAGTCTTTAATGAGCCAAATTTAATTTAGGCAATTTAAGCAGAAACGTTTAAAAAAAAGTTAATGCCCCCGTAACGTTTTCGCTCCTAACTTTATTCAACGTAACCTTTATAACCTTCTCTTGTCAACTGGGGGGTTTATATGTATATGTTACTGTAAAAGCCCGAAAATTGGTCAATCCTAGGTTTGACGCGTTAAACCTAGGATTTACCAATTTGTCTTGGTAAAAGTCCGAAAAAATGTATTATTGAAACAATTTCGGGCATTTACCAAGTCATAACGGTTAATCCTAGGATTTACCAGGTCATACTGGTAAATCTTTTTTATGCATCATAATGGTTAATCTTAAGATTTACTAGTTCAAAGGGGTAAAAGAAAGTTTATTGCAGTAACAAAACGTATTACATATTGACTTAAAATAATTAAAATTATTGAAGTCACTAGGAGTAAAGGTTTTCGGTAAAATGGCATTTATAACTGGTGTTGCATGCAAATTACCATAGTGAATTGAAAACTGTTATGAGTTTGCAAAAAAAATTTTTAACGACTTTTTTTCAATTTCTGTAAAAAATTTCAGACTGCTTACTAGTTTTTTATCTATAATATATTATTTAAAAAATTTTCAGGTTAAAATTTGAAAGCTACCAATACGGACTAGAGAATTCGAAGATTTACCAGTACGACCTGGTAAATCCTAGGATTAACCGTTATGACTTGGTAAATGCCCGAAATTGTTTCAATAATACATTTTTTCGGACTTTTACCAAGACAAATTGGTAAATCCTAGGTTTAACGCGTCAAACCTAGGATTGACCAATTTTCGGGCTTTTACAGTAACATATATATGTAAATGCACTCTTTCAAATTGGATGATTTCAAAAATTGAATTAAATAATTTCATAAATATACATATAGATTTCCATTAAAAAAAATGTGACTTTTAAATTCCTCTTTAGCTCACTAAAGAACAGAACTGTGTAATTGTGTAGAGTTTACGGAATCAATTTTACGGAAGTTGAGTAAGAAGAGAATTACTTATGTGAAAAATGTGTAAATTATCTAGTTTGTTCCACTAAAAAGCTCTTATATTTTTTGAGCGGTTCAATATGGTTAGTGAAAACTTTTAGTTCGATATGTGGATAAAGACCATTTCATGTCGAATTTCTTACATCTTAAATTATTTCCTTTCCAAATGCTCACACAATTAAGCTGTTTATCACCGATCCTGGAAAATAATGCTTCTTTACGACAAACCAAACTGGAAAATAAAGGCGATATTTTTCAAATCTTTATTGCAGAGTGAGTCATATAAATGTTCTTTCTTAAAATCAGGAATTATGTTTTCTTCCTTTTTTCTTAGTGTTTCACTATTCATGGGATGTCTTAATACATTTAATGGCACAATGCAAGATTCTAGGCGTATTAATCCTGCTATAGTTCGTGTTGCAATTAGTTTTTAATAAAATTGCGTCTATATTTTGTTGTTTACATTTTTTTAAAAAACATTAGCGGTGCATTTGAACAAAAAATTATTATATAAAGCAGCAATTTAAGCTTATCGACATTTGGATACCGGTCCGTTCCCTCTTAATCCTCCAACCAAATCATCAAACAGTTGTAGCCCATAAATATCTGGCATTTTCTATAACTACCTCATTCTTAAGAACACGTAAAGAACCCTAGACTTTCTGGCTTGATTTTCAAGGATTGTCCCTCAGGTTTCCAGTAATAAATAAGTTTAAGGCTTAAGTTTCTTTCCTGATCAATAAATAAAATGGATTTAAGTATATTTGATAGAGTCTTTCCAGAACAATACCATGCACTCAAGCGACATCCACATTAGAAAATCAATAAGTTTTTCCTCGTAAACGAGAGAAAAATTGAAATTTCGCTCTCCCATTATTCCCCGGTCACCTTGGACAAACTACTCGAACCCGGATCAGAAGGCCGAATCTGATAATTGAGTTTTCCTTTTTCCAACCATGTCAAACATCATGTTTCTTTAAAGAGAAAAATTCAAATATGTGTGCCAAGTAAGGCGAAAGAAAATCGACTGATTTTTGGGTCTTTCTAGATTAACATTTTTTTTTCTTTTTCAAATCTAGTTTAAACAGATATTTTATTATATGGATTTTTTTTAATTTATACGTAAAAGATTTTAATAAGGTTTACTATAACATAATCAATTAATTTTTTTTTTAATTTCCTACCAAAATTCTATTTATAAAGTTGTAAAATGTGATATCAAACCTTAAAAGTACACTGATCAAATTTCAATGAAAACTCTTATTACTTCATTAAAAATAAATATATTTTTATTATAATTTACAATGAAAAATCGACTATTCTCTTTTAGATGTGACTCCATGTCATATTACTGCAGGTGATGTCAATTTTCCGCTATACTGTACACTTGTACACTAACTGAAAGTACTCTTCTTATAATTTCTTAAAGTTCGAAATCTAATAGGGCTGAATCAGGATGTCTTATTGGCCATGCCATAGGCTAACATCTTTTAATCCATTGCTGATGGAACTGACGATTTAGCTACTCCGAAATGAAATTGAAATTGTTAACAATGATAGGACAGGAAGTACATCTAAAATTGAAAGACCATTATTTTGAACAATATCTGTAGGCAAAAAGAAAGCAATAAAATTGTCAATTTATTTTACACACGTATTAAGTATAGATATGCAGAATAAAATCCGTGATTAAAAAAAAATATGAAAATCAATTTTAATTCCCTATTATTTTCTATTTTCCTCCCTAATTAAGTTTTTTGTCTTTAATTCTGTTCAATTTTTATTGTTTTCGTTGCAAATTATAAGAAAAAGATAAGTATTTATTTTTAATTAATAATCAAAAAAGGTTCGTTTTAAGTTTAATGAATGTACCTTTCTGCGTTTGATATCATGTTTTCCAATTTTGCAAATTAAATTTTGGTAGGAAATATAAAAAAGTATTGACGATGTCATTGGAAAGCTTTTAAAATAAGGTTATTTTTATGAAATCCCCAAAGGAGTAGCTCAAAAATTCATTGAGTGAGCTACTACTAAAACTTAAACAAAAGTATTGATTTTTAGTCGTTAAAGTTGCTTGGACAGCTCGTGTTAATTTTTAAAACCATATTTTATAACAATTTAGGTGGTTTGCTATAGAAAAAATTGGGTCAAATGAGGTATTTTTTTGTGGAAGCAAAGAAATAACGTTTTTATTATGAAAGATCGGATTTTAGACAAAAATTATAAAAAGTATCATAACTAAATTAAAAAACAAGATAAAGACCTTGTATCGATGACATTTAACTAAATTTTATATTAGCTCTCCACCCATCAAATATGGATATTTCTTCATATATAAGGGGAATTAAGAAATAGCATATTAGGTACACGTAGAAGGTTGTAAATCAATTGTATGTCTGAATGACTTATGCCTAAGGGGAAAAAGGGCCGAACTATCGTAGTCATCATAAAGATTTAGTTACATTCCAAGTTATATAACTCAAGTTTAAGGTTAATTTTATAGTATTGCCTGTTACCAGAAGTAATAAATGTATGAATCAACATATGTGTCTGTTTTGAAGGGATTTGTATGCAACTTTAAACAAAACAAAGACATAAATACTCTTATTTTTTATTTGTAATCTCTCTGATAATGGCGAGACAGATTTTTAAGCGAAAAGAGCTTTTTCAATAGGAACTATGACAGATTTGGTATGTAAAGAGACACTTATGGCATACTTGGTGAGCCTGTATGTCATAAGTGTCCCAGCCTTCCCATTTACAAGCATCGCAAGATGAATTTTCTATGCAGATGTTACGAAAACATACTTTTTTCTATTTGATTTTTTCTTGTATGTGGTTGTGGCTTTTTAAATATACTATATCTCTTTCTTGCAAATCAGTTTGATATTTTTTCATAAGATTAGCAACCCCCTTAATTTTTCGCGACCTTTGGCAGTCGTTTTAATATTTAATGGGCGATTTGAGAAAAGATAAAAAAGTTTTTAGGATTTTCTGGCCTCGGTTATTATACTTTTGGCGGTTAAGACTGGGTTTATTATAGTGACTGAAGCTGGAGGGAAAGAATGGAGGTTTGGGGTTAAAGAAGGGTCTTATTATAAAGACAGTGGCAACTCAAAAATTTATTTTATTTTCATTTTACATCCTTAATGAAAAGAAAAACATTTTTAAATAAAGCAGTAAAACAAGAAGGGTCGTCTTAATTCCCAATGAAAAACGAACATAATTTCTTTCAGGGGGAGCGAAATTGAATAGCGAACTAAATTTGAAAAACAAAACACAATCGTACATCCTCATCGCGAAATAATGACCGTAAATTTCTCAATTTTTCTCTTTCTTTTTCGATTGGAAGACGAAATAAATGGAGGAACAATAATCGTTCTGCTGAAACTGCCTTGTCGCTTTAAGATAATGACGTCATTCCCGTCATTTCCTTATTTTATTTATTGTCACGGCCTCGTTATTTACCTGATTTAAACCGCCAGAGATATTTTTTTTCAAATCCTAAAAATTAACTCCAAACTTTAAATGCGACTTTTGATTTATTCTGGAAAATTTCAAAGTTAGACATGCCATTAAATTAATCCCCCTCCCAAAAAAACACCTATATTTTGTAACCTTCCTACCAATTTTCTCTCCTTCTCTCTTTTTACGATGTTCCAATTTTTCCGAAAATTTATGGCTCGAAGAGGCACGAAATTTGATTAACAAGGTTTGTTTAGGTGAGTGAGAGGGGTCCAGGGTCAGAAATTTCAGTCCGAAAGCACCCACTTAAAATACGTTTTACCGTTGTGAGTTTGTGTATGTATGTGTGTGAGAGAGAGAGAAAGAGAGAGAGAGCAATTGACTAACGATAAGAGGAGTGGGGTAAAGGAGAAAGAAAAATCCGCCGTCTTTTGCGTTTAATCCAATTATTTTCAAGACGGGGGGATGATTTACTTTACCTGAAAGCCCGTGTTTCCGCCCTTACAACCGATAGTAGAGAAAATTTTCGTTTTAAACTTGTTTTTGAATTTTTGAAATCGCTTTACGACGCTCGTGATTGTTTTCGTATTTCTTTCCTTTTCCTAGATATGCTTTGATTTTAAAAGTTCCAGTTTAACTAACCTCCTTTTTTGTGTGTAATAAAATTTTCAAATTTTTATATAAGAGAAGGTAAGGGCTCGGGAAAATCAACTATATTTCCGACAGAAAGGTTTTTATACTTTACCAAATGGTCCCAGTTTCAAGGAACACATCGAAATCTATAAACCTGCGAAGAGTTTTAAAAAGAAATTTACTTTATTAAAAAAATAACTTAGGATGGACCTCACAAATGGGGTTTCTATCGAATCAGCATTTCAAGCTCTGCAGAATGGACGTGCTTTCGAGGCAAAGAGAGAATTTTCAGGATTTCAATTGCCATTTTTTTTTGAAGACTATAATATTTAGATAGAGACTTAAATCCAAAATTAACTTGTTCAATTGCATATCAGCATATTGTGCATTTGTGATCCTGTGTAGATTTCAGAGCGCAGCTCCAAATAAATTCTCGAGAAAATCAACTTTTCCAACAGAAAGTCGCAATTTATGATTTTCTCAAAAATTTTAGATTTTGCAATATGTCTTTCTGGAATTGTTTTATTTTCGACAATTTTTAGAGAATTTTAAAAAGATATTTACTTTCAAAAGTTAAAGAAAGTATACTAAAGTAATATAATCCCATTTAGTAATCAAGATGTAATTCGCAAGGAGTTGTTGTTTTGTTTCTGCATTAATCCTTCTATGCATTACACAGTAGCCGTATTAAGGTATGACAGGGAGCGAAGGGACGGTGGGTTTGGTCACGTAGGTCTGGGACTTCTCTGATAATGTATCAAAATGGATAATGGAGGAATAACTTTGTTTAAAAGGGAGTTTTATAGGTAGTGCGCAGCTGTAGCTGCCAAAAAGCATTCCTATTTAATAAAGTTCGTTAAAATAACTTACTCGACCGGGCCAGGAGGTTTAATTAAATTTTAAGTAGCAAAGTTGCAATTTAACAACGTTTTATAAAAGTTTTATAACGTAATCTAACGCGGAAATTATTATTTTATAGTAGATAAAGGCGTTTGCCAAAGAGGTATAATACTAATACTAAGTAAAATTAAACAAATTGAATTGATTTTCACGTAGGTTATTTGTTTTAACAGTCGTAAAAATGCAATTTTATTGCGAAAAAAGTTTGAGAAACATTTAATTGAGAAATAGACAATGTCACTAAATGTTATTTTGTAAAAATATAAAACACAAATAAACATTTAATATGTCCCTGGCGTTAAAAAAATAAAAAATATTCTATTTGTTTGAATCGATAATTGAGTATTCCACAAATACAATTTGGCAACGTTGAATTTCTTCTCTTTTGCCGATAAGATCCGTTTTGTTCTTAATGTAAATGGGGCGAGGGTGGAGCACAAATAAAACGTCATAATTGGCCGCGAAAAGACTCGACCGGAATTTGTTTCGTTCGTTTGTTTTAAAATTTCCGGTTTCAATTACCGGGATTATGTCTTGCCCCATCAAAGGAGGCGGTCTGTTGAAATTCAAACGAGCGTTTTGGGGAGCGCGATTATAATTTTGGTGGTTTCACTCAATCAGGTTTATTTTTGAGTGGATTAAGAAAGGTCGATGGAAAAAGACTTAGATTTTTATTTTAGATAAAAATTATTCAGTCTAATATTCTGAATTTTTATTATTATGATTGTCTTGGTCGTGGTTACACATACACAGTGTGTCCAAAATTGATTATGAATGTATTAGGATTTAGGAAATTATATCTGCGATAAAAAAAGTGACGTTCACGTTATCGTTAAAAGATGACGTGCTGCGTTACGGTATTGCCAGATTTTCTAACAAATTTTTGATACAATCAATAAAAACAAGCTCTATTCTTTTTATTGATTATTAGCAATTTAAGATCAATTAACTGTATTATGAAAGCTATTATAGAAAAAACGTAGATCAAATATTGTCTTTTTGTCATTAAAATATTGATTGAAACACTTTTTTTGCCACTTCCTATAGAAGGCAAATTTTTAGAATACCTAAATAATGAAATTAATTTGAAAAAAAAACAAATGTAGATTGTGAATTATTTTAATTTCTTCGTTTTATATGAAAGTACCATGATAATTAAACGTGAAACGAGATATCATTCAAGTAGCCATCTTGAAAGCGCCAGTATGCCTTAATCCGAAAATCGAAATTTTTAATGACTCTGCAACAAATTTCAGGATTAACGGATTAATGATTACTAGTAGTCCCGATCTTACAATTTGACCTCAGTGGATATCTCCCTTTGGGGTTACTTGGAAAGTAAAGTTTATCCCAATAAACCACGAACAATTCAACAGCTCAAACCCAACATTGGAAATGAACTTGCGATCATTCATTTAAATTTGTTGAAAAAACAATTCAATTTTTGGATTGAGGCTTGAATAATATCTTGTTTCACGTTTAATTGCCATCGATAGTACTTTCATATAAAATAAAGAAATTAAATTAATTGAAAATCTACATGTATTTTTTTTCAAATTAATTTCATGCGCGACTTTGGAATAACCCTATATCCAGAGATCATTCTTCTTTCACAGCATCTAATGGTAAGAAAGGTGTTTTATGATCACGTTCTTGTTGAAAATTGTGCATTAAAGAAGTTATTCATTCTTCGCACCGTCCATTTAATAACTTGTATCTTCACAAGTGAAGAAGAACAATTTTTTATTGATAATTTCCAAACAAAAAGGGATTAAATAAGAAATTTTAATGCTAACAATTACACATAATTGAAAAATTATACGCATTTCAGATGGCAATGCTGTTAGGGGATTAGGTATTTTTTGAGGGACCATATCGTGGGCGTTCAAGCAAAAGTCATGAAGCCCAAATTGTAAATTTTGAAACTTAGTACACTATTGTTTTGAAAAATTTGGTTTAAATTTTGAAATTTGACCAGTTAAGTCCATAGGGTGATGATGGAAAGTTATTAAATAGATTTTTATAAAAAGTGTACAATTAAATCTGTAATTTCGACAATAATTTTAAGTTTAAAATACAATTAACTCAAATTCATCTGTTTGGACTTAATGACTTTTGCTTGAACGCCCACGATATTTACATTTTTAGTTAATTATAATATTTCATATCCAATGTTTGCCAATATTTTTTATCATTAGTAGGCTTTTATTAAACATTAATCATTATTTGATGAACTAGCATTGTATTATTATTGTAAATGATTATAGAATTTAGGCGAATTGTCATAGCAATTCGTTAACTTCTACTATAGTTTGAGATAAAAATAATAATCATTGCAGTCATGCTAATTTCGTTGTTGGAGACGTGAATGCTACTTTGTTTGACGGCTATAATGTAAGAGAGAGAACAATGATCAAATGAGTAATTTTAGTCAATTGTACGAAAAACCTCTATCAAAATTGGCAACATGAAAAACTGACAATTTTCATATTTTCCAATTAAAAGCAATCGAAACATAAATTGACACATAGAAAAGCGATTGCGGCCTTCAAAGTAGACATTAATCATTCGATCTTGTGCTATTCGAAGCGAAAACGATCCGAATTTTAAGAAGTTGGAGCCAAATGAAGTATGCAAACGTCCGAAAATCGATGTTCTCGAACTCATTTACTAATGGACCTTGCCTTACAACTTTAAAATTGCCTTTCCATTCGAAAAGTTTGTATTTTATATTTAAATTTTTTGAATTATAAATTATTATTTTCAAATAATATTTAAGCTTGTCTCTCATCAATAGTAACAGCTATGGTACATATCACTTGTAATTATTATTTTTATTATAATTATTCTGGTACACATTTGAATGTTTACGTGTAATCCCGGTTTGTGGCGTGGTTTCCTAGTTTCTCCTTGTTTGCTTAAACGATTGATTGTTGTCAAATTGCGTTCAATTTTCATTTATTCGTAAGCACATCCGCACGAGTTTACCCATGGAAATTATTGCATACTATTTCAATTTAGTTGTTTTTATTTTCAATTTTGTTTTCTCATTTCATATTTAATGCTTAGCTATTACTTACCACAAAGATAGAAGTGTCAAAGTAGAATATGTGCTATTTGCGAAGAAAGCCTATTGAACGAAGATAGAGATTGCATAGTTGAAAGTTAATCATTTTAACCAAAAATGATCAAATAGGCTAATTAACACTGATGACAAATAATGTTGATGGAAAATAATGCCATCCTCTATACAACGGACACAATTATCAGAAATATTAAACATATCTATCTAAAAGCATCATCACTTGTTCAATCAGAGTTACATGAATCGAATTTTAATACACATACGATTCGCATGTAACGTTGTGGGGTACCGGCATTGAAATAAACAATAGAAAAAATTACTTTTCAGCAATTTTTTGTTCAGAGGGAAATAATTTTAGGAGAAAAGTTATGAATCCCTGATACTTATTTAGAAAAACTCGTGATTCTAATAATTTTTATATAGTATGTTCCAGGATAGATGTAACAAGAAGTGAAATGGCCAAAAAATGTTTGAATTTTTGAATGTCATTTGAGGGATTGACTGTTTGTTGTAAAATTATTGTATACAAAAAATAAGTTGATTCCCTGTTATGCAGGGTGTTTTATAAACAAATTTGTAAAAATCATTACCAATAAACTGTCTTTATTTTTCAAGATTCGAAAAAATTAGACTAAACAAAGTTTATCAAATCGGCCAACTATGCTTTTTCAAATTTAAACTTGGAAAAAAGAAATTGAAAAATCATAGTTGGCTGATGATTTTCAAATTTGATATAGGAGCTTATATACAGTTTTGTTTAGTCTAATTTTTTCTTATCTTGAAAAATAAAGACGGTTTATTGGTAATGATTTTTACAAATTTGTTTATAAAACACCCTGCATAACAAGGAATCAACTTATTTTTTGTATACAATAATTTTATAACAAGCAGAACTCATCCCTCAAATGCCATTCAAAAATTTTAAAATTTTTGGGCCGTTTCATTTCGTGTTATTACATCTATTCTGCGACACACTGTATTTGTCGAAATATCATATTTTATAAAACACCGCTAATCAACTGCTCAATAACTTTTAAAAAGTGTTTCTTAACAATTCATCAAATTAAAAAAACACTTCAGAAACAATAGCTAGAGGTAGCTACAAGTAAAGTATATAATGTTTTTCAACGAAAGAATGAAAACATGTTGCGGGAAATACTCTAACTTTTGATGATAACCGTGCAAGCAGACTTTTTAATACATCGCCTTGGAATTAAAGTTTTCATTCAAGAGAATACTAAATCTCGTGTCTTTTTAACTATCTACTCATAATAAATTGTGGGAGTTTGACTGAGACTTACCAAATTTTTTTTAAAGATAGGAACTTGGAAAACTTAGACGACATAAGAAACCATCTGGAACAGTTTCTTGCCGAATAACCTGCATAGCTCTGGGAGGATTGAGTTCTCCAATTAACTAGACAATGGAGGAATATCTATGTGGAAATGTTTATTTTCTTCCCAAAAATTGCGACGAACTTTACCAAAAATTTTTAGGTTCAATTTTTAGTTACAATAATTTTTCTAAGTTTGATTGAATTTTCGACATTTGTTCTTCATACTTTTTTCACCATAAAGAATTGGTCTTCTTAAAACTCTTGATATTACTAAAAATAAGGAATAACCGTAAATCCGCGATTGCTTCTAATTAGTCGATAACATTTTTGTGATAGCTTGTCGAAATTCCTTGTAAATCATCTTGGTAAATCAACTTTTTCCAAAAAAAAGTCCCTTTATCTTCCTATGTAGCACATCTGTATTTTTTCAGCTCATGTGGGACTTAATTC
>JABRWK010000030.1:400480-414131 GCA_013372445.1 Hypothenemus hampei | reverse complement strand
GGTTTAGGGTTTTACCAACTTTTGTCTGTGGTCAATCCAGTTGTCATTTTTTTTCATTCAGAAATCATTAATTTTCAAGTCGACTGATTCAATAGTCACTTCACGCATTAAAAATCGTTGTCCACCCATTTTCTGTTTCGTTGATGGATACATAGAAGAGTCATTTGGTGATAAATCAGTCGAATATGGATAATGATTCTTCAAATCGATATTTTTTCTTTTCAAATAGTCGCTGCTTAACGAACAGTGTGTTGAAGGAAGATGAGGAACGCTTTGCCTTAATGTCGGGAGAATACAAAAGACAAACAGAGAAGTTTCAACAAAGCAAAAATGCTACATTTGGCAAAATTGCATTCTTAAAACGATTTAAATATATTTGACAGTACAGAAGAATCAATTGAGCAGTGCATTTCACAATTTCATAAAGGAAAATTTAACACAAAAAATTTAATAAAAATTCCCAAAAACCAATAGTTTATACTATTTTATTTATACAGAAAGCATGATACAAAATAAATTTGACAATGGTGCATTATTAAAATCATTTTAAATGTATATGTTGCAAAAAATATTCCACTCCATTATCTCCAGTTTAAACTTTAAACCTAATTTTGGAAAAATGTTCATTTGATTAATATTGTAAAAAATGGAAAGAAGGTTTAATGATAATCGAATTTTTACATAAAATTTATTATTTTCCTTTTCCTTTTTTTAATTTTTTAACTGTTGATTTTAATTTAATTTATCATTTCTTAATTTTTCTAAATTCGTGGAGAAGTTCGTTGTTTTTTTTTTATTTAACCCTGAGTTGAGTTATTTCTTAATTAGTAATTTCTCTATTATATTTACCACATTGATTTTATCATTTAAATATTTTTCCCTCTTTATCCCCCTCCCCCCATTTCCCACTCTTTTCTCTCTCATTCATTTTTATTAAAGCTAAATTATAAAGGGTTGAAACAACTGACATTATTTCGAAGAAATTATTAATAAAAATAGAATTCCAAGCTCGAAACTCATTATTGGCTCATCCTTCTTCTTTCAATTCTTACTTATTTGATAAATTTTAAATCATAGTCGACTATAACGGACGTAATCCAACGGGTTTTACACATTACGTTTCTTGCATAACAGATAAGTATCATTATAATAGACAAAATGACAATGTTCATTGTTAATTTAATTTATAACATAGGATTAATTATTTTTCCTTATATTACTGAACTTATCCATTCATAATCAAAATCTTTTTTGATAAAGATAAAATTTAACGTGTGGTTTTCAGTCATTTATGAAAATTCTATACTTCAATAGCGGGAAATCCATTAACCGATTTGAAATTTATGGGCATCTTTTGCAATACTGCAATAAAAATGCACACGATTTTTTTCTTTTTTTCTTAAAGTTTAAAAATTTGAAGCAAATCAAGAGGAAATTCCAATTCACTAGTCAATGTCTGTGATATAACCTTGTTATCTTAACTGGTGGAGTCTCGTATGCGCATCGGTAAGGCGAATAATAATATTTCGAATTCGTTCAAAGGACCCGTATTACTGAAAACATCAAAAGCAAAGATCAAAAGGATCGTAAAAAACGCAACTCGTCTGTATCTTACGGAGTTTATTTTAAAAAATGAACCTTCGAACCGAACCTAAGTAGGGCTTGTATTAAAAAAAATTAAATAATCACTTAATAAATCATTCAGCATTTTACCCTGTAGGGGGGCAGTAGGAAATAATAACGATTTCCGTTCTAATATTGGGCGGTTGCCGTCCCATTTCCGATGATGTCCCACGGCCATGAGGCCCTTTTGTCGTTGTTACGTCTTCCTCTCGATTACTGGCAGCGTTGCCGTATGTTCCGCACTCTCTTTGGCAACGCTTTATATACGACTTCCGTTCTCATATCACAATAGCGACGTCAATTGTTGCTCCGATTCAATAGACTTCCAGATTACTATCTTTCCAGGTTTTTTATTAAAAGGAATTCTTCCTGAGAAAAAAAATTCAATATAAATTTTTTCACCCGAAAATAATGTGTAAAAACACGATGGCCAACTTAAAAAACTTATTTGTGCTGAAATGAAAACTTTAGTAGTGATTCGATTTAAATTTTCTCGTGCTGCCTGTGAAAATACCTGTACCCTGGAAGTTATGGAATGTTAAATTTTAGTAATGTCGGGTGATGGCTTTGATGTTAATCTTTGAGGCTTTAAGTCTTGAATGATAAAAAGTTATTTAAGCTAGTGAGGCAGCGCTCTAATATTCAAGGGAATTTTAGGTAGAAGCTCCTTTTAAAATTGTAGAAGGTCATTAATAAACATGTACTCGTAGGATTTTGGATTCATATTTCTTTTAATCTTTAGATTAGTTCACGAGATTTTTAGTGATAAATTATTTGTGTTTCACTAATTTCATCAAACACTTTTCCTGACTCCAGAACGGTTTAAAAAGTGTTACTTCGTATAACACTTTTTAAACCATTCCTGTAGTACTCTTTCCTTTTTTAATCCAAAAATTACTCGTTCTTGGCGGAAATTTATGCTTTAATATCATCCACTAAGTCACTCAAGTTGTTGTAAACTTTGTCCACCAGTCAGTTTTTCTGACAACGGTTGACGTAATAATCCCCAGATAGCTGTGTGGAAGATGAGAGAGCAGATACCTTCCTAGAGATGGATTCCACCAATAACTGGTTCAAGTAATTGACGTGCGCTATCAAAATATCCGTTCATGTGTTTAGCTTTTTACTTTAATGACTTTATGAAGATGGCCTAACAAATGATGTCATTCATACTATCTTAAAAGTATAGAATATTGAACTCCACATAATTGTGAATTCTAGATCATTGTAAAATTCTCATTTTTTTTTCTTATAAAACTTATACAAGCAAATTACTAATAATTAATTGAAAAAACCAACACCAACTCCATTCTACTTTAATACTAAAAATTTGTTATTTTTCCAGGTAAGCAGCGCAAACGAGAAAAATGCATTTGAATCTGGATTCAATTAAAAGATATTCAGAAATAGAGATGACTAGGTAAGGTAAGACAATTAAATTTGTAAAAAATGCTTATTTTGCGATTACAACTTATATTAAATTAAAAAAAAAATGCATAGTTTTTTAGCTCTAAAAACGAATATCCACAGATACAACCGCTTTATAAACAGTTAAAATTAAATTCGCAAAGCTCTAATTTCCTTTTTGATGTACATGTTAGGTATGGACATTTTCATATTATGAATATACATATAATATATACTACATATGTATATGTAGATACATATATAGAATTTGATTTAAAATGTATAAACCCAATCCACATTACATTACTCGTATTATTCAAATGCCACTATTTACTAATATTAGTATATTCAGTTATTAATTAGGACATACATATAAGTTGTTATAATTATATAGAGGGTTTCATTGGACCTGGCAGACCTTTGAAAATGACATTAGTCTGAACGCAATGTCCGTAATCGAGTTAGAGTTTGTTGCGGTCGGCGCCATCGCTGATAGAGCGACACCGAAATATAGAGACGAGAGGAGAGCTTGTGTGGTGTGGGATTTTAGTAGAGAGATGTGGCTGTTGCCTAAATATGCATTCGACTGATTGAACGGTGAAGACTAATTGATTGCAAGTGGAGATGTCTTTTAGATATGTATATGCTATCTATGGTTCGAAAGTGATTGCGTGATTTTGCAGAATATTATCTGGCTATAATGTTTAAAATTATCAATTTGTAATTTTAGTTTTAATATCTTTTTTTTTATTTATTCAGAATAAAATATAAATATAATTTTTTTTATGTTACCTACTTATATTTTGGAAAGTCTGGTAATTTTAGCTTTTTTACAATAAGAGTGCTGATTTTCGAAGCCCTTAAAAGATTTTTGGTAGTCTATCTTAAAATATTAATTTAAATTCTTACGAAGGTCACCCTTTAGGGATTTAATTGACCTGGCAATTTTGGATCTTTTCAATATTTAGATTTAGCGGGTATTTTCATGGAAATATAATATTTACAACACAACAACCATTTACAAAATTTAAGATATGAAGATAATTTGTAAATACGAGGGATCGTTTTTATATTCCCGGACTAGCCATGAAAAGAAAAGATTAGTACAGCAATAAAAATTTATTTTTCAATATAGACCTCTTGCATTTGGATATAAGTATTACATCGTTTCAATAAAATCTTTAATCCATTATAAAAATATTCATTTGGTATGTTCGCAAAATATCTTTCAACATCTGCTATAACTTCCCTTTCATTTTAATAGAACCTCTGAAACAATGCAATAAACGTGCATAATACTCTTCGATTACGTTATTATTCTTATCGGGATAATCGATCATTAAAATTCCATAATAATCGCAAAAAACAGTTGTCATTATTTTCTCTACAGAAGAGGTAACTTTAAACTTCTTGGGAGAGCTAGAGTCCTTAATATGCCACCGTATCGGTTCTTGTTTCGACTCAGGATCAAAATGATAGACCCAGATTGCATCTCCGATGACAAGTCGATTGATCATTAAATCTGGTTCATTTCTACAAAGTAAAAATTGTTCATATGTCTCTTTCCGGACACACATTTGGAATAACGAAAGCTTTCGTGAAACCTATCTCGCAGTAACCTTTGTCATTTCATTCATTCATTCATTCAGAATACTTAAAACCGTGGTTTCTAAAATTCCTAATAAAGTCGCTAATTGTTGCTTCTTTAATCTTGCATTCTTCAATATGAAACATACGGTTTTTTTCTATAATACAGGAAGTGATTGTGTCAACAGATCGATCTAGACAACGATTATCATCCAGTGATTCTCGATCATGTTTAAACAATGTTGACTGGTCGAAAATGGTCGACTTGGAAAAATAATCTTCCCCCTATGAAGGAGACATTTTTTCACGAATCATTTTTCGAGCTTTTCCTTGTTTTGTTAGGAATTTTTCTTTTATAACTGTTCTACATTCGAGTTTATACATTTTCATATATATGACGACATAAACATACAAATATTAGAACTAATACTGCTACAATTGTTTTGTAAATTGTCAAACACTTTACTAAAGCATATGCGATTAAAGAGAATGTAACGAAAAAGGACATTAAAATTGAAAACTGTCTTGGAATATAAAAACGACCTCTCGTAAACAATAGAAAAACTTCTATTTTTTGGGTTAGATACATACAAACGAGAAAAGCTGCACACATTTTATTTCAATAGGATTCTGAAGAGCATGGACATTACAAAGGAACATAAAATTACTATGTATCAGGCAACAACTAAAAGCATTCCTCTACGCGGCATAGGAATTTGAAGAAGCACCGAAAAATATGTAGACTTTTGAGATGAACGACATTGGAATTGGGAATGTGTAGCCGCAAATGACTATTAAATAAAAATTGAATATAAAAGGAATCATCCTGGTGATCATAACATACATATGTAGATTACAAGGAAAATGAATGCTAAATGAAAGACCGCTAAATGACCATTAGTTGAAAGTTATTTGCAAAAACTATTGAGGAGAAATTTTGAGATAAAAAAATATGACATTTAAATGTCAGATCTCAAGATGTAGAGTTAACAATTTCTTTGAAAACCTGATTTGTAGCATTACGAAAAAAATACTATCTTGCAGTTCTCTTCACTCTACGCTTTTAGTCGTTTTTTCTCTACTCTCTTATACCGGCCTCACTCTAGTTAAATTTGAAACAAGCAAAGAAAAGTGCTTCTTTTGTACCCGAGCTATAACTTTTATTGTTGCGGCTGAATTGGCCGGGGAAAGAATAAACGGTCGAGCACCCTTCTAGTTCTCTAATTTCGTGTTATTAGCATTGAAGACGTTCAGTTTTTGCATGCGTTTTATGTGTGAAATTAGAAAAAAAGCAATTAGTTTAACACTTTACATTCATCTATGAAATGCATTTAAAACTCGAATGGGTTATTTGCAAGACTTCATGTCACTTGAAATAAAATAAAGGGTAAATTTTATTGAATTTTTGTAAATTATACTTACATAGTTATACTTTTAATTGAGAGAGTTTCTAGATATTTCCCGATTTCCCATGTGAAAGAGTAAAGAATTATAAGTAAAATTAATGGATTTGAGCTAAGGGAGATGTATAAAAAACAACAACAGGAGTAATATTAAAAAAAACAGAAAGGAAAATAAACGGACAAAAGAAACATTTTGTGCAGTGGTGTGTTTACAAAACTATGAAGAACGCCGGCAGAATTAAAAAACCATTTGATGTGGAAAATGTTCCAACTCGAAAGTAAAAAAAGGAGCCCCATTTTTTCTTGCAGACAGATTTTATTTAATATTTGCTCATCATTATATCTCAATCGAGCGGCTTTTTCCGCGTTGCGAAGGAGGGTGTTGCCCGGCCGAAAATAAGGAAGTTTCATCGTTAATCAAGCATAAACTCGATCTGTCGTTAACACAAAGGACTGTGCCGTATGTTTTAGTATATCAATGTATTTTACACTAAAGGGGAAGTAATAAGTCACAGTTCTGGGTAGTTGATGAATTAATTTTAATTTAAACAATAGTACTTAATTCCCTGGTCTATTATAATCATTCTCAACTTCATCTTAAGTTTATAAAAAATAACGTTAACTTGAGACTATAAAATTTTTATTTAATCGTTCAAGTACGTATACCAAAACATCTTTGTATTTCTTCTACTAAATTCTTAAGTACATCTTCCGCAGATCTACCTCAGTTGAGGTAAGGTAAGAGCTTCTTTAATTATTGAAGACTTTCTATGCTTTATGTGCTCAAAAGACTGGTTGACCATAAATTGACTTCAGAAAGCCTATAGTATACATTACATCGTTGCAATTGATGTTATTCTTTCAATAGCATTAAAAAATTTACCATCCTGGAGGTATCATGTTAAAAAAATTCACGTCCTTAATCAGTTTAATATACACAAAATTCCTTTTTTGCCTAATTGGATGTAATGGCTGTCGATTTTCGAATTAACTTCGATCAAAGACCACAGTTTAATGAAACCATAAAAAAGTACTCATCTCCTTGATCAACGTAATGTATTCAGCCCCAATATCCTTGCTTTGTTCTATTACGACTTTCACTACACTAATGCGAAACAAAGTAATTTCGAAATAAATCCAAAGCTGCTAATTAAGACTTGCTTTTAGACAATTAAAACGTTCACCCTAAAACGCTTCTCATAAATTATATTTAACTTTTAGCCCGTTAAATTGGCCCCTCAATAAATATTACGGATTAAACTTTAAATTATCGAGGTGAAGTAGGAGGACGACGACGACGACGTTGAATTTGCACTCGGGGGCTCGTAAAAATTACTAAGAGCGCGTGCTAGACTAATAATGACAATTTAAGTAATTTTCTACTGCCTAGCACACAATACAACTTAACTGACGTTCAAACTTGGTCTGCATGGTTATTGTTAGTTTGCGGATGGCAATTTCCCATGGTGCCATGGTGTTCTGGTATGAATAAATGTACCATTTTTTCAGCTAAGAAAGTGAAGGTGAGTAATGACATCTTTTATTTACTCGGGGAGGCTGGTAATGATATGGCATTTATTACGAGTTGTTGGCGAAATTATTTAGAAAGGGCTCCTCCTTAGCATTACGAGGGGATGTCATTCGTTTCTGGAAGGGTGCGAAAATTTCTTTTTTTTTTAACGTAAATTGTTATTACCAAATTAATTATTTAACATCATCCATCTACATGTGTCCTACTAAAAATTAAAGTCGTGGAACTGAACAAGTTAAGAATTCGTTAATGAATCTTCGGTGCCACAATTTCAAGAAACGAACTGTCAATCTGTCCATGGATGATCTTTGAAAACAAAAGAGACTGCTTGATAAATTTTCACTTAACGTTTTTCAGTTTAGTTACTTTTGTAATTGATAGTTTTATAGTCTACTGGAAACAAACAAATTGCAAATCTAGTGGGCTTCATTGATCTAAAAAAAACTGAAATCATTTAATTATTTCCCACCCTGTTGATGTGATAGTTGTGTATACGAATAACTAAAAATTTCTCCGCGGCCTATTTTACTTGTCGGCCAACTCGATAGTGGAAAGGAGATGGAAAAATTGAGGGAGAGCGAGAGGACGATTTGCATTGACACGGCCCCACTCGGTTGCCGTGGCGACGCTGCTGCCGCCAGAGTGATTAGGACGCGCTCTGACGTCATACTTGCTGTGCAGTTGTTCATCATTACACTGGCCGACTAGATCATGAGGATGATGATAATGATGACTATTTTATTTGAAATAATAATTTTTGTACATAAATAAATAAATTTATTAAAAAAAATTTTGTTAAACAGTTGCACTGTAAAATTCTGGAATGTTTTTTTATGGCCTGGTTTGATAAATGTGACAACGACAATTTACGATGCACGTTGGTGCGGTACGAGAGCATGGCACGTCGAGATTTATTTAATTATGTTATAACAAATTGCGACATCCTCGTTTATCTTTACGAGCGGGTCCCGTCTAATCGTTCAACGCTATTTTATTCTGGCCGGGGTGCTTTTACAAGTTGGTCGGTTACGGACACGGTGGGTTATGGACACAAAATAACAATTATTCGGGCAGAAAATTCACCACGACTATCACGTTTTTTTTCATTTATTATGTACATTTAAACGTGTCGCTGATTAGTGTTGTTTTTTCCTAATTAACCATGTTGTAAATTGGGTTTGTCGGCAAAAAAGCAGCCAATTTATAACTACGTTCATTCAATTTGTGCACGTGCGTATTTGTATTTTCGGAACGTTTGGCAACATCGTAAATAATTTTGTTTTCATAAATATTGACGTTTACTTGCCACCTAATGACCTGTTTGTTGTTATTCATTAAATTTTGGTAAAAATCTCATTAACGAGAGGTTGAAATGCGAATTAAGCTGAATACGAGGTAGATTTATATGAAAACAACAAAAAAATTATGTAATTTTTCGATGTATTTAATTCCCATTGGATTCTATACATGTTTATCGAAGAGCTGGAGTATTTAAACGACAATTTTTTGATGATATGCACACTTATTTATGCATTGTCTAAACCACTAATGGTGGCGCATTGGTACCTTAATCTTCCTAAATCCTTTAATTGTTATTGCTTCATAAAAGTAATTGTGTGAAAGTTGTATGGAACTAAGAAGGTTAGAATTTAAACATTTTCGAGTATACAGATATAAAAATTAGGAGCAATTTTTTTTAATAATGCACCCTATATATTTTTAGACATTTGAATTGCCAGTAAATTTCTTCGTATGACGTCTAAACAAGATTTGCATTATATTGGGATGTTCATAAGTTTTTAAGAAATTTTCAAAACTATAAGAAAAACATAATTTTATAAAATCGTTTGTTTTCAAACCAATAGTAATTGCAATGAAAAAATTTAGCCGCATAGTGTTTTCTGCAGACATGCAAATTTAGCAAACTTTAAGCTCTTTTTTTCTTGGATTTTGTAAACGGAACACTCTTAGTTATTGGTTCACTTTAACTTTTATAAAAGTTTGCCTGCACCTATCTCCGCTATTTTTTTTAAGTATTTTGGCTATTATGAATTACTTCCGCAAGAACACGTTCAAAAAAAATGATACAATAGCAGAGATATCAATCATACATCATCGTTCTAAACTGGTTCGTTTCTCACATGATGTTACATGAAAGGTAAAATTTGAATTCGACATCATAGTTAGCACATTTTTAGCATATAACGTAAAAATCTATTTTTTGCAATTCACTATTTAGAAGAAAAACAATTTTTAAAAGAAATATTCTATTCAACTAAAAAGAAAGACAGTATTTACTGTGTATCCCTGGATAGGTGAAACGATTCTCGTAAAAGGCAAAAAATTTTCGGTGTACGGGTCTAGATGTTGATTCTAAACAAGTTTTATTAATAACTTTATGTCGTATTTGATATACAGAAGGCACTTTGCTCAAAAAAAAAGAAAAATTGATTTTTGGAAAATTTCCAACACATAATTGATTTTTGAATACTGAAATTGTGGTAGAAATTAGTCTTTAACCAAGCAGGGCTGAACTCCAAAAAAATGGCTATTTAATTCGAAAATTTTTTGCCTTTTACAAGAGTCGTTTCACCTATCCGGAGACATACGGTATAAATTCTACAATTTGCAAGAAATATAAAACCAATTTAGATATACTTGTTTTTATTAAAATATTCACATAAATATAAATTCAACTAACTAATACACAATAAAATATTAGTCTAAACAAAAAATTTACATTTTTTCTAAAACTTATTTTTACTGCTTTTTCGTCAAAACTTTAGTCACCTTTTTGTATAAGATTTTATAAGAAACTGTTAAAAGCAGTAAATATTTTATGGATAATTTTGTGTTTAAAATGGAAAATATTGCCTCTTTACATTATATAAAAGTGCAAAAACCTCTTAGAAACTCATAGACCTAAAAATACTTATTTCAGTTGTTTTAGTGGTTCTCCTTTTTTTCGGAGTTTTCCTTTAAATTTGAATAATTTTGTAAATAACATGTCAAGGTCTTAATATAGTGCAAAACTGACTCTCACCTCATAAATATAGTTTTACTGATAATTGGAATGTTTAAAAATAAATGGGATGTCCCCTTTAAGGTATAATGAAAGTTTCGACGCTTAAAAAAAAACGCTATTTTTAGGAATTTTTTAGAGGTTGCTATTGCAAATATTGATATTATTCTTTTTGGCCTCAATAAATATACTCTTAAAGTAGATACAATTTTTTTTTCATTTATTTTTTACAGTTTATATATACAAAAATGTTAAGTAAACGTAGTTCTTCAAGAAATAGATAGGTGATTTCCGTTGATTATTTTTGAGTGAAGTCATTATTTACCTACAACGAAAAAAACCAAGAATTTTAAATTCGGTATAACTATGGCTTTATCTTTAACTACTATTATAATATATTCAGACATAAATAAGAAAATGGCGGATTTTTTTCGAAAAGTAAAAAAAGGCATTTTAGAAAATTTTGTCTTTTTTCTTGTTCTGGACAGAAATATAGACGTACGGAGTATACGATTTAAATTTATTCAAGATCGGTTTAGCGGTTTCGACAAATTTTACAACGGATTACAAAAAATCGTTGTTTTGAGATAATTGCTTCTAAAGTTTATTTTCTAAAAAATCTTAAGAAATTCATATTTATGCCCAATAAGCTATGTCAGTACCATACAAAATGCTTTCTGCATCTTCATGTACTTTCAAAAAATGTCAAAAAAGAAAAAATCGATTTACTAATCCAGTCAAACTCTCGTTATACCTTAACAAAATTGTTTTTGTACCTTTTGCAATATCCTATATAGACGTAAATTTTTTTAAATCGTAGCCCTCCTAGTTACTTACAAGTTTCAAGCAAACACTTTTTTAAAGTCTTAAAAATTAAAGGAAATACCCACTGTACCTTTTCGCTGTAATAAACCACCTTGCATGTATAAATAGTAATTGTCGTTGGTTGTTAGAGCATGCTTAACGCGATTCATCAGGATTATTACTGGTAACCTGTTTAGGTATGTAGTCTTTCCAAGTTAACTGTTTTGCGTCACAAAATCCACTCATCATAACCGATCACAATCTTCATTAAAAAGGTCACCTTTTGATACTCGTAAAAATATGTTCACAAGCATTAATAAATCTTTGTTTCCGTTCTGATGTCCATTTTTTTGGTACCGAATTTGCTGATCCTTGATTACACCTTGATGGACATAACCACAACTAGTATTGAAAAGTTTACCGATTTTATCATAGATAATCGGATTATATTCTTTCATTAGGATTGTAATCGGCTCAGATGTCACAATACGATTTGTTTAACTAGGTCAGTGAAAACCGGAAATTACCCTGAATGAATTGAATTTGTTCGTACACAACTAAGATACATCTTCAGAAGGCAAGGCACCAAAAGCTCCTTAACTACTAGTTACAGTTTGTTAAAAAGTTTTTCTTTCCAAATATTCATAGAAGGTGTCTATTGAAATTTTAATCGAAACGTTAAGCGAAAATTACAGTCTCAAACAAAATATGACATTCTCGTCTCCGGAAAACTTTTAAATATGGAAAAATTAAGAAAATTCTATTAAAACTAAGCCTCGGTTGAGAACTTGAATATAATAATTAAATTAGTAAACGTTCGTCACCTGGAAAATTTAATTGAACGCATGTAAGCTGATTATTTCTTTTTCACTATAATAACATGACGATAATAATGTTCGTGCACTAATAATCTGTCTTCCCTGTGAAAATCTCTTATCATGTTCCGGGTTGATGGCAATGAGTGGAGGTCTTTATTCTCGCTCTTGTGCCCCGACTCTGTAAATTTACGACCGGGATGCATGGCACGATATATTTTGACTCCATGTGAACTCCGGCCAGACTAAAATCCCATAGAGATATATGTGTGTCGGACGTCGTTGTAGTGTTTATTTGCCGAGCAGTACATTAAAAGTTGCTCTTGGATGTTACCAGGCCGACGACGTGAAGAAATATTGCGTTTATGTTGGTTAGATGAGAAGAAAAACAATTTACTGCAAAGTCGGTTCTTTTCGAAAAAAAAAATGATAAGTTTGTTGCTTACTTTTTCAAAGTTCACGACGGTTACAGTTCCCTACAATTTAGATCTGATGACGGGTGTGGCAATAGGGTTTTTAGTAAGGGACAGTCCCTTGGGAAACATGTTAAATATTACATTAGATCTTCTAATGCTAGTATTCCTTAAAGGAAATTAGGAAGAGAGTTTTCTAATTAAAATTTTCCTTTTGATCTAAAATCCGTCGTTCCACGGTTTTAATTTTCGTTCATTTAAACATTTCTTTAATTGAGGCAAGATATAATAATCCATGGGAGCCAAATGAAGTAAATAAGTTTAGGTAGTCCGACAATTCCAAGCCAAACTCAAGAAGTTTATCATTAGATGCACTACTGGTGGTCGGTAAATACAGAAATATTTTTTCTTCATTAATGCAATTGTGTTGTTTCCTCCTAAATAATCAAGGCTTACCGTACAAGAGAGTATCCTTTTTTAAGGTAGGCTAATATTCTATTGAAACTCTAAAAAAGTTTCCATTACAAATTTTTTACGCAATCTTGCAAAGAAATTTTTAGAATAATTATAAATTTATCAGTATCGTCTGGTACAAGAATGCGCTTGTTATTAACTTTTGAAAGTTTTGCCCATTATCAAGTCGCACGTAGGGAGAAGTTTCACGACATAAAGTTGGTAATCACCTTTTCAAGTTGAACAACAACGGAATCGGAGGAAAACGGGCGACATTCAAATTAACGTGCTCGTGTTTACGAAACTAAATAATTCGAAAACTAGATTTTCATTTCGTTACGGTGTCCCCATAAGCAAAAAGGGGAAAATTATTGAGCTCTCCATCCTTTCTCTCTCTCTCTCTCTCACACACACTCACTCACTCACTCACTCACTCACTCACTCTCTCTCACTCACTCACTCTCTCAATCTCTCGATCTCTGCCTCTTTCTCTTAATCTCTCGATCTCTGCTTCTTTCTCTTAATCTCTCGATCTCTGCTTCTTTCTCTTAATCTCTCTTTCTCTCTCTCTCTCTCTCTCTCTCTCTCTCTCT
>JABRWK010000030.1:361458-385114 GCA_013372445.1 Hypothenemus hampei | reverse complement strand
ACACCCTGTACAACAAATTGAAATTTTCTCATCGACAATCTTATTTTCTTGACAAGCAAAAACTTTTATAAAGAGTAACATTTTTTCGTATCTTTAAATTTTTGGTCCATTTGTGCTCTTGTATACCACATCCGCGGACATACTGTATATATATATCCAAAATAAAATGTCTGTTAACTTTTATGACAGGTCTCGATTTACTGATTTACTGTGAATTTTTTCGAAAGACTTCAAAGCATTTCATTTGTTCCTGTTTGGCACTCTAATTATTTGTTTGATTTGTTCATCTAACCTGAGCAACCATGTTTGTTTTAGTGAACATTTTTAAATGGCATGCTTTCTAACGTATGTAGATTTCCTTGTCTGTTGTATAGCAATTATTTTTTGGATGATTGTTCTTTTTCGAAAATAAAATTTTACCATTTTCTACACATACACATACGTACCTACTTATATATGTACATAATATAATTCGAGAGAGGAATTCTGGAAAAATTGTCGTCGCGTTCTCGTCTCGTCCCATGTGCAGTTGGCTGTTCAAATACCGAAACTGATTTACTTGGATTGGGAAAGTAAACACAATTTTCCCGTAGCAGCTACGGGAATTAACCTACATTTGAATTACAAAACCCGTATTTCCGAATTTGCGAATTGCCGTTGCTGCGCTCGCGGGCACCAGACACGGATTAACGCAACCTTCTTTATCATTCCACATTGTCGAACCTTGAAAATTTGCCACACTCAAAGCTATTAGCTGTCTTTTTACCATTGAATATATACAAAATATTAACTCAGTAAAATGAAAACAATGTTATCGCAAAATATCTTTATTATTAACATTACGTACATACATATCCATGACCAATGAAATTATCAATTATCAACTAGGGCAAGCGTGCACAGAGGCACATTTCAAGCGATTTGCCAACGTTTCGGTCTGTTCATTTAGACATTTACGCAAATTAATTAGAAATTATAGTACCTTATGGCTCTTACCAACGTTTAACCAGCCACATCTTGCTGTTCAATTGTAGTATATTTACAATTTAGTATACAGGGTCCGATATGGCAATAATTTTTTTATTGCACTTATTTCCTAGACAAGTCAGACAGATTGTTACAGAGTGATGGTAGAAAATAAATTACCTAAAACAAAATTTCCCGAAATTATAAGAATTTAAGAAAAATGTTATGGTAACTATACTGTTTGAAATGTATAATACTATGGCAGCTAATGGAAGGTCTTATATTATTAAATATTCAATATTGTATAAAACTATACTAAATTAACATGCGGTAAATACGTTTGTCACATTTCCTTAACAAACTGTTATCCCAAGTCTTAAACCGCCCCTCTAGGTGTGCCAAAACAATGTCCTAAAAGTGAAATTGATGGGAATTCCCAGTAGACTTAAGCCAGTAACCGCAAGCAGTGACAGTCGATAAGGTGAACAACATTTAAGCAAATTACTTCCATTGTCACGTGTCTTTGTTAGCGTTAATCACCATTTCCCCCCCGAGATGATTGGACGCTCTTCTCTCCCCCTTCCTCCCTCTTTCTCCTTATTGCTTTCAGTGAAGAAGCGGTTAGAAACTGACAAATGAAATTCTATAACTTTAATCCACTAGATTTTATCGTATTACGTAGCAGTAAGAGGAAAAAGCGGAATAGGGGCGGTATTGTCTGTGTTTTAAAAATCGCCGAGCCAAGCTTAATTCTTCTTCTTTTCGTTTCGTGGTGCCTCCGTTGCAAAGCCGGTTTGTGCCGGATTGTGAAAAACGTGCAAAGTTTTAGATTAGGAGACACATTTTGTGTGTTTTCGAGCGACAAAAGTTTCTCCTTTTCCGGGACTGAATTATCGGGTGTAGCGATCGGGTACGAAAGTTCTGAGATGTTGTTTAACTTAATTAAATACATTATATTTTTCATTTGGCGAACAACTTTGTTCAAGTTTTGAATTCATTAATCAACTTGAAACTGTTGGAACATTATTGTGTAGAATAGACAGCAAAAATATTCAATAAAAGGATAAAAATTCTTATTTTAACAACATTACATCGGCGACAACATTTTCTACTCGAAGAACCGAGCACCTTCTTGAAAATAGCTTAAAATTTCTTTTCATAGATATTATAAATGACTTTCGTCCTAGCTATAGTCGTTTCGGCATTAATTTTTCAGACTGTCTACATGTTCCACTTGATTGATTAACGTCAGGAATATTCAACTGATTTCTTCAAAATTTATTCTATATCTTTATTTCTGTATAAAATTTTTTTTAGTGTGAATTTGCATTAAATATATCGTTATTATTCGGAAAACGTACGTGGAAACGCCATTTCGAAAATTGACGCTTCAGTTTTATGCAAGAAAACAAACGTTTACGATCCATTTCGGTTTCGAAATAGGAAAAAAAATGGGTTATTTTCTTTTAATAAAACCAACCCCAAGATTCGTATAAAGACATTTATGTACAGGGCAAAATCTAGTTTATTTTTTTGCTTTATCGCTTCTGCTAGTGACAGACTTTTCAAATGGAATGCTCATCATTGTAACGTGCAACGTTGGGGTAAAGAAAAATTGTCTCATTTTAATAAATTAATATGCTTAAACGTACTGCATAAAGTTTATAAAATTCAAAATATTTTTATGTTGTTTTTCTTTAGTTTAAAAGTTCCATCCAATACAGATTTCGGTTATTCGTCTCAATGAGTTTCACTAAATTTAAAACTATAACTTATTATTAGACAACTATAGATTATTATAATTATATGTATACATATGTTATTATTGTTATTTTTAAATTAGTATTTTATCATAAAATGAAATAGAAATTTATATTAATTGTGTTTTAGTGTGTGTACGACGTGTCTTTATATGAGACTATAAAGACTAATTTTTAATCTCTACTTATTTTCAGGAAAAAAATACCATTTGATTCTCTCTTTCTCCGTATCTCTTCAAACGTATGAGGAAATGGTTGTAATATTGCTTAAACAAGGGTCTTCAAGCAATTGTATAGTAAAAATGGCAAAATATACTTACAATAATAGTCATTTCAAGTTTTACTGACTGCACACGGATATATAAACCAAAGAATACCAAACAAAATATTAGAAGACTTGGAGTAGAAATACTTCTTTCTCTTGAGTTACTTACGCCCTCGTTTGCACTCTTTCAAGCTGAATATGTTTTTTTCAAAGTTATTATCTGACAGGTCCGTAGTGTAAACATGAACAACGAATCAATTTTTGTTAATTAAAAATCATTGCGACCTCTTAGACTGACAACCTGGTGTAAAATCTATTACTTACTTGAACGTGGTAACTTCAAAAATTCATGGCGATCGCCAATGAACAATTTTTCTTAAAAAAAATTATATGCTTCCAACAAAATGGAGCCACATGTCATATGCAAATAGATATCCAATTTATTAGAGTGAATGTTTCTATATCAATTAATGTCAAGAAATTCCTAGATCTAATAGTTCCTGACTTTTGACTACTCCATTTTATTACCAATTATCCTTATGGTAATACCTAATGGCAAAGAAAAATGTCATTTCAATATTTCATGTAGCAATCAAGCGGACTAAACTAATTCAGGCAGCAGGTAACAACAATCCCAATCAAAAATGTTAATTTACTTGAAAAATGTTCAAAGAGACACGTTTTGCAAGAGAAAAAAAATAAAAGGCCTATTTCCTAAAACGATTTTCAGCGTGTATGAGGCTGTAACTCGATTATCATGCTTCAACAACCAACCTCGACATTCGTCAAACACGACAAATCGAATTAAAAAAATCTCTGAAATTCCACCCCTGTTCCAAAAAAAAGGACAGTTTAGTTAAATTACATTTAAATTAGGGCTCATTTCGCAAAATCCAGCCTTTTTAACACGTCAATATCGGTTAGTATGCTAATAATGACACATGTGTGTGTGTCGATTAACGACTTTTTATTGGCCAGATGACGTATAAGCGATCGTTAATCATATCGTTTGTCGTTTAATAATTCATTATCGCTCGCTTTGTTCATGAAACAGTGACATGAGAATCATTTGGCCATCTGTCTTCATCGTCATCAATGCTACTGCTCTATGTTATCTCTATTTTTTTGTTGCTTCACCGTTTAGTTATAGAGGAAAGAGAGGGGGTTCCCCATTAATCTAATCCTAATATAAATTTTGCGCACCCCTCAGTTGTGGAGACCTTAACCAGTTTCAGAAACGCTTTGTCTTCAACTTAATCCGAGCGGATTCGAAAGGATCCCATGTGAAATCTGGAGATTCGAACTGTTATTTGTGTTGCCACGAATTCGATTCTATAGTAGAACCCCCTCTCGCAGCCATTTCTGTAAAATTAATAGGTAAGATGTATAGGACATAAGTTGAATTTGAACCTGAACAAGTCATTTAAGTAAGTATATAGGTACAAACTATAGCTTCGTGCCAATTTTACATAAATATTCCATATTTCCTGGTTAGGGGTTATTGGATTATTAAGACAAAATAATGAAAAATCAAAATAACTTCAATACTGATATTTAATTATGAAAAGTAATCATTTCGGTGCCTAAAAATTTTTCCTTGTGGAAACTGTTTACGTTATAGTCTTCTTTAAATTCTCACGACAAGCGCGTTTAAAGGTGTTTTCCTTAAGAGAAAATTTGATTTGGAGCTGTTTTAATTTGCCATATCTATTTCCCGTAGAAACTAATTAATTCAAGTATTTAATTGAAAACGTTGAATTTAAATTTGTTCGATGTTGGTGAAAATAAAATTTTTGGAACCTTTCAGCCAAAATGGAAACTGTAAATCCCTACTGACTAATGCAAGGAACCTTAATCTGTCTCGTGCACGGATGATTATCGTCAATTTCCTCTTGATGTTCCCGTTCTCGTTAAGTTGTCGTTTACGTTCAAAAGAACTCCCAAATATAGCTTTCAAGTTTTTTTTTTCTTTCTTCTCTTCTTTTTTCTTGCGTGAAAGCAATATTTCGTGTAGGGTAATGATGATAATCACAGTAATAATAATAAACCCTCCCTTAACAAGAGAAAATATTCGAAATTACTGACCCTCCACCCATTGTCTCCCATTGTTTCCTTTAGAAACGTTATTTCTTTAGGGTGTCCTTAAATTAGTTGTATATTAAAGAGCCGTTTGGTGTTCGGAATTGGCGAGGAAATGAATACGAAATTACTCCCCCGTTGTGGTTTTTCGTAGAAAATCAGGGTGTCGATAATGAGTTTAAATTGGTTCGAAGCAAATATTGCTGGCTCGTCGATTATTCCATTCGGATTAACGTCGATATAAATTATTAAAGCGATTTGGATTTGTTTTTGAATCGTTCCGAACGGCCGAATATTTGCCGTATCGTGGGATTTCGCATTATCAATTATACAAATCAATAGCGGTTTAATACGGAGTTGTCGATTTTATAAAATTTTTATTTTTTTTATTTCATCATGATATTTATTGCTTTATATTCTATGATAAATTTTTTTCATATTTATTATTTAAAACTTTATAAAATAACCTAAAATGAAACATAGTTTCGATATACGACCCACGACATGTCGTAATTTCTGACTGAATTTTGAACTCGCTACATCGAAATATCAGCCCAATAAGCAAGAATACCATTAACTCCTCAAACTTTCTTGAGATTACAAACAGAGCCTGAAACCTCAGAGCCGAAAGTTACTCTAAATATAAACAATTCTGGCAAAAAAAACTCCTCTCCCTAATCCATTTGTAAATACTGATTCCATTATTTCGGCATTTCGCTTAGAGGAGCCAGAATAAAAAAATATTATTGTTATTTCAGATTTTTGTACGCAAAAACGCCATTTCAGGAAAATGGGATACTGTAGCATAACAAAATTTACGCAATAAAATACAATAATGTGATTCAATTTTACAGACAACAATTCCAAAAGCCTTCAATAAACAGGCTATTTTGAAATTTTATAAATTGAAATACAATTTGCAAAAAAAATCACTACGCTCGCCAATTTAAACTAAAGCGAAAAAACCAGCAAATTATCTGGATCGTGAGGTTGCCTTTTATTGTGCTTGGTTGTTGTTGTTGTTGTTTCGGTTGGCAACCTTTTCCAATTTACACACTCTCTCTCGCTCTCTCTGTTTTCTCTCTTTTTCTTCTCTCTCTGTCCCTGTCCTCTCTCTCTCTCTCTCTGGGTAATTCGATATCTGTATGCGGACGAGTAAAGATAAAAGGCAAATTAATCTGTGTGTCCTTTTCAACGAGAGAATAATTTTATTGAATTTCAATACACGTTTTAGCCCAAATTCGGGACAGATTAAACAGTAATTTTTCAACGAAACAGAAGTAGATTATTGTTTTTCCTATACAAAATATAAAAAAAATTAAACAAAACTGTCAATACGGCATCATATTCAGTATAAAAATTACTACTGCAATGGCCTGAGTTATTACAAATGGTTATTGATTAAGTTCGCCAATCTGACCAATTATTTTTTCATCAATATCTAATTGTCATAAGAATGAAATAATCAATGCACAAAAATTTCACACTCTAATAAATTTGAAACAATATTTATAGTTAGTTAACGTTTTGTTCGTGTTGCGTCATAACGGACTGAAAAATAAATTTGTTTATGCATAGTAGATTGGTTGTAACAAGCGTCAGCTTTGGCGAGATAAAATTTGTTTTATGTGCGTCACGTTTCGACCAAAAAATTCGCATCTACACTCTCCTCTTCCATCCAAAAAAAAAAAACGGGAGAATTGTCCTTGATTTATTTCCTGGGGACAGATAAAATCCTGTAATTTACCGTCAAGATCACTCCCCTTTTTACGTTCTTACAACCTGTTTATTATAAATATTTTTCATTTTTTCCCTTTCCTGTCAACTACCCTAAGGTACATAATTTACACATAGTTTTAATTTTAATTCTATCATTTATATATAAACACTTGTAAAGTTGTTTTTCAGTAGAAGGGCGATTTTAAGAGAGAAAATTAATTTGAATATTAATGTAGAATGGCTAAGCATCATCCCAAAACCACTTATCATATCTATTCGAACAATACAAAGGCGAATTACAATTTTAATGAAGTTTTCGTTTTGTATTTTTATTGTTGATGTTTTCGGGGGTTCGGACTGATGAAGCTAGGAATTTATTAAGACCTTAGCAAGTTGTTGGGCAAGAATTCCATTACACAAGATAGACTGCCAAAGGATTTTTTAACTGTTTCACTTTTGAGATGTATATAATCCAAATGGAATAATTTGATCTACATTTTAAAATTATTTTTTTCCCATACGAAATATCCTCACATGTAATTGATCAAAGTTATATTTTTTTAAATGAGACTTCCAATGTATTATGTAAATTTTTATTTCTCCAACTAAATTAAAAGTAAGCTTGACTAAGATTTATGTCATCTTACCCCAGCAGTTTTTGAAATAAATCATTTTATATCAAAATGTGGAAAAATATTAAACATCAAGACTCTAATTCTGTATTCAAGTTGCTAAAACAAAAGTTACATAGGAGGCTAATATCGAGTCAAATTTTTTATCCCAATTTTAAAAAAGTCACATCTAGACTAGTAGTACTATCAAATTCTTATAACTTTCAACCATTCATAATTAGTTTTAAGTTAAATAAAATACCCAGTATTTTGTATTTTTCTTTGAAAAATTTAGATTTTTATCGACTGTCATTTGAGTTTATTAAACCTAACTCTACTGGTTTTCATGAAAAACACATATTTTCAAAAAAATGCATAAACATTATGCTTCAGTTATCATTATGCAACATGAAATTGTCAAAACATCCATAGAATTTTGACATGAATTCTTTTTTATTATTTCGTTAAATTTATCCTGTTAAGACAAAAATATATATTTTTTTAATTTTTTTGGTTATTATCAATACTATTATTTCTCGATAAATCCACATTCCATAACAACAACCTAATAGACAATTTCGGTTACTACTCATCAAAGTACCCCGTAAACGTATGAAGTGGAATAAAAGGGGAGAAACAGTGAATACATATTTCTCTGAAGAACGACTAGATGGAAGAACATTCTTAAAATATTTATCGTGTCAGTTGTCAATTTTATTATAGGAAATCCCATTAAACGTAAGGCGAAACATCTGACTGCACTTAGATGGAGCTCTTGCGCTTTCATCATGAAGTCAGGTCATATTTAGACATCTTCTTGTGTTACCCTGTATCTATAGTACATTCGCGATTATTTTACTAGAGAATGCGCAGTTTTCCCGCTTCTGCAGCTCTAAAATTTCCAATGCTGGTTCATTGCCTAGCATTTGACGTAGACATTTGCTTTCGACTCACGCCCTTTCTACCCTCGATCTTCTCCTACAAAATGAGCCTCAGTATACAGAATTTTTCACCTCTTCGAATATATCCTAGGTAGCCAGTGTGACGAGATTTAATATTGTTGAAAAGTTCACATTCAACCGTAACCATAATCATTAGCTCGTCATTCTGAAAAAATATGCCGCCTAAGCTCCTCAAAAAATCTCCTTTGAAATTGATTGGTTTCAATTTAAAGCTCAAAGCGAAAAATTTCATATCCTACAAAACACCTTATGGAAGTTCTTCAGTGCAAAGAGATGTAAATGTTTCTTCTTTCACTACCTTCACTGCCTTGGGTGTTTGAAGTTTTTGTAGGTAATCAATTTTTCGTCGACGGTTTATGAGAAACATAGATAATATGTTCTCGACAATTCAAGGCAGCGAATGTCAAAATGGCAAAGGAGGCCACTTGCTGGATTTTTCATTACGAACCGCTTGTCTAAGGTTTAATAAAATTTTAGAATGGCTAACATAAAAACCAGAATTAATCTTGAGCAATTTGTACTGACATTTTATACTGTAATATAATGTAGGGTCCTGAAAGTTCAATCTTTCACATATGCATGTCAAGGTTGTCCCTTCAAGTCCCAAATACACATACGGGAAATATTAAAATTTAAATAAAAATTCGACTTTTTTGTCAAAAAACGACACTGACTATGATGACTCAATTTTTTCTTGTTACATGTAAATATATTCCTTTTCAAGTATAAAATTCCATTTCGCCGTCTGTCGATATTCCATAATTCATGGGGAACCGTTGAAAATTTTTCGGCCATAAGATATCTCTGCGCCCCCGTTCATAATATTAAGACGTTTCGCAATTTCTTTCTTGCGACCAACGAGACGAAAAAAAAAATTAGAATTTAACCGAGCTGAGGAATAAATTTTCGGACCCGTAACCGGTTATTTTAAATATATTAATATTCATACACATGGACGGATTCATCTCTTTCACTCACCCCATCTCTTTTTCTCCCTCGTCTATTCAATACGAAATTAAAATGTATGTCTGTCTAACTTTTTTCGCGTTGAAAGTTACCTTCACGAAGAGAGAGAGCGAACATCATTAAGGCGAGAGAACTTCAAAAGCTCAACTTTAAACTGTAGGTACCTAGACGCATTATTCATTTTATACAATGAATAAAGTTACTGAAGTATATAAAAGACCGACTCGACGTCATGTTATTATCTTGCAGTTAATGCATAATAATTTCTTTCGTAGTTCAGTTAGCTGCTTAGTTGATTTTTTCTTTATGTGCTATTTTAGACGTCGCAATAATTTTAGCTTTCCAAAGGAAGCCTATCATTGCCTCAGTTGCTGACCCTTGAGAAAGTTTAGTAACAGTTTCCCCAAAGGGACATTAACTAGGAAGTCGGAAGTTTGCAGGGTTTGAAACAACATAGAGTCTAAATCGTTCAAGCAATAAGGTTTTTTACGAACACCTGGGTACATGTTTATTTCTACTGTTACAGTTTAAAGTCTCCTCTCAATGAAAAGAACTTTAAATTAATTGGTGTCATAAAAGGACAATCGTTGCATGACCTACAAAAAGTGCTGCAATTCTCCCCTAGATGACTTACTTTTTTTGACTGTACCTTGTTATATTAGAACACCACTTGGACAAGAATCAATTGTTGACAAAGCCTATTATTAGATCCTGTAACATGTACCTCTTGATGTTAATATATTGATAAATAAATAAATAATCAATGAGTTAGTCAATTCTTATATGTTAACAGCAACTGTTTTATTAAACAAATATTGTGAATGTTTTGCATCCGCGCTGCAAGTGAACGATACTAATCAAAACTAATTACCAAACATTTGCCTTTCGGCTCTTCTCACTCTCGTTAGTTTTAGTTCTGACACTTTGTCACGTAATTTCGTCCAGATAAAATGCATTACTGCTACTACTCCTTGCAGCGCAGTAATTAAAATGAAACGCATCCGGCAAGACATATAATTTAATCCGACAGCACTCAGAATAATGAAAACTTCCTGCTTCTTCCTGCCATTTGTAACGTCTACCTTACAGCCAAACAGTTAGAAATCAGTCAAAATTAAGCGGTCTTAACTCGACTCTAATAATTGCACCGTCATCCCGCTGTCTCAATGTATTTTCTTGAATACATGATTGTGCTGAGGTTTCGTTTTTGTTCGTTTTAGAATTCCTACGCTTTACCGTATTGTTTCACTGGCAAAGCGTTTGGATTCTGAATCTAACGGAAATCGATACATCATCATATCAGCAGCAATCGCATTCAAATGTGAAGAAAATGTTCATGAAAATTATCAGAATATGCACCGGGGGAAGGTTATCCAGGGTTCAAAGTAGTGATCGAGAAGTTTTACTACCGTAAAAGCGACATATTCCGAGATATTTTCAAACGGGATGTTGGAAAGGACCTAAGTAACGTTAAATCTAAAAGTACTTGAGTAGCAGCTGCGTGTGATGATCAAAGATCTTTCCTTTTTATCATCTTTTCAAAATGATTTAAATTTTTTATTTTCTGAATTTAAAATAAAATTTTCGCTGCAAATCATCTTAAACAGATTAAAAACTTCATATCGATAGTTCAACAGATTATCAGTATTGCCTTTAGTTAAATTTTTGGTGAACATCATTTTCCAGTTCCCTGCTAATCATTGAATTCCAATTAAAGTCACAATGTTAAAGTAAACCCTATCGAAGGCCATCGCAAATGAATATTACCATTTTTACTTAATAAGTGTTTAGTTGACCTTTCAATTCATTTCCCAAACCGATCACGTCTTCAATGCTGTTGTTCCTTGAGCTTTCCTGATAAAGACGTCATCCGAAAATTCCATTAAAATCCACCTCACTTAACTACACAGAAAACGGAATTTCCTCAGGATTGAACCCACCATTTCAAAATATAATATTAATAACCTCCTCTATTTTAGTTGGCTCGTTTATTTGATAATTATTCGTCCAAGAATACAGGAATTGTTATGAGAGACTGCTACAACATTTACATAACATTGCTACTTGCCAGGACAAACAAGTTTCGGGGAGCGACACCGTAAGGAGGCCGCGATGATGCGGATTTCCATTTAACGAAGTTTACCGTCGGCGTGAAAGCCCCTTTAGCTTGCATTTAATTATTTAATTAAAGTGGAGGAACGTCCACGTGAAAACACAAGGAGAATTAGTTGGATCCTACCCAAGTTGTTGTTTTTTTTGCTTACTAGGGAAAGGGGAGAAATGGGAAACTTTCCAGAACGTAACAAATTTTATTACGTGTTTGCGAAACTAATTTTATCAATTGTCATTCAGAAATTTTACTGTTTTCGCTTTCATGTTTAATGTTATTTTGTTTTTTTCTTGCAGATGCTCAGGATTATACGTTGGATGATTCTTTCTGGATCGATGAGAATCCTGCTGGTAAGTCAACAACTTGAAACTAATACCTACAAGGTGTACGTCCTGAATGCAAATTTAGTCAATTAATCCTAGTATTACCTTCAATAACAATTTCTAAAAAAAATATCTGCAAATATTAGAATCATATAAGCTAATTCACGTAACACGGTATTGGAAAATTATCGGCTGTTGATCAAACAACCCCTTAATGTCAACAAAGAGAAACAGCACAACAAAACATGTTTTCCAGAACAAAAGAGAAAAAAAAAATGTAGCACAATACATTTATTTGAAAAACAAACATCCACTAAACGTCATAAACCCAGCGGGCCCCTCTTAAATTCTGACGTCACCCTCTTGAAGATTGATGACGTCACGTGGGTCCCTACTAAACTACGTGCCCGCACCATAGATTGGCTCGTATTTTTCACACGTGCGTGTATTCCAGTGCCTACCTCTTCACTCCTCCACTCACCCCATTCGAGTGATGAAACTTTGACAAATTACACGTACGTTGTAAGACCATCCCAGGTACATACATCGATAAATTTCCATTTCATATTGTTTTAGCCTATTTGCACCAGTTTTATTAACTTTTATGTGCGGAAAAATACACATAATTATGAAATCCGGCAATGGTGGATTTTGTAAATAAATTTAAAACAAAAATTTTTGACAAAACAAGAGATCTAATTTAGGTGAAAGGTGGCGGATCGACCCTCGTTAAGTTTGATCTCGAGTTTTCGGTGAGTTCACATCCATTTTGGGAAATTTAGCCTGAAGGAGGCTACTTTACGTTACGAACTCAATTTCTCCGCCCCCTCCTCCATTCCAGAATCACATTAAACCTTATTTCCATAACAATAACAATAAAATAATTAAAATTTAAGTTTCTCGTTCAATAGGAAACTTTCCAATAATGATAAAATTTTCTCGACATTATTAATAATTTATTAAGCTAATATACAGAATTCCTTCCAATCAAAGGAATTCTCGTAGCTTACAAAAAGGGAATTAAAAATGTTAGTGGGCATAATTGGGGGATGTTGTGCTAATTTAACGTGGTCAAATGAGCGCATCAGTAGAGAATTGCTTGTTTCAGTATTGATCATAAGGGTGGAATAATCTTTTGTGGAAAATTGCCTCGGGCGCCTTTGTGTTTAATATAAACTCTCAGTAGAAATGTTGAGATTCCGCAATACTATGAAACCGACTTTACGAAAGCCGTATGAGGTATTATAAAAAGAACCTGGTTTTGTTCAAGAATTTTGTTAACCTGAAATATTCATTACAGATTTTCCAATAACACACATAAGTCGAGCTATCTGTTTTATTCTTTAAGCTAATATAAGGAAGAAAAATTTAATGGAAAAAATGTATGTTATCACGAAGGTCCTTCCATGTAATATTCAAGTCTGGTCTCTGCGGTGGTCACTCGACATTGACTTCGTGTGGCACTCAAATACTAATTTCACCGGATTCAGTTCGTTGCAAATTATCCTAAACAGTTTTGTGGTTGATCTTTGGTTTCTTAACGATGTCATCAGTTCCCCTTGTTTAATAAACTTAACCTCTCTCAAGATTCTTGTATATATACGTAGGCATTATCTCATATTTTAACTTTAGAGGAAAAAAATTGTTTCTTTTAATTTTCTTGAAAACCAAAAGAAAACCAATTATTTAAAAATTAAAGAAATCGTGTTCTCTATCGATTGGCATTTAACACTTTTGTATAGTCTGTGTAGATCATTTTATAAAACATTCGTTTACTGAAACATTTCCAGAAAGAAAATAAAACAAAATAAGTACTTTTCCATGCACCGCTTGACGTTTTTCCATTAGCTATTCGTTGATTTCATTTCGTTCATCCATTCAACATCAGTTTTCACGTGGACTGCAACCACCGCCATCACCTAAATTGGACTCTCTGCCTAGGTCTATTCAGCTCCAGCTATAAATCAGGTCTGAACTGAAAAACATAGTGAATTAAACGGCGGAGTGGTATTTTCGGTCCCGACAAAGGCTTTCATTAAGTTTTTTTCTAGCTTTGCAATCGCGTGCGGCAAATCTACTTTATCTGACGATAAGCGGGAATTTATTATACGCACCTACATTTTGGAGAGAGGAAACTGTATCTTGTGTTACTCGCGTTTTTTCCCTTCTCTTCGTGCTGTCCTACCCCCCTTTCCCACTACATCAAAAAGCTCATTTGTCATTGTTGTCTCCAGATTCGTAAAGGGAGAGAGAAAGAGGAAGATAGAGAGAGAAAGAAAGAGAGAGAGAGAGAGAGAGAGAAAGTCGTTTCATATCCGATTTAATTTCTAGGCCCCAGTAATTAGAATGCGAAATTGGTTTCGAAACTACGAAAAGACGCTTTTGGTTCATAAGGCTCTTACCTGTCATGTGAGGAAACTTAGACTCGACGGAGGAAAGCATAATGAATTTTCTGATTCGAAAAGCTTCGCCCACCAGAAATTATAGCAATATCTTGAGGTGGCCCATAAAACAGTAAAAATGCAATTCGTTTCGAAAAAGCGAACGCAAATCGAGCGGAGAGTGCATTTTTATTACCCCGTAAATCGGGCAAACAGTGGCGCTTTTTTCCTGAAAACATCGAACACGAGGACGGAACACAGAGAGAGTCAGAGGGAGAGGAGAGAATCAGAGACCGGTTTCGCCATGGGTCGATATTAATTTTTGGTTTTTGCCGAAAAAGAGTTATGATTGTGTTGTGTTCTGGGGGGGAGCCTGGCAAAGATTTATGGTTATTTTTGTGAGGTTTTCGCCTTGCGAAACGTTTGTTGAGCTCAGCGATTTTATTGCAAAATAACCCGAGGGCGAAAATTATTCAATTGTTCGTGAAAGACTTTTTAGTTTAAGTTTTCATTTTTTAAGGAAACAAGGTCACCAATTCAAATCTGCATAACACGAAGATTATCGCAAAATTCACATGTTCTTGTCAAAATATTATTCTATTTAAAGGTGTGTCTTTAGTATAAAATTTAAGTCAGTAGCGTGAATTGCCACACACAAAAATTATATTCTTCAAAATTCTGAAATTAATATGATGATTTTTAGGGAAACTACTCACAGGTGTCATAAATTAATTCGTTGGTCCATCACTTTTAGTTTAACCCTAGGCGGTTGTAAATATTTAAAGGTGGAAATACTCTGTCGACTAAACCTAAATCCCTTTTCAAACATAAATATGGTTGCGTCTCGAAATAGAGCGCTAAAATTTATATTTATACTATAGAGAAAATAAAATTCTAATTTAGATTAGAGATAACCCAGTAGTTCTTTCTGTCTCTTTCACTCTTTCTCATTGAGGGTCGAGGGTGTTTACGTTGCCGTTTTAATTTATTAAAAAGGAAACGAAATCGTTTTGAGTGGAATGCTACCCGGAGTTCAGTGGCGTTTGACAAGTTAAATGCTGTGTGGGATTAAGGGAGACGCTTGGGGAGGCTTTAGGCGTGACCGGTCTAACCGACAACGTCATGATTTTTTAAAACTCATATTTTTAGTAAATTCCTACATTTTTTTAGTATAACATTTGAACATGCAATAAGCTATTCCGTCGATTGTTATCTGTCATTCCGTCGATTGTCATGCGTAGAAGTATATACATGACAATACTACCCATTCAATAGAATCAGTAACAGTTTTTCCATTTTCCACATCTTCACATCAACTGGACAAAGTATAATAGCAAGATAAAGTTGTTTTTTTAACAATTCCCCTTTAAAATTATTAAATTTGTAAATCCGTCATTTTTCATCTTAATTTCTAGTGAAACCAAACGTTTAAAGCTAAATTTCAAAGTTAAAAAAAATGTAGAATTTATATAATTATTTTCAAAAAAGTGACGACACAAAGAGAAGACTCTACATAATGTATTCATGTTGTCTTCTATAAGCAGACCGTTAAAAATTTAAAAAACAAACCAGAAAATTGTATTCGCGTAGTTGGGCAGTTTGGTCAGAATACCGCGAAAAAGGATTTTCGTGTAATATTATGTGAAACCTCGTTAGGCATTTGGTGCTCGGAAAATATACATTGTTATTTCATTCAGGCAAATAGTATTCAACATCTAAATCTACTTTTTTTGTTGTAAGAAAAAATGTGCCGATGATTTAACTATAAAAATTTTTGAATTGAAAAATCTCTGGACCAAAATTATTTTTATGACGCACTTAGAAGAAATTTTTTCTCTCTTAAAGCTCAAATATTTTAGTTATCAATGGACTTTCAAAGAGGAGTTGGAGGACACATATTTTCTTTTTCAATGTCAGCACTGTTATAAAGCATTCTCATACTCTAAAACAGACAGTGGTTACATTTCGGTTTCTGAAAGTGTGCAATATTTTCAACAAAATCTCATTAAGGGTGGGTCAGTAGTGTGCCACCTAGAGTCTGAATTGCGGTTTCTTCTTTTCTTTTTGGTATCGCAGTGTGAGTGCGGTCTCTTTTTTAAGATTCATCATTTTCATCATTCTTTTATAGTATGCGACGTAAAAAGCCTTTGCGTGTCACAGGTGAATTAAAAAAAAAGAATATATGCTCCACAAAAATTTACGTGTTGCAATGCCATAATTGACAAAGAAATTTAATTTCGAGTTAATCAAAAAAGTCATGACTAACTATATGAACCCAGTCACATGTGATATGGACGAACGAACATCTATACTACAATTTGAAAATGTTGTTGTAATATTTTCTTTATTATTATAACTCAAGCCATTGGAACTAAATTTATTTTATATTATGCGGTCGTAGTCATTAATTAACAATAACTATTAATTATGTCCTTTGCAATAATAATGATATTACAAAAAACTGTTTAATATGTTTGGCGCATATTAATTGGACTATAATTTTGTCATCAAAGAGAAATGTTTTATTTACTTACCCTATGAAATATGGCAGGCGATTTATTGAAGCGGATATTTGACAGAGAAGGCTTGGATCACAAATATCAGTATTTAAAGTGGTGGGTGAAAATTTGTTTGGTGGTCACAATGTTCTATTGAAAACTTTGTGTTATGCGAAAATCCATTATTACTGCCTATTAAAAAAGGGTGAATGGGCAAGATATTACAGAAAATTTCGACATCCTTCAAAAATATATCAGAAATATTATTAAGTCAAAAACTGGTTGCCCCCCAATAACACAAAATGGGATGGGCGTACTCTCCGTGGACTTTTTAAAAAACATCGTTGAGCTCCGTAGAACCAATTAGCCTCAGAATGGTCTGAAGCAATGGGCAAACGATTTTCCAATACCACCTATTTGAGAAAAACTGAAAGAAGGAAAAACTTCTCATTCAAAAATAACAAAGACCGTTTCTCATTGGTCAAAGAACACATGAATTGGACTCAACGTCAATAGAATTCGGTTGTAGGGAACGATGAATCTAAATTTGAGCTCTTTGTTGGCAATTCCCATCACTGAACCATGTGAATGCCAGGAGGCAAAACCACAAAGATTACCTTAAAAGAAAAATGAAGTTTCCTGCATCCTTTATGGTATGGGCTTTTTAAACGGGTTATTAACAATTTTTCTATTGATAGTTCTATTTATGCTACAAAATATAGAACAATTGTACAAGAAGAATCTTCTAATATTGATATTCCACTGCGAGAAAGCAAATTTATATTTAAACGGGGAGGTGTAGCGTACCTTATGCCTAAAATACTAACATTTTGGTTGCGGGAAATGAATATTTTAGTCTTAGAGTGGGCATTAAGTAGTCTGAACAACGTCTCCCATTGAGACTCTGTTGCATATAATGTAGAAATCATTTCGAAGTACACTAATTTGTATTGTTTCTGGATAAAAAGCAAAAACTTTGGAAATTTGAACTAACTTTGTACTAGTGTACTTATTGTAAAACATTAATTAGCTTTATTAACACGGTAGAGTAATTGCATTTAGCACCAATTTAATAACTAATTTTAAAATCTTTTAATTCGAATACTATAGGTATATTATTTCAAAGAAGTATTTTTTGTAACGATTTTTTTTCTCCCTTCATATACAACTAATATTAATAATTGAGATACCATTTTGATGAGCGACATCTCGGCTTTTGAAGAATTGGTAATTTACAAATGCACAATATGTTATTTGTGTGAAAATCAATGTTGAAAAATTGCGGAGAAAATTTTTCCTATTATCAATTAATTTATCGTATTAGAAAAGACAATTGACAGAGTATGACATTTGAAGACTGTATGTGCGAAATATTTTTTTAACACAACATTTACAACATTTTACCTTTTTTATCATTTTTTAACAGTTTTTTAAACATTTATCTTTTATTTATATTTTTATCATTTTTTGCACAATTTCTGCGCCAGCTCGCTAGTTTTAATATTAAAGAAAACATTACAAATAAATTATACATTTTTTTATCCAGTTCATATACTCGTACATACTATACCTAGATCCTCTACCAACACTCTCTTGTACTCTTATTAGTTGTAGATAAAATTGTTAGCACTTAGTTTATATTATAATTTTTTTAATAGATGAACATGCATTACTATACTACATGTCACTACAAAAAAAAATTGTTACAATTTTATGGACCAACCTGTATTTCATTTGTCATTTTCCAATTGTTCAGCAGTGCGATTAATTTTCGAATTCTGAAGCTTAGTTTTGCTCTCTTTCTAACTATTATGAATATGAACGTAAATAGGTGAGTGGTACAGTTGTCGCTTTTCTTCCCCATTTAACTCTTAATAATCCATCATGACATAAACATTGGTTTATCCGTAATTTTCTCGCCCAAAAGCGTATTACGAATGCATCATGAAGTCACTTAAAATGTTAATTATTTTAATTTAAAACGGTCTCTATCTATCTTTCCCTACTATTCTCGTCCGACATAAAACTAAACGGGAACAACACGAACGTTTCCTCTTTTTTCCTCCCTATCTCTCTCTTTCTCTTTCTCTAATCTTGCTTAATTCCAATTAACTATTCCGTTTAATAAAATTGAATTTTTCTCTTCGAATCGCATGCACCCTATTTTAAAACTAAAACGAGGTAAATATGGAAAGTTCCTCTAACCGTCAATTTCATCTTAACTTTCGTAACTTTACGGCACATTAACTTTTCAACAAACGAGTCATAAAACTTTCGGTTTGCTCCAAAATGTCGCCAAACTCGGCATCCGTATATATCAAGTGGGAATTTTTCTTATTTTGATCCATCTTAACATCGTCATGATTTAGTAGAGCCCAAATACGAATAAAGTTTCCTTTTGCCCCGATGCTTCTTCTCTTGTTGTTGTTGCGCCTTTTTGTATTTGTTTCTTTTGTCTCTTTGGTTGGTTATGTACTGAAGACAACTTCCAGACCCGAAAAATTGATCAAAATTATTTCATATTTAATGTTTCGAAGATATGAGAGCACAATATGTCACATAGCAGATGGCTTTTATTATAAAGTGTCACCCAAATGAAAGTTATTATAAGTAGAGCTTACATGGCTTGTGACTTATGGTGTGTGAAGATTGAGTTATGCACTATTAGTGTTTGCAATTAGTTAAAATTAATATAACTATGTTTGAAACTGTCTTATTGTCAAATTTCAGGTGAAGTGGAGCGGTTGCTGCGCGAATACACACAAAACCAGGAAATGGTGCGGACCATCGGCTCGCATTACTATCAAATCATCTATCCAGTGCAGTTGCGGCAGCATAGAAAAATGGGTATCAGCACCAGGGAGATAGGGTCGTCTAAGGTACGCAATGAGCGGAGTACGGTAGGTCACAAATGCACTCATTTCATTTTCATTTCTATCTCAATACCTTTCTACATAACTGGAATGCTTAAATTCCAACATTCCGATTGTAAATTCAAGCTTTGCTTAATTTTAAAACCGTAAATTGTCGAAATTCCAATTGGGAACGTCGAGTAATCAAAAGCCACGTCGCAAAGCGATATATACATTTGCACCTGATCGATTGAAGGGCAATTGAAAGGTTGCATGCACAGTTTCAATCGGTTCTGATGAGTGAGTCTGCGGGCTTGATTGAACAGTTTTGCTTGTGTCATGAGTGGCGTGTATTCTACGGAGTATGTAAAAAAATGAAATTATTGCTATTTCAAATGAAACACCCTTGAAAATTAGAGTTTAATGCTTCATATAGGACAAGTCAGGAGAAATGCATTAAATTGCATACTGGATACATCTAAACAGAATTCGAAAAGGTGGATATGTATGTATATCTACTTGTTATTTTTAACACGTAATTTTCTTTAGACATAATAATTTCAGTTTTAATAAATACCCAAAATACTCTCATTAATCTCGAAATATTTTCTACCTCACGTCCGTAGGACACCCATTGCTCTACTAACCTATTCCTTGTTTTCTGTATAATTCTATTTATTAGTGTTAATTTCGGTTTTCGACTTGTACTTTGTATTCCTCCTCTTTCAACCACCCTTATAATTAGTCGTACGATCCAATGCTTCAAAAGGTCTGGAGACCAAGAAACCGTAGCTAAAACAAATCACTTCTTTGGTTGTTAATATAGCAATGCTCTATGTAATCGTTGCACAGTGGTTAATAATTAACCACTAATAAATTATTTATTAGCTTTAGAACGGATCAAATTAAAATGGTTAGTCACTAAAAAATTTTAACATTATTCAGCGCAAAAGCAATATGACAATGATTACCGAATCTTTAGAGCATAATAATTTTATTCTTTCAATCAACAGGGTGTAATAGAACCTAGTGTAGAGAGTTTTAATTAAATAGATAGGGTAACGTCAGGGAATGAATTGTTAACTGTTTTTAGTCAAGCGGTTTATATTACCGTAGATCCGTAACGGCTTAATATCCGAGATAAAGGGTTTTCAAATTTTAATTTCCTATTTTATTTTCGGCTGACATAAATATAATAAGCAAATGAATATTGTATTTGATACATGGGAACTTTTTATTATACATACATATACAATATGTATAATAATAAATGTATGTATAAATAAAATATAATGCAGGATGCTACAAATTTGAATCTATGTATGTGTATCTCGAAACGGTAAGAGATACAAAGTCGGCTAAATGGAAAAAATTCAAATATTTTCGGAGATATCCGATAAAAACCGGAAATTTGCATTTTCGTTTTTCACAAAAAACCTGAAAACTGTTATTCGGAGAAATATGATATTCAAACAGTATTAGAATACTTTTAGTCTGGCTTTTTACTGGTGTGATTAGTTTTTTATTCGGTGATTGATTTTTGAAATAGCACAATCAGTGTTAGATTCGGTTATGAGCGCTATCTTGAATTTTTACAAAATTGGAATCAACATGAAATTTTTTCTCTAAATATGTGTCATGTTCCAGTATATCAATGGATTTTACATGAATAAAAATAAACTTTTCCATCTAAACTTTCAATTGCGATATCCTGTTAAGTCAACAAACGTCAAACTATATTCTGTTAATTTATTTGTTACTCACAAGGGGAGGTCAAGTAACGTCCCTTACGGATTTGGCTAAAATTGCACGAGAGCATTTTTAAAAGCTTCTCGAAAACAATATTTTCAGCGGTTGTCCGATTGGGACGTCGTTTTCAGGTACAAGCATATCAAAAATGTAATCTGTCTTTTACACTGTCATTAAAATTCCTTGTTACTATCATTAAATAATTCTAAAATATATCAAATCAAACATTTTTATAGTTTCTAATTAGTTTAGCAATATATCCTATTGTTCTCAACTAAAAAATTTAAAAAAGAAAAGATCGGAGCAGGAATAGAACCAAATATATCTAGTCCTTTAGCTCGCTGCCGGATCCACTCGAACACCGGTGCTAAGCAGGGTTCGTACAACTCAGTCGTGAGTTTGAGACTTAAAAGAAGATACCCATTTTTTTATTCATGTTCACGAGTTTATCCACAAATCTCATTTAATTTAAACTCATTCTCATGGGTGAGATGCTTTGATATAATTCATGAGTAACATGGGGTATTTTATTACTCAAACTCCCTTTAATATTAAGAAGAGGGAAATCGAAATAGGAACATTTACATGTTACAAAACATCAATTATTAAATTATATGAAATTATATTCAACAAAAAATTTCGTAAGTAAATAAGTAAATGTAAAATTTACTAATCCTGAATGCACCATCCGTAAACAGCCTATGAGTTACTTGACAAACAACCGATGAATAATTTTTCAATGCATCAATGACTCACTCATGATTGAGGACTTGAATATTGTAAGTAACTCAGGAGTCGAAACATAGTTCTGGAGTTGTATTTGAGCAACTGGTGAGTGATTTTTATGAACCCTGATGCTAAGACTTTCAAATACCCTGCGCCTCTGTAGTGAATAGTACAGCACGCGCATTTCCGTTTTGAAACGCTTATATCTTGAAATCGACGTCACAATCGCATAAACCCTGAAAACGTTTTTTTTTCGGAAGGCTTTTAAGATTACTCACATGCAATTTTAACCAAATCCGTAAGGAACATTACGCGACCTCCCCTTTTCAGTCCATTAAAACGAAACATGTTCACATTGACAAGAATAAAATATTCTAATTAAATCAGACTTTTCTTCGTTTGAAAACCCTATTTTTTTCATAAAATTAGTGGTCTGAATAATATCTAAATTAACAAAATACATTTTGACGTTTATATATAAGGCGTCGCAATTCAAAGCTTACAATTAGATGGAAAAGATTTTCTTTGTTTTCATTCATATAAAATCCTCTGATATACTGAAACCTGACACATGACTGGATTCAGGTAAAATCCAATTTTGTAAAAATCTAAGATGGCACCCATAAGAGAATCTAAAGTTGATCATGACATTTTAAAAAACATTCACGAAATCAAAAAATTAATCACAATAGTAGAAACGCAGAGAGAATGTGCTTTAATATTCTTTGAATATCACGTTTTTCCTAATAATAGTTTTCGAATTTTTTGTGAAAAACGAAAATGCAAATTTCCGGTTTTTATGGGATATCTCCCAAAATATTTGAATTTTTTAAAATCCACAAATAGATTATTATTGAGCACCAAAATACGCAACCTAGTTTCCATTTAATTAACTGTATCTTTTATTGTTTCCGAGATCCCTATTAGAATTACATACATTAGAATTTGTAGTACCCTGTATACATATATCTAGATAAATGTTTCTGTTGCTTAGTTCAAGAAGACATCAAGAGTAATGTGTCATTAAATTTTAAATAACTTACCTTTTCTGTATATAACCCACTACACGATACAGGGTGTCCCATTAACAATTAACCCCCAATCTAATTTCATTATGTATAGTTTTTAAGCGGGATTTATTCGGTTAGGGATTAAAGCCAAACAATTTACTTAGAAAGCCAACGTTTCGAAACCATATATTTACTTTATCAGGGCACCATAATTTCTAATTTTTCTAATTTCTTTATTTTTGACCTTAGAAAGAAAGTTCAAACGAGGATCCTAACTTCTTTTTTAAGCAGAACTTAAAAATTGCCTCATTGTCACTCCCGCATGATCCATCCCCCCGACATGACATCAATTCTCTTATTTTAAATGGAAACCTATATTTTTATTTGCAGATGCGAGCTCTACGTAAAATTTCATGTAAAAAACATCTGGCATGTTATACCTTCCGACTGTGCACAAATGCGCTATTTACAGTTCTTCGCGATCAAAGCTTGACATTTTTCGCCGTAAAAATTTCGATGATTTAATGATCTGTACACATTTCTAGCAAATTTTGACATTTGATAAAAAAAGGAAAACGACGATAATTCGAAAACCTTTATGATACATTTTTTGTACAGTTTGCTGTTTGCATTTGTCAGAATGTCTCGCAATATCATGTATCATTTAAAATTTCTATTT
>JABRWK010000030.1:297953-355964 GCA_013372445.1 Hypothenemus hampei | reverse complement strand
TCTTAAAGATAGAATATTAAAAAAATTAAGAATTTTTGAAATCTTAAAAAAAAGTGGCCGATTTGAGAAAGAATGCCCCATAATTGATTTTCTATAGGACTACATTTACATGTGTTATACCATAATAGAATCTGAATTAACTGGGAAATTTTTTAAGATACTTGATCATTTCAACAATGCTAAAATTCCAAAGTTCTTGAAAGATGTTATTAAACGAAATGAAACGAAAATTCGTTTTTATTTAAAAAACAAAGAATTTTATACGGCATCGTAAGAGGTAGTGAAGAATACAGGCGAAGCCTTAATAAAAGAAATATTTTGCAACATTAAATAGAATATAGAAAGTAAAACTTCTTATTTGTGACAACACTAAGGCGAAGAAATAACAATGTGTAACTTTTTTGAAAAATCATTGAGGGCATATATCGTTATGTCAATGTTGAGGACCTAACCTATGACTATCCTTTGATGTCCATTGATGTCCATTTGAGTACAGCTTGGTGTACTCAAATAACTACTACACATGGTCGCTAATGGGTTTATAACTAATTAACGGTACATTAGGTACAAAAACAGCAAGGGACTTTTCATTTTACTTCTTTGTTAGTTTTTAGTAACAGGGTGGATGACGACACTTGGAGTACTTGGTACAAAAACACCACTTAGGCATTAAACAACTCGAACAATTAATGTGCTGAATACTTAAAGGTTTTCTTCAAAAAAAACGAACATTAGAACATCAATATTAAAAAGTTTCTTAAAGCAGGATACTTGAAAAAGCATTTCTAATTAATCCATCAAAAGGTCGTATGCTCGTAAGTTAAGATCTAGAAGACGTGCTGCATATACAAATTCTTACCTTTATTTATTAATTTATGAATTTTGTGTTTCAAACTTCTAACGACATAAGTATGATCGTAAGTCCAAAATCACACACAACTGTTGTAATTCGTTCATTAAAAATGCAATAAAAATCGATTTCATACAATTTGCTTTTAACAAACGAATAAAAAAGCCACATTAAACATTAAAACTACATGGCCATAAAGCCTCTTACGTCAAAAAACTCGCTTAATAGGATTAGTTCGGATTAAACGAACAGTTTAAAACATGAAACTAATTACCGTAAATTAGCCCTATTCGAAACTGTAATGAGCGGAGGCTTATAATATTATAAATAAGCCGTCCACGAGAAAGAGAGAGAGAGACAGATAGAGAGATAGAGAGAGAAAGAGAGACTGAAATTATTAAATAACCTTTAACTAACAAAGTTCCAAACACAAATGAGCAGTAAATTACGGACGAGTTGTTTACGCTAGGCGCTATAGATAATCTAGTTTCGAAATGATTCAATTAGCAAGTCCGGTCCTGTTCCTGACTGTTTGTCGTCCATATATTTTCGCCCTTAGTTTAGTTTTCTATGTGATGGAAAAAGAAAAAAAAAGAAACAGAAAGTCATATGCGTTTCGTTATATGGTTCAGAATAAAATTAGCAATCTATGTATGTTTTTTGACAGGATGAACAAAAAGGAAATTTGAATTTCGGCCTGAATAAAACTCAATTTAATAATAATAGTCATCAAAATAATTTGACATTTACCACAGTCGCTGCTCGAATTCAATTACGGTCCACTCGCTTGTCTTTTGACCCTTCACAATTAGAAACACGAATTTCTGAAGGTCCTTGGTCTGGGTTCTAATTAAACCTATACAAATACCAAGCCAATAGGGAGGGTGAAACAGTGGGTCGGGATGACTGAAATTTAATTGCATCCAACACCCTTTAAACAACAAACGTCAAATTGCACGTTGCGACGCCTTGGAAGATTAAATACGAATTTTATTCCGGCCTAAATCGAATAATATTCCTTTCGAATTCTTCGGCCGATTGGATTCGATCGTGGTCTCGAGAGACGAACCGCGTAGTAACTTTTTTATTGTCAATTTCCTATCTGAATTTTTGTGCTTTTCCTTTTCCCTGTCTCTCTCACACATTTTCCCCCATTCGGGTACCCTTGCAATTTTTTTCATTGAAATATTGATTTACTAAGTAGACATGTGTTGTTGGAGATTAAATATTTATTGGAAGTGTAGTGGAATTTTCTTCACTTATGAGAAAGAATTTTACCCCATCTAGACTTTAGAAAGAAAAATTATTTGTGGTAGAACCTTTTTTTCAGCCAAAAAAGTCATACAGCGACCGAAACCAATAATAATCTGACAATCCCAAATCAGAACTATATTATGGATGCATTCAAATTTCTCAGCCTAAGTTCTAAATTTTGGAAGATCAATAAAAATGTGTGCGATTTGGAGATATTCTAAGGAAATACAACATCTGTTCTATTGTTGATTTCACCAAATTGAAGCAACCTGATTTAAAGCTACCGTTCATTTTAAGAGAAATGACAACTTCACCTTGATGCCACTTCTCAGTGACTGAATGAACTTCACTAAAATTGCTTTGCAGATTATATCGAACACTGTCACGCACAAATCTCCTAATTGAACCTAGAAGTTTTACAGAAACTTTTTTCGAAACGGAAAGTTGACCGATTAGGTTTACTGCTTTATATCCAACGTATTGATTGATTGATTGAAACATAAGATATTTTCACATAAAACACATTTTTCCTCTCAGAAGAAATTGGATTTTTTTGGAACTTATATGTGCGCTAGATATTGAAATATTGTTTTTCATCTAGGAAAATCACATTGCGATGGAGGAACCCATATCGAAAGTCAGATAATCTAAGACAGGCCAGTTATTATTTTACCTTTATTTGCACCGTTAAACCAATAATAAGAACTCTTTTCCATTTATATGAATTCTAATAGGTTTCTGTAAACAGCATAACTCAAGTTGTTAAAACTGTGGTACAAGAATCCTCAAATCCTGGAGGGAGAAACCACATTAAACTGTAATTCACACCCGAACTTATGGAGATATCTACTTTGGTTAAATAAGTAACTAAGAATGAACAACACTAAACAGAAATAATAAAGAAGAAACAAAGTCTTTGGCGTAATTAGATTCGCAAGAGTTTTTAGAAAAGTCTAGATAGGTAACGAACCTAGGAGGCCAAAACAAAAGATGGAAAAATAATGATGGGAAATTGTTTCCTAAACATTCACACGAAAGTAATATTGTAATTTTTTCATTTGTTAACAGTAACATAGCGTAAGCTGACGTAAAAGAAAGTGGGGGTTGAGTAAATGGATCATTTGTCAAAGCGAGGCCAACTATTAATCGTAATTACAATATTAATAGGACGCTGAGTGTAACACTGACAAATTTTGCAATTTTATGGAAGAATTAAGACGAAGGAAATTCGTTTGGGCGGCGGCGCTGGTCTGGGAAATACGTTGTCTTGTTTAAACTGGAAACTTCCCATTTTTCATTTTAAGAATATATAGTTAGTTGTCAGTAAACTGAACCGTAAACTGAAATTTATCCGCACACTTGTTTTAATCAAAATTTGTGCGGACAATTATGTTGTGTTTTGTTAGTTCCTGATAAAACTTTTTCTCAAATCCTCAAAATATGTATTACAACTACTAAGAAAAGTTTAATTAAAAGTGTAAATTTAAGGTTGGAAAATGCATTTTTTTACTAAAAGTATATTTTAATATAAAAACTACCCTTATGATTACTATTACTTTATTACTTATGATTATGATTATTAGTACAGAAAGCACCATCTAAGACTAATTAATGTGTGCATTGCCAATTATTTTTCAAATAAATCGATACAGGAACAAGTCCAAATTCCGGCGACCGTCTCGCCCGTTCTCTGTCTCGTTTCTCGTCAAATTGTTCCTAAAATTGGATTTGAGCCATACGTTTCAGAGATACTCTTAAATGTCGCTTCTCTAGAGGATGGCATTTCTAGAACTATTACGATTTTTACTGTTAAAGGTCTCTTTTCGTTAAAAGAAAAAGACCTGGGAAACTGGAAAAACTCAAAGCAATCCTAAATAGGACAGATGCAATTTTTTTTCTAGCTACTATCATTAGTTATTTGCAAGGTAATGCTGGCTTTTCACGAGCCCTAATATATTGAAAAATTCATGAATTTTTAAATATACACTATACGTAATTTCAGCAAGTTGTTGCTAAGGGAAACTAATGAACATTTAGCGTTATTTTGATGAGGTAGTGAATCCCCATATTCTTTCATACCTTGAACAATTCAAAGGCCCACTTTTTCAGTTGAATAACAGGACTTCCCATGTAACGAACACTTCCCCAAGTTGTTTAATCCGTGGTACTCTGTTATCGTGGCCACCTAGTTCACCTTTCTTCCATTGATAACGTGTGGAATATAATGGGAAGAAGACTGAACAATCTTGCAAATCTTTTGCAGACATCCTACTGATTTTTTTTATTAACAAATGGACTTGGCTCCATTGGTATTTTTCATTTTTTTTTATTTTATTTATCTTAAAAAAAAATATTGCTTTGGGACGTAATATAGCGAGAGTTTTCATTTTTACCTTTATTTTGAACTGAACGCCCGTTGGGAAATATTAGGAAAAATCCACATTTTACATTGCAACGACGAAATAAGATATTAAACGTTATTTTTCCCGGGATATCCCCCGGAGATGGATACGGCGCAAAGGCCGTTTTAATAGAGAAATTAATGATATGAGAGAAAAATTTTAACATAAACAAATTGAGTAAATATAACACTTGCTATTATTTAAATCTAGCTGTAGTTCAATCTGATGACCGGGCTACTTTTAAAGACATATTTTAACAAATTTTAAATTTAAATACTAAAAAAAAAAATCAAATTCAAAATAACTTTACTTTGCAGTTTATACTCGAATTTAGCAGGATATGAACTCGTTTCGTTTCTGCTTTCCTATGTCGGGAATATGTTGTAAAATACTGACCCTTTGGTGCTTTGAGGTATGGAACTTCATGCATAGCATCAGCCAGATTAGTCACGAATCTGAAAAGTGTCGAACTGAATTGCTTAACACCAAAACCATAGGCCATATGATATGATATAATACACATATACATATATACATAGAGTGTTTACGAACTATTGACTTTATTTTTAGGGGGTGATTATTTTAAAAGAAGCCGACTAACCCAAAACAACTTAACGAAAGTTGAACAACAAGAGTGATATGATTTTTTAAACAATTTATATCTACAGTAATNCCGTTGTAACGAAAATGGATTAAAGCATCTATTATTAAATTTTGACATTTTGCTTTAAAAAAAAATAAATGTCAAAGTTTAATAACAAATATTTTAATTCATTTTAATGCGAAAAATATTTTTTTAATCTATGAAGGAATATTGCCGCCATCATAAAAAATTAACAGTATATTTTAATATGTTTAAAGATGACACCCAGTTTTTTGCATAGAAAAAGAAGATGCCGTTTTTTAGAAAATTGGATTTTTCAAATTTTTAAAAATTCTTTTTGAAAAATATACAAAAAAACACAAATTTTGTATATTAAAATTTTTTTTGTATTATCAATGGTTTACTAGTAAAATTAGAAAATGTTTTTTTTCTTTAAAGTGCCATATCTCTATATGAGGGTGAGTGAAAAATCTGAAAAAAATCATTACGAGTTCTTAAAGATAGAATATTTAAAAAAAAAATTAAGAATTTTTTGAAATCTTAAAAAAAAAGTGGCCGATTTGAGAAAGAATGCCCCATAATTGATTTTCTATAGGACTACATTTACATGTGTTATACCATAATAGAATCTGAATTAACTGGGAAATTTTTTAAGATACTTGATCATTTCAACAATGCTAAAATTCCAAAGTTCTTGAAAGATGTTATTAAACGAAATGAAACGAAAATTCGTTTTTATTTAAAAAACAAAGAATTTTATACGGCATCGTAAGAGGTAGTGAAGAATACAGGCGAAGCCTTAATAAAAGAAATATTTTGCAACATTAAATAGAATATAGAAAGTAAAACTTCTTATTTGTGACAACACTAAGGCGAAGAAATAACAATGTGTAACTTTTTTGAAAAATCATTGAGGGCATATATCGTTATGTCAATGTTGAGGACCTAACCTATGACTATCCTTTGATGTCCATTGATGTCCATTTGAGTACAGCTTGGTGTACTCAAATAACTACTACACATGGTCGCTAATGGGTTTATAACTAATTAACGGTACATTAGGTACAAAAACAGCAAGGGACTTTTCATTTTACTTCTTTGTTAGTTTTTAGTAACAGGGTGGATGACGACACTTGGAGTACTTGGTACAAAAACACCACTTAGGCATTAAACAACTCGAACAATTAATGTGCTGAATACTTAAAGGTTTTCTTCAAAAAAAACGAACATTAGAACATCAATATTAAAAAGTTTCTTAAAGCAGGATACTTGAAAAAGCATTTCTAATTAATCCATCAAAAGGTCGTATGCTCGTAAGTTAAGATCTAGAAGACGTGCTGCATATACAAATTCTTACCTTTATTTATTAATTTATGAATTTTGTGTTTCAAACTTCTAACGACATAAGTATGATCGTAAGTCCAAAATCACACACAACTGTTGTAATTCGTTCATTAAAAATGCAATAAAAATCGATTTCATACAATTTGCTTTTAACAAACGAATAAAAAAGCCACATTAAACATTAAAACTACATGGCCATAAAGCCTCTTACGTCAAAAAACTCGCTTAATAGGATTAGTTCGGATTAAACGAACAGTTTAAAACATGAAACTAATTACCGTAAATTAGCCCTATTCGAAACTGTAATGAGCGGAGGCTTATAATATTATAAATAAGCCGTCCACGAGAAAGAGAGAGAGAGACAGATAGAGAGATAGAGAGAGAAAGAGAGACTGAAATTATTAAATAACCTTTAACTAACAAAGTTCCAAACACAAATGAGCAGTAAATTACGGACGAGTTGTTTACGCTAGGCGCTATAGATAATCTAGTTTCGAAATGATTCAATTAGCAAGTCCGGTCCTGTTCCTGACTGTTTGTCGTCCATATATTTTCGCCCTTAGTTTAGTTTTCTATGTGATGGAAAAAGAAAAAAAAAAGAAACAGAAAGTCATATGCGTTTCGTTATATGGTTCAGAATAAAATTAGCAATCTATGTATGTTTTTTGACAGGATGAACAAAAAGGAAATTTGAATTTCGGCCTGAATAAAACTCAATTTAATAATAATAGTCATCAAAATAATTTGACATTTACCACAGTCGCTGCTCGAATTCAATTACGGTCCACTCGCTTGTCTTTTGACCCTTCACAATTAGAAACACGAATTTCTGAAGGTCCTTGGTCTGGGTTCTAATTAAACCTATACAAATACCAAGCCAATAGGGAGGGTGAAACAGTGGGTCGGGATGACTGAAATTTAATTGCATCCAACACCCTTTAAACAACAAACGTCAAATTGCACGTTGCGACGCCTTGGAAGATTAAATACGAATTTTATTCCGGCCTAAATCGAATAATATTCCTTTCGAATTCTTCGGCCGATTGGATTCGATCGTGGTCTCGAGAGACGAACCGCGTAGTAACTTTTTTATTGTCAATTTCCTATCTGAATTTTTGTGCTTTTCCTTTTCCCTGTCTCTCTCACACATTTTCCCCCATTCGGGTACCCTTGCAATTTTTTTCATTGAAATATTGATTTACTAAGTAGACATGTGTTGTTGGAGATTAAATATTTATTGGAAGTGTAGTGGAATTTTCTTCACTTATGAGAAAGAATTTTACCCCATCTAGACTTTAGAAAGAAAAATTATTTGTGGTAGAACCTTTTTTTCAGCCAAAAAAGTCATACAGCGACCGAAACCAATAATAATCTGACAATCCCAAATCAGAACTATATTATGGATGCATTCAAATTTCTCAGCCTAAGTTCTAAATTTTGGAAGATCAATAAAAATGTGTGCGATTTGGAGATATTCTAAGGAAATACAACATCTGTTCTATTGTTGATTTCACCAAATTGAAGCAACCTGATTTAAAGCTACCGTTCATTTTAAGAGAAATGACAACTTCACCTTGATGCCACTTCTCAGTGACTGAATGAACTTCACTAAAATTGCTTTGCAGATTATATCGAACACTGTCACGCACAAATCTCCTAATTGAACCTAGAAGTTTTACAGAAACTTTTTTCGAAACGGAAAGTTGACCGATTAGGTTTACTGCTTTATATCCAACGTATTGATTGATTGATTGAAACATAAGATATTTTCACATAAAACACATTTTTCCTCTCAGAAGAAATTGGATTTTTTTGGAACTTATATGTGCGCTAGATATTGAAATATTGTTTTTCATCTAGGAAAATCACATTGCGATGGAGGAACCCATATCGAAAGTCAGATAATCTAAGACAGGCCAGTTATTATTTTACCTTTATTTGCACCGTTAAACCAATAATAAGAACTCTTTTCCATTTATATGAATTCTAATAGGTTTCTGTAAACAGCATAACTCAAGTTGTTAAAACTGTGGTACAAGAATCCTCAAATCCTGGAGGGAGAAACCACATTAAACTGTAATTCACACCCGAACTTATGGAGATATCTACTTTGGTTAAATAAGTAACTAAGAATGAACAACACTAAACAGAAATAATAAAGAAGAAACAAAGTCTTTGGCGTAATTAGATTCGCAAGAGTTTTTAGAAAAGTCTAGATAGGTAACGAACCTAGGAGGCCAAAACAAAAGATGGAAAAATAATGATGGGAAATTGTTTCCTAAACATTCACACGAAAGTAATATTGTAATTTTTTCATTTGTTAACAGTAACATAGCGTAAGCTGACGTAAAAGAAAGTGGGGGTTGAGTAAATGGATCATTTGTCAAAGCGAGGCCAACTATTAATCGTAATTACAATATTAATAGGACGCTGAGTGTAACACTGACAAATTTTGCAATTTTATGGAAGAATTAAGACGAAGGAAATTCGTTTGGGCGGCGGCGCTGGTCTGGGAAATACGTTGTCTTGTTTAAACTGGAAACTTCCCATTTTTCATTTTAAGAATATATAGTTAGTTGTCAGTAAACTGAACCGTAAACTGAAATTTATCCGCACACTTGTTTTAATCAAAATTTGTGCGGACAATTATGTTGTGTTTTGTTAGTTCCTGATAAAACTTTTTCTCAAATCCTCAAAATATGTATTACAACTACTAAGAAAAGTTTAATTAAAAGTGTAAATTTAAGGTTGGAAAATGCATTTTTTTACTAAAAGTATATTTTAATATAAAAACTACCCTTATGATTACTATTACTTTATTACTTATGATTATGATTATTAGTACAGAAAGCACCATCTAAGACTAATTAATGTGTGCATTGCCAATTATTTTTCAAATAAATCGATACAGGAACAAGTCCAAATTCCGGCGACCGTCTCGCCCGTTCTCTGTCTCGTTTCTCGTCAAATTGTTCCTAAAATTGGATTTGAGCCATACGTTTCAGAGATACTCTTAAATGTCGCTTCTCTAGAGGATGGCATTTCTAGAACTATTACGATTTTTACTGTTAAAGGTCTCTTTTCGTTAAAAGAAAAAGACCTGGGAAACTGGAAAAACTCAAAGCAATCCTAAATAGGACAGATGCAATTTTTTTTCTAGCTACTATCATTAGTTATTTGCAAGGTAATGCTGGCTTTTCACGAGCCCTAATATATTGAAAAATTCATGAATTTTTAAATATACACTATACGTAATTTCAGCAAGTTGTTGCTAAGGGAAACTAATGAACATTTAGCGTTATTTTGATGAGGTAGTGAATCCCCATATTCTTTCATACCTTGAACAATTCAAAGGCCCACTTTTTCAGTTGAATAACAGGACTTCCCATGTAACGAACACTTCCCCAAGTTGTTTAATCCGTGGTACTCTGTTATCGTGGCCACCTAGTTCACCTTTCTTCCATTGATAACGTGTGGAATATAATGGGAAGAAGACTGAACAATCTTGCAAATCTTTTGCAGACATCCTACTGATTTTTTTTATTAACAAATGGACTTGGCTCCATTGGTATTTTCTATTTTTTTATTTTATTTATCTTAAAAAAAAATATTGCTTTGGGACGTAATATAGCGAGAGTTTTCATTTTTACCTTTATTTTGAACTGAACGCCCGTTGGGAAATATTAGGAAAAATCCACATTTTACATTGCAACGACGAAATAAGATATTAAACGTTATTTTTCCCGGGATATCCCCCGGAGATGGATACGGCGCAAAGGCCGTTTTAATAGAGAAATTAATGATATGAGAGAAAAATTTTAACATAAACAAATTGAGTAAATATAACACTTGCTATTATTTAAATCTAGCTGTAGTTCAATCTGATGACCGGGCTACTTTTAAAGACATATTTTAACAAATTTTAAATTTAAATACTAAAAAAAAAATCAAATTCAAAATAACTTTACTTTGCAGTTTATACTCGAATTTAGCAGGATATGAACTCGTTTCGTTTCTGCTTTCCTATGTCGGGAATATGTTGTAAAATACTGACCCTTTGGTGCTTTGAGGTATGGAACTTCATGCATAGCATCAGCCAGATTAGTCACGAATCTGAAAAGTGTCGAACTGAATTGCTTAACACCAAAACCATAGGCCATATGATATGATATAATACACATATACATATATACATAGAGTGTTTACGAACTATTGACTTTATTTTTAGGGGGTGATTATTTTAAAAGAAGCCGACTAACCCAAAACAACTTAACGAAAGTTGAACAACAAGAGTGATATGATTTTTTTAAACAATTTATATCTACAGTAATTATGAATTACTTAAAAATAAATTGTCTAAAAGATCATATCTCCCTTATTATTCATTTTTCGTTAAGTTGTTTTGGGTTTAATTAGCTTCTTTTAAGGTCGTTAATCACCCCTTAAAAATAATGTCAGTAGTTCGGAAACACCCTGTATAATTTACACGTAGACAATATAAAGAATTTTTCATCTTAATACGAAGCAAAGTGAAATAAAGTCCTTAAACATTTCTCATATCTAATTCACTAAATCCATATAAGCTACTAATCAGTCCTTTTTTCTATGACATTGATCCAGAATTGAGTGATGGCTTTTATTAAATTATGAGCTACGTTCAAAAATTACATTTGCCCTGTAATAAATTCTTAACAAGTTCTATCAATATGGAACCACACTCACACGCCTGAACCCCCTGTACTATCATATCAATAAAACGATACGTGCAAGTAATATATATTATATTCGATATCCATTTGGTGATTATTGTATTACACACGTGTGCAGTCTTGGCAACAGGGTGAGGGAATATCGAAACGCTACTGTAATAATTTCATTTCACTAGAGAGTGGTTAATTATCTTTTGATTATCGAGAACGTGTCTATGTTGTATAACGAAGTTAGACAACAAAAATGATTTTTCTCGATTATCAATTACAAATATCTCATTTCCAATTAGGAATTTGTTTTTCAATTTTAGTTTGTAAGTATTACTTGAACATCAAATAGAAAAGGCGTGGTTTTCTTTTTTCCAATGATAGAATTTAGTAAGTTTTCTGATAAAGCAACAAGGTTTTCATCCCTATTTTTTACTACTAACTCCGAGTAATAAAGATTTAATGCTAGAGTGAATAGAAATAGCTACAAAGGCACTATCTCTTTCTATCTCCTGATGTTATCTATATATGTTTACAGGGTGTCCTAAAGAATACAGTCCATCGTAAATATATCTTCAGGAAATTGTTTATGAGGAAAACGGCGAGACACATCAACTTTGATATGAATGGTGACATAATTTACCCTAAAATTCATATTTCAAATTTCATCCCCCTTTCCCCTAAGAGACACTCTGTTAATTAGTTAGTTAATAATTTATTTCCCTTTTCAAATGACTAAAACTCGGCTTAAAGGGTGTAACAAATACGTTTTTAAGATAATGACTATTTACATTCTACTTTTTAATATTAATTTTTTTAATAAGAAAAACAAACTGGTGCGCTAAACACTCAATCGGCGTCGCCAAATTCCCTAACGCGTAGATATACTTTTTTCAAAATGTTTTATTGGTAAGAGGAATCGTATGATACTTTGAAAAGTATTTTTATGCTTATTACAATTATGTATTTTCTTTATATTTCTGTCCTTCGATTTTAAAAATATTCAAAGATAAAAACAAAGTTATTTTAATTCACGAAATGTAAAAAGTAGCCTCCATTTACTTCCATACAAAAATATATTCATAAAGGGGGATCCACATCAATAAAAATGTATTTTGTGTTGTATTTAATACAAATTTGTTCGTGTGTACCGAAATGTTTGTTGATGTACACTGTGCGCCGCATAGAAACGCACACAAATAATTTCGTGATGAACAAGGCACGCTATCCGTGCGGCTGTCGGTTTTACAGCTACATCAAAGAGATTTGCGTCGTACAGTTGTGTTAATGTGGACTTTTAATGTGGATTCTGAGTGCATCAAGTCTTATATTTTTTAAAAAAAATAACAATGTGAACATGAATTCGGTCCGTACAACACATATGATAAATATTTACGTGCCGAAAACGAGGCCAAATTTAATTTTGTGCCGCAAATATTTTTGCTGAATTCTCAAATACAACACATAACATAAATTTTTATCGAAGCTTTAGCATCTACTCATGGACGATTCGGCCACGCATACTCTGAAAAAATTTCAGTTTCGTTGTATTATGTGAACTTTTGCCTTTAAGTGTTCCCATAAAGAAAATCCATAACTTGAGATCCCGCAATCTGGCAGGTCATTCAACTGCATCTCTTCTACTAATCTACCTACCACGAAATTTTTCAATTCAAAACCAACAAACGGAGGCAGTGTAGTGTTAAGGTGCTCAATCATATTGAAATACCAAGTCATATTCAAAGAGCAGATCATCGTGGGCTAATATATACGATATTTGAATTGACAACGTTTTGTAAAAGTTCCATATAGGTCTCCCCATTTCAATTACTACAAATGAAAAAAGGTCCAACACTATTGCAGGCTTCTTTCAACCTTTAATAAATTACAATAAATTAGCTTTTCCTTCGAATATTTTCAGAACTGATAGACAAAAAGGCAGGGTAAGATACGGTTAAAGAAAAAACATCATAATCAAGAGGATGAAATAACTTTTAAATACAACCCCCTATTACAAAAAATTGAAAAGTTTAAAAATTTTGAAGAGATGTCTCTTGAGAAGAAAAGATGAAATTTGAAATACCTATTTTTATTTTTATTTTTAATTCCCTAAAGAGCTTTTTGTAGTAGACTATTTTCCGCAGAACACTCTATAGATATGAAGTAACCGCCCAAAAATTTGCGACCTGACCATATTTCGAGGACGATTAAAACGAAATATTAACAACATCATAGTGTATCAAGATTTGTTAACTAATGGCAACAAATTCAGATTCATGATTGCCTCAATTGCTTAGCAACAGTTGTTTGCGGTGACATTGTCACGTTCCTTTTTGCGATATTGAAAATCGAATATAGAGCTGGCATTAAATGTTTTAATAAAGAAGTTATTTATCCTGATGATATTAAACAACGGTTACATTTCGTGGACCCATGACGATACATCCCATTCACATTTTACAGTGAGAGAATGGGAAAAAAAAGAGTTTCGTTTCGGGCGAGAGAGCATCGAAGATAGGCCACGAACTTTGCCGACTTTCTTGAAAATTAATAATAGAATTGAGACTACCCCGACTAGACAACACAAAACGCACATACAATAGACCGAAACGACAATCATCAAACCTAATTGGAGCCGTAATCCTTTGGCGGCTGTTGGCATGGCCCAATTATACCGGGCCCTTTTGTCATAAACTTCCTGCCCCCCAACCGGTTGGTTCTGGGAGTCATTTCTACGTTAACGTTAATTAGTTTTTGGAGCCTGGAGTGTTTGTTTATTTCGGCGCGATACCTGAAAAATCCCGATTTATATTTTCTATGTCAACTGTTCAAATGATGATTTTCTTTTATTTCAGACTGGAAAACATTTTCACCGCACCTCCCTACTAATCAAGGCCTTCAATCATAAATTTCGTCTCGATCTTGAGCTCAATACGTAAGTACAAAATATTTATTTATTATATCTACGGTGGTCATGAATATTGGTATATAATACATAAAAAATTCTCAAATTCTGGAATTCTTGATTGGCAAACTCCATTCAATATCCCCAATTCTATTGTATTTTTTTTAGACACCGGTCACTTTTCACAAACTTGCGAATTTGAAGTATATTCGCATCAATTGATTTGTTTTTAATCTGGATAGGGTAATTGATACCTTTTTTTAAGACTAAATACATACTTTAAGCTGTTCGATTGGTTTGATATGTAAAACTTCGGAGAGTCTAACTTTTTGTGTCAGAATTCGGAAAAATTTATATTCTTTATAATCTCAATTGTAAAAATGTTTAACATTGTGGTTTTTTGTAATTTTTTTATGTTTTTCAATAAAGTACATAAAATCTGATCCATCCTGATATGAAATAAAAAAATAGATTACAATAATGAAGTGGCATAAGAAAGTAGCATCAATAAAAATTAATAGAAAAATTGTTGAAAAGAAAAATAAAAATATTTGAAAGTAGCATTAATCTGAATTCAAGGAGTCGCTGTAGTTCATCGTAATGCTTATACGTCTAGAGACCAGTACTCGTGCGGTTTTTATTTTATTTGTTCCACGCCACATTTTTGTCTTTTTTTTTTTTGCTGTAGTTTCTAACAACACTTTTCAGATAACTGTAACCTGGAATTTCTTTCTGTATAGTGTGAAATGCCCCATGAGCTCTTTTCGCAAACTCATTGTTGCAATTATAAGAAACCATAAAGATTGGACCAATCTCCTTTGTTTTTTGAAAATACCACACAAGTGTTATTAAAAATTACTTACTTTTTATTCGTGATAAATATTAAAAATAAAAAATTTCATGAAAATTTGAAAATTGAAACTCAAATGTCATGTTGTATCAAAACATGATAGCAGAGATATCAAATTTTGTCCAAATGTTTTTCTACTAATGACCGTTCTAGTAAAAAAATACAGCTCCAAAGGGCGTTCGTTAAATACAAAAACTCCGGATAAGGATTTTAGAACAACTCAAACAATAACTAGTAATTGGAATTTTTTGAAAAAAGTCCACACTAAAAGAATTTCTTCTGGAAAATATTAGAATTTCGAATACCAAAAATAATTTTTGGACATTACAAATCAGTAAGTAAATGAGTCAAGTCTTGCCATTGCAAGATGATTTACACAAAACAATCAGATAATGCAGTGTTGTTAGCTCCCAAGAAAAAAAAACGATTTTATCTAATTGATTATCGATTATTACGTCACGTACCGATTTTTATCAATCCTTTTATTTAATTTGGATGCCATATACAGTGAAAAAGGGAAAGAAACTCATTTCGGTTGTATTGAAGGAAACTTAATACTTATTTACGCCTTTTACTTTTTTTTTTTAATCAAATCATATAGGAAATTTGAAATTTTCTTTATGATTTGATTAAAAAATTACATTTATTTTTATTCATTTTTCAGACCTACGTATTTTTAAAATAATTTCATTAAAACAGTATTCGTTACGAGAATACAACCAATCATTTATAAAAAATATAAATATGATGCAACTTCAAAGCTTAAATTCCCATATGTATTTATACATTTAATGTGCCACTGGACCGTTCAATGATGGACAAAAAAAATAGATTTTTGAGCTTAAAACATGTTTCATCTTCATTTAGCAGTGTTCAATTAATCAAAATTTCCGCGTGTCTCTTCGCGATTTAGGATTAATGACAAATTCACTGGACCAATATAATGACAAATGATCGTAATCGGAATTAGTTATATAACTATGTACGTTATACGGATAAACTCAATTGACTGACATGATACGCGTTCTATTTACATACATTTACATTTATGTATTACTATTATGTCAGAATAAATCTTATTTGATATTTACGCAATTGTTGAAGTACGTGTGCTTTACTATGATGATGCGAACACGTACTAATTTAGACATTATTTACATTTAGATGATGTGAGAAATTTTCGAAGTCCCTAAATTTAGGTAGGTAGGTAGGCAAATTTGGCAATGGCAGGAACGGAAAATCATTAAACGGCATTATGATAAAGACAAAGCTAGAAAACAATATTTCCCCGTTGTGTGGGTTCATTGTTTCAATCACAATAAACGACAAGAATCATTCATCAATCCAACAGGATATACCATAGCGAGTCATCATCTCACTGATAGAGCAGGAGCCATGGAACACTCACACAGTCGCATATATAGGGATCCAGAGATCCAGAGAGTGAGAAAATGTGTCAGAATCCTATTAACTGCTGACAATGGGAAAACGTCGCGCCCCAACGCACAAACCCGTTACTGAAAAGGAACCAGGAAAACGTCATTATAGTTAATTATCTCTAAACAGACGGCGGATAGGAGCGTTGCGATAATTCATGGAACGATGAATGGAATGTTCATGTGTCACTGAGAGAAGATTTTCACCTTTTTGTTTTGACATGCTTTAACTTTGAATTTAAAGTTCTGCTACACGAAGTTATTTGATAAGAATGTAAAATAAGAAGAAGAAAAAAGTTGAAAATAAGCATGAAATATACTTAGTAAGCGAGATCCAGTGTTTGTGTCCATTCCTTTGACAAGGACACAAGGCAAAAGTAGCATAAGAAGATCATTTTGTGTTTAGAAAAAAGGAGCACCTCTTCTTGTTGCAGCACTTGATATGAGAACTCCAGAAGAAGTCATATATGAATTGAACTAAAGAAAATATATAATACAATTTGAAATTTCTGATGCAATTTTTCCTTTACTATTATAACTTAAGCCAATACAATTAAATTTATAAGTTAATTTAATGCTATAATTGGACTGAAAAATTTTGAAATTATTAAGTTGCTTCTGAATTCAGATACTTTTCTGTATCAACTATAGATAACTCATGTTTTACAATATGTGTGGTGGTTCAAAATCAATCCAAATTTCCGAAAACATCTTTTGTTTTTTATCCAAAAACAGTACAACTTGGAGTACTTCGAAGTGATTTCTACATTATATGCAACAGAGCCTCAATGGGAGTCGTTGTTTAGATTACTTAATGCCCACTCTAAGACTAAAATATTCATTTCGTGGAGCCAAAATGTTAATATTTTAGCCATAAGACCTTGTTTAAATATAAATTTGATTTCTCGCAATTGAATATCAATAGTAGAAGATCCTTCTTGTACAATTGTCCTATATTTTGTAGCATAAATAGAACTATCAATAGAAAAATTGTTAATAACCCGTTTAAAAACCCCATACCATAAAGGTTGCAGGAAACTTCATTTTTTTTTAAGATTTGTAGTTTTCATCCCCTGGCATTCCAATGACCCTGTCATGGGAATCGCCAACACAGAACTCAAATTTAGATTCATCGCTTTCTATAACCAAATAGCATTGACGTTGAGTCCAATTTTCATATTCTTTGGCCCATAAGAAACGATATACAGTCAAACTTCGATAACTCGAACCTTGACTTGCCACAAAAAAAGTTCGAGATATCAAGACCATTTTTATATTGAATAAATTTTGTATTGCTAACTATTTTATTCAAATTATCCAAGAAATCGAATTATCTAAGTTCGAAATATTCAAGTTCAATTGTATTTTTATTTTAAGTGAGAACTGGTTTTTTCTTCACCTAACTTTTGATTTTTTTTACCAAAAACTGTCTTTGGAAAACCTCCATCCCACTTTCAATTTTCTCAAGCAAGTGTCGTTAGAAACTCGTCTGCTCTTTGCTTCGGACCATTTTAAAAGCTAATTATTCCCACGGAGCTAGAGAGCGATCTTTTTTGATAAGTGCACGGAGAGAACGCCCATCTCGTTTTGTGATATTTGAGAAACGACCAATTTGTGCCTTGATCTGAATATTCCCTTTTTTGTACAGTAAACTAATATTTCTGACATCTTTTTGAAAAATGTTGAAATTTTTCGAAATATCTTGCCCACTTACTCACTGTTAGTGGGCAGCTATAATGGATTTTCGCATATCACACGGTTTTCAGTAAACCATTGTGACCACCGAACATTTATTAAATACTGATATGTGTGATCCAAACCTTCTCGGTCAGATATCCGCTTCAATAAATCGTCTGCCATATTTCGTAGGGTAAGTAAATAAAACATTTCTCTTTGATGACAAAATTATAGTCCAATTAATATGTTCCAGATCTATTAAACAGTTTTTTGTGGAATCATTATTATTGCGAAAGATTTAATTAATAATTATTGTTAATTAATAACTACGACTACATAATATGCAATAAATTTAGTTCCACTGGCTTGAGTTATAATAATAAAGAAAATATTATATGAAAATTTTCAAATTATGGATGATGATATAGATTTATATTGGTCCAATTCATATGCCATTGGGCCCGTAATATTTAGAACTTTCAATAGGTATTTTAGTAATAAATTAACCATAGTCGGGCACGATTCTAAAAAAATCCAAATTTATTACTTCATTTCATTCGAAAAATTAATGAACACCCAAAAAATCTTACTTATTTCAGTCCGAATGTCAATACATTCGAAAAGGAAAACCTCGCCTCGCTCCGGAATTCTCGACGCTTGAAATTAGATTGATTCACCGGTTGGTTTTTACCCACCTTCGTGAACCGAGCAAAAAAACTTTCAACACCAACCGTTTCCCATTCGCCAACAACTCCCTCCCTCTCCTCCCGTTCTCCTGGCACCCACATCGTCCAGGCCCTTTCATCGCATTAATAAATTTTCCCTCCGCATTCCGACCGCACACATTAGTTTGATTGGAACCACCCGACTTTTATCACGGTTTCGATTCAATAAACTTAACTATAATCAACGTTCTAATGTACGTTTTTTTTCCATTTCAGACAATTAATTGCACCAAATATTGTACAGAAACATTATCTGGCCAATGGAGTCGAACAGGTTTCTAAACAGGTAATAATTTCATATTTCTTAATGATAGTAAACTAGAATTTGATGAAACTGACTTTTAAAAATGAGTAATTTTACTGGGATAAATCTAGATAAAATGGATGATGATTTTTGCGGAGCAAGCTGTGCTTTCGCTTGCGCGAATCCCCATCCAGTAAATAACCGGAAACGGCCATAAATCCACGACGACATCCTCTTCTTTTCCCTAAACACTCTCTCGTTCGGATAATAAATAGTTAAATCTTTGTCGGGCGCGTAAACCTGATTAGGAATCGATCGCCATATATTTTCTTACTATCTATATAATCTGGAAATTTTTTGTAATCACTCTTTGCTAATTAATTTAAGAGTAGTTTTATTGGGATTTTGCTTCTTAATTTGGTTTGTAGAAAATGACAATGATATCCATAAATTTCACTTAACACGAATTCAATGATTTACCTGGGTCAGATTAATAGTGGACTCGTTGAATATCCTCCTCTACCAATAGGTTGAGAAGTAAGAGCCTTAACGTGTCCTTTATTTAGAGGGCCCATACAGTTTCGACCGATGAATTTCTGAAGACTCGTTAATTTATGCCTGTAGATGGTCATCCTTATCAAGTTTCATTATATAAGACAGGCATAGACAATTTCCAATCTGCCTGTTTAAAGTCCAAAGATCTTTGTTTCATGAGAAAAATTTCAGAAATGACTAGGCAATATCACAATACAGGATATCCCAATTTCGTTGTATTTACAATGACTTGAAATGGAGTTTCTCGCTTATTATTAAAGATGTAGTTTTCGTGACACTGTTCTACTCTTTTGTAAAACAAAAGTTGCCACAAGCAGATTTTCCCAAGCACTCTTTGTTTTTAGGATATAGGACGATTAAGAAAATTTGTCATTTTGGAACCTCCTTTTATCTCAATTGTCTAACTTATCGAAAAAGTAAAAACTGTTTCTTGTAGATCTTTAAATGTAGAATTCAGTAGCGTACTAGATGTTTTTCTAAGGTCTATAGTTTGTGACATATCGACCAAAAATATGTTATATTAAATGGAACATCCTGTATGTTTTTTAATATTTGAATTTGTCTTTTCCTTAACTTTTAAAAAATGTACAACTGAAAATACCTAAATAAAAATAAAATTCATATAAATTGTTCAAATTGATTTCAGCTATATCTCAAACATGTCTCGCATATTTTTTTAATCCTACATGTAGTATTTTAACTCTTGGATGCCCAAGTAGGGTCCCTGAGGGACTCCACACTTGCACAAACTCCTCAATAACTTTTTTACTAAAGCAAACTGACAAAAAGAAAAAAAGAACTCACTATTTTATATTTCAGTTGTATTACGAAATATTAAGGTTTCTTGATATATTTTTTAATTTTGTTTAACATTTTCTAACAATAAATAGCTAAGCCTTTGTAATGGTCATTAAGACATTTCTAATTAATATTATTATTATATTAATATTTCTTTTATTGGATTTTTATATTGTTAATTTGCATGGGGTTTCCGGGAACCGCACTTTAGCGTTAACGTCGTTGATACCTCCTTGGGTATCAGAAGGTTACAGAATGAAGAAAGTTTTGTTTGAAAATGTCTTTAACTGTCTTCTCTATATCATAACCCAAATCAGATATTGTTTCATATTGGATATAATATGTTGTATTTTCTATATATTTCCACAAAATAAATCTGGAAAATTGTCGGCTATTTCATTATCCCATATGTTTGTTGTAGTTAACCGATAAGTAACCAAAATTTTCCTTTAAGATATTCAATCTACTTATTATGAGCTGAGGTTCGTTCCGTGTTGTTAACAAAATGATATTTAAATGTACCAAATGAATTTTATCAGTTAATTGAGGTTAATATATTTTGCAATAACTTGATATTTCAAACAACTGCCAATGTTGCCTTATCTGTGTAAAATTGTGTTTTTGTTCCCAAAGAAATACGACACTAACTGAAACAAAAACCTTCCCTATTAAATTCCATTAAACTAAGCACCACCAAAAACAAAAAAAAACGATGAAATTTCCACGGCCTACTAATAAAAATTTATTGGCGTAGTAAAAATTATATTTTTCGGAGTTATTATAAGAAATTGTTATGGAGAGTTATGAATTTTTTAAAAGTTAACGAAAAGATAAATTCAAGCAATAAAAATTATCCAGGATATTCGATTTAATATAACACATGTTTGGTCAACTATATCTTTCAAAATATCGATTTTAGAAAAAACATTGACTACGTCCTTGGATTCTACATAAAAAAATCTACAAAAAAATAATTTTTACCTTTCCAATAAATTATCAGACAACTGAGATGAACAGAGGTCCCAAAATGAGAAATTTACATAATCGCCTTGTATCTCACAAACAAAGGAAGCTTGGGAAACTTTGCTTGAGGCATCCCTCTTTTTACGAAAAAGTAGCAAAATGTCACGCAAACCACATTTTTCTATCTTTAATAATAAGCATGAGATTTCTTAAATTCAACGAAATTAGGTACCCTGGACATACGTGAAACCCAACTAAATAGCCTTTTCTTAAACCTTATTCTTACCCTTCCCTGGTAAGCTACATTGTTATACAAAAATATGGACCAACTTATAAGTTTATGAATTTCTTATTACGAAGAAGTATAAACTGAAGAATAAAAACACATAAAAGTATAGGAAAAGTGACAAAAGATAATTCATATTTAGTAGTATTACTCTTAGTTTTTATTATTGCAAAAATTGTTTTGGGAATTGATCGTATGAATTTTCGACATTCGTCTGATGTGCTGTTGTTCCCTTCTTCATTTAGGCATTGTTTTAGAATCTCCTATGATATGAGTGCGTGGTTTTTGATTCAACGCTTCAATATGCTCCATAAGTGCTCTATTGCGTTTAAATCTGAAGCCACTCAAAAAAATCAATGGAGTTTTCCTGTCATCACTTAATTGTTCGAGCAGATTTGTGTCAAAGAGCGTTATCCTGTTGAAACTATACTTTATCCAAATTGATATTTCTAAAAGGAATTGTAAAGGATGAGACTAAAGCGTACGCTAGTACGATAATATACTTTATGAAATCTATATGCCATGCATCTGCAAATCATTAGGCTGTTTCCCTCATGTTTTATAATTGGTACGATGAATTCTGGTTGATGCTTTAGCCTCTTTAGTCTTTCGTAAATTATACCAAGTGTCTCAAATAATTATAGAATCAATGGAAAAGGTTAGTAATGAGAGAAATGTTTCGGTGAAGAAATTAGAAAATCTTTGAGACTATTATTTTTTTGGTAAAATGCAGTTAAATAAACATATGTCTCAAAGTTTAAACCGTCAGAACACGCGATATTATCCCAATCATCTCCTGCCTGTTGTCGTACTTGCTCTTGTTGTCTAATTATAAGAGCCCGTTCATAACGAGCTCTTTTGTTTTTTCCGAAAGCCATGGTTTTTCTCTGGCTTTGTAGTCCTTTAAATCTGCTTCCTTAAATTTTCTTCTAGTTGTTCTAGACAACACTGATCTTCCTATTTTCAGGATAGGTCGGTAGCGTGCTCAGAAGATGTTCTTTTTTTTTCGATTTTGTAATGAAGCTCTAATCAATTTTCGGTCCTCACCCTTGGAAGTAACTCTTTTTCGGTCCGGCCTTGGCCGATTATCGTGTGAACATGTCTCTTGAAACCGTTTAATTGCATATTGAACAGCTCGACGAGAATATTTTACGGTTTTTGCAATTTGAGTACTTGAAATTTTCTTTGTTCGAATAAAAATTGAATTTTTAGTCTTTGATCGCTATTCGACTTCAATTTTTTCAACACTTTAATGATACTAATAACTACCTTTTCATATTCGATAGCAACAAACAATAAAGTCCTTTGAAGTGTAGACACAAATGTGTACACTGTAAACTTTACAGTGTGAAGGAATGATCAACTGGCTAAATTTATCGAAAAATTAAAAATTACCTATTAAATACACAAAATAGTAAAAAAACCATTCCAGCTATTGTACTACAATGCTTTTCACTTCAGATAAGATGATAATAACAAATGCACGAATTTTTTACGTAAATACTTAAGAAATAAGTAATTATTTAATAGTATTCAATACTTTTTGCCAAGGCTGTATATAAATAAAGTAGTTTTTTATGTAGGCATCATTAACTACAGAATACGTAAAAGAAAATGTTGCAATTGTACTGAAAAATCATAAACTAAAAAACTAACAATAAAAAAATGTTTTTGTTCTTTAGGACATCGAGCATTGTTACTATCATGGAAAAGTTCAAGATTATCCAGGGGCGACTGCGGCTTTCCATACTTGCAATGGAGTTAGTGGTGTTATCCATGTGGGCAATGAAACGTTTGTCATTCATCCGTTTTATGGAGGTGATCTTTCGGTCAGTATCAGAAATGTTCCATTATACTATGTTGATATTTAGACAGTAAATTAATTAATTATTTTCGAATTGTTTACCTATCGATATATCGTAATGACGTAATAATCTATTGATTTGACATTGAATTTCAGCACTCGTTAAAATTTAATTATTTCATTAAATTTAAAATTTATTCTAATTATAATCACTTTATTATAATTATTATAAATGAGAGACGGGGTCGTTTTGCATAAATTCACAATGTTCCAATAAATATTCGAGTTTAGTATAATTTTTGCTAAAATGTTAAATTCAAATATTATTGGAACTTACATATCTATAGACATATTTATGTTAATGTATGATATACAGGATGTTCCACAAATATGGGCGTCTATCCGTACATTAAAAACTGTAATTACAAAATTTTTTTAAAGTTTGAACATATACGAAATTTGAGATAAACTATCGATTGCAAATATTCTGAAGATAGCATCAATAGCGATTTTACTAGAAGTAGATAGAGCATGTCAATATTAATATAAATACCAATATTTTCAGATTTTTGTAATTATAGATTTTAATATATGTATTTATGCGAAACCTTATACGTATGTAAATGTGTTCAAATTATTTTTCAAAATATAAAAATAGCTTAAATACCTGTAAATTAAAATAAAAATATGAACGCAATAAACCCTTTCCATAGATGTTTTGACAACTAAAATTACTACCAAGGGAATTGAATTGACCATAGATGGGTCTTAATAGAATAAAAATGTTACTTTAGACTCGTTAATTTTTAATTGTTGTCGCCTTATTACAATTATTGTTAATTTTAAACAGAGTCTTTCTGCATTATTCACATAAAAACAACTAAAGTTCCAGTTTAATTATTATTTTTATCGTAAAATTCATAAATGTAAATTTAGGGGCGTTCCGAATACATTAATTAAATTTAATTGGAACGATATTCCAATAATTAATTGCGAGAGAGAGGGCAAAACATTTGGAATATTTTTACTCCATTTTTTCCATTCTCCATTTGAAGATCAATAACTTGGAAAAATTTCCTTGTTCTGTAAAATGCATACTGTCTCTTCATTAATGTTTGAAAACCACGTGACTAAAATTCTTCGACCATAGATATTATATATTGATAAAAAATAATATTTGCCGAAAGAACATATTTGCCAAAAACAATTATCTTTAACACCCTGTATCTCGATTACTATTAATTTCTGCAATAAGAAACATATAACTAAACCACATCATTTTCATCAAAAGAATCTACCGCTATTCTGTGTCTCACTTAACTCACCCTGTATATATTTTCTTTGGACAAATTTGATGAATGATAATTATCCTTCCGTATTTAATATGGATAAATCTTCAAGAGATCATTTAAGTTATTGTATTTCAATATAAATATTTATAGTCATTGTGTGTATATTAGCTACATATACGAGTGCAGTTTAGTTTTTCGAATGAAAAATTTTTAATATTTAACACTCTAATGGACGGAACACACGTTCGTTAAAAACGGATATTATGCGTTAAATGTTTTATTACATCGGAAATAATTGTTTTATGCAATTAATTAAAAAATTTGTAATACAAATATGTATTGAATATGAAGGGTCATCTGCAGGATTGAAGACCAAAGGAAGAGAAATACTCGTAACTATTTCATTCAAACCTACCATGAAAATGACAGAGGAACATATTTTAGGCAGAATTTATATTTTTATTTCAACAACATAAAGAAAATTGTCACATCGTAAGCCAATGGCATCGATAGTTTCAGAAATTCTGAGCTAAAAATGACTCCTTGAAATACTAATGTCATTCTAGAAGTTCTACAAAACTCCAGTAGATGATAATGTTCTACAAACCATGGTTAAACAATATAACGGGGAAGAGTGTGCAATAGACACTATGTGCAATGGAGTTTATGTATGTCCCTGTATACTAGAACTAAATTTATTATAAATATGTTATTTAATAATTTTCAAAGTTTGAAAACTTAATATGATATGCAAATGTTAATTATTTGTCCTAAAGCGATTGGAAACTTTAATAAGAAAGTTTCAGATGAAATATTTTGTAATTAGTATATTGCATTTTAGTATCAGGATCTAATTTGAGAAGTCTTCTAACAAGAACATTAATTTTAAACAAAAAAACAACGAATTTTGAAAATAAAAATAGAAATACAGTAGTACAAAGAAATTATTCATTAATTCAAGTATTTTATGTTTGAAATCTGGAATCTCTTTCTCGAACATTGTATTAATCCTCGCCTAGCAATTTAAGCAAAACATACATGGTTTCTAAATTACAAACATGGCAATTTTCTTGTATGTTACTTTTTCTATTGCGAATTTTCTCATCACTTGGTTGAATATGTATTCTTTTGGGCAATAAATTGATTCCTAAAATTGAAGAAAATAACGATAAAACTATAAGAGAACGAAACGAAGAGCCCGATGCTGGGTCACGACTGCGAGATTTAGAAATTAAAATAAAATCCGGGACACTCCGGCCCCGGAATAATCAAAGTTCTATTAAGACTTAATTGAGGTCGTTGTTTTTAATGGTTGGCATTAGTTTCGGCTTCGGATCGTGACACCGAATACCTATTCTCTTTTTTGCTTTATATATTTTTTAAATTGGTTTTATCCTCTCGCCCCCCTCTATCCCTAAATCAGATCATTAAACGAATTTACCTTCTTTCATATCAATAATTTCTGAAATTGAACTGCGCCTCTACGTGGGGAGTAGATAAATAAAAATTTTATAGAGCTGCCCTAGGTAGCTCTATAAAAAGCCAAAAACAATATTAAACCTCCCACCACGTTCCGGAAAATCCGGTCAAACTGAGCCTAAGAAGTCCCCTTTAGAATTCGTGCCTCGCCTAGTATTGTCGAAACTAATCCCATAAACTTGCCATTTTAACTGACAACGATCTTCTGCACACCCCTATTTTAGTTTTTACATGACTTTACAACAATTTTTCTGTTGTACACTGTTTCCACATTGTTAAAGGTATTGGTTAAAGTTATTTGTGTTGCGATAGTGGAAACTCTTATACAACGTTGATCACCTGTTGATTTTTGAAAAATAGTTCAGTTCGTTGTAGTTCTTGTACAGTAAAACTGAAACCCACTAAGTTTTAGTTCTACATCTTTCAAACGCAACTTCTCCACTGCCTTTCTACTTCATTTTTTTGTAAAAAAACTAAAACAAAGAAATAACTCGAATCTTCAAGTCCCCTTTGAAAACTTGAAACTTCCCTTTCCCGAACAACAAACTTTAAAACAGTCTAAATTATTAAAAAACCACATGGGTCTAAGGCGATTCAATGTTATAAATTATTACGTCACATACTGATTTTTCAACCGTTCATATAATTTTTTAATGGAAAAACTAATTTAAAATATCTATTGAAGTATCCAGAAATGCTCGTCACTTTTGTCTGGAGTCTAAACAAAAAAGAAATTTACAATATTTTTTGTGTCTCACTGATAACTGCACGACCAAAAAACGTTATTTTCAGCAGAAACATCCACACGTAATCTTCGAGGCGCGCACGAAGGCTAGCAAAGGATGCGCCACTACTGCTAGTATGGATTTTCGACCAAATTTACAGGGGGTAAAAATGCGAATGAAACGCGATATCCGGGAAGTGACCAAATATATTGAGACAGCACTGGTAATTGACAAGGCAATGTTCGAGAAACGTAATGGTAGCACAAGGATTGAAGTGGTCCACGACTCAATCCAGGTGGCTAATATCGCGGATTTGTATTTCCGCACATTGAATACGAGAGTATCAGTAGTTTACATAGAAACGTGGCAAGGTAAGAGATTGTTTTTAAAAAGTAGTGTTTTGCTGACATTTTTTTTTGTTTTTAGACAGTAATAAGGCTCAAATTAATAGACATTTGGACGTTGGACATGCTCTAACTAGTTTTAAGGACTATACGATAAGAAATTTGTTCAGTATAGACAAAGACACAACTCAACTTCTTACGGGAGAAATGTTTGACGGTGAAGAAGCTGGAATTGCTGTACCGTCGACCGTCTGTACATCAAAATCGGTGGGAATTAGTGTGGATATTAATACTTATGAGCCACATCTTTTAGCAGGTATTTTACATCAAATCATCTTATAAATTGTATTAAAAAAAATGGTGGATAGTCTTATGGGTATAGGATGTGTCACAAGTACGTGTGTCCTTTTGTGTATTGAAAATTATAACTAGCTACTAATCATGACATGCTCTATTAGTTGCTTATTTTAAATGGAACATCCTTTATATTTTTACATTTTTAGATTTTACACTAAAACTCAATAAATAGTTATTAATTTGTCTAATATCCAAACCTAACTGTTTTCAAAAAAACTTTCGTCTTTTTCAAAAATTCTTGCTGAAACACAATTTTTTTAAAGGTGAAATTCTCAATATTTTTCAAAGCCAGTCTTATGAAACTTTGTTGAATGATTGGAATACTTTTCATCAATTGAGTATCCAAAACATAATCTCGAATTTAAAAAAGTTTGAAAGCTAAAAAGTCCTTGTTCGAAAGTTGAGTTTCATCTATTTGTACTTATTTTATATGTTTACAAGTTATATTTTATAACTCTATGAATTATGTTTGTAAGAATTTGTTTTGCTCGTTACATTGTTGTTCTGTCATATGTCATAAAATGTCATGAATGTCATTTTTTTAATCAATTCTCAGCGGCAAGCTCGAGATTAGCGCATAAGCGTTCGTAATGCTTCTCTTTGTTTTATGATTCTCCTCGAGAAAAAATGCAAATTAAAAATAAAACCAGAGCAACTTCTAGTTAAATAAATACCTATATTCTCGTTGTCAAAATCAATACGCTGGTGTTTTTTTTCAAGTAACATATTTTTGGAAAATTCACCGTAACAGTCCTTTATTTTAAATAGAACATCGTAGACATTTTTATAGGTATATTTTTATTTTTAATTTAATTGTGTAAATCAATTTCTATTAAGGACCCCTAAACTTAATTTTTACGTTTTTTCGTAATTAACTTCGAATTATCATTCGAATGATATTAACTGTGAAAATGATATGGGTTCTTGTAAAGAAATGAAAGTCATTTTTAACTGATAAACATTCGTAGTTATTATGTTAGGAGCTGTGATTTAATTTTTTTTTATAAAAATTCCAATTTTCCAAACAATTTTTTAAAGAAATTATATGTTTAATTTATATTCTACCAAAAAATTACATAAAAAAATGCAATGAAATGAATCAAACCTTTAAAGTAGTTAATGCTTTGTAATGTAGAAATGAAAAAGTTTAAAAATTAAATTATATATTTAATATGACCTCCATTTTCTTCTAACTCATTTACATAGATCGTTATTTGTACTTCATGTTGAGTGACTCTACTAATGATAGAATAATGATCGTCACATAATGATAACAGCGACAAAACTTGATTAATTTCTTTACATTTTTCCTGTTATTTTTGGATGAATATAAATTACAGTTTTTATTTTTAATTAATTAAAAGTTTCTTGTAAAATATGTTTTATCCTTATTAATAAACAACTACTAATTGATTAACATAATAAGTGCGAATCATTTCTTTAATTCATCAGTGACTATATTATCTACATATGATATTTTTTCAAAACTTCTAAAATTAAAAATCGTAAATTACAGGAAATGCGTGATGAATAGGGACTCCTAATTAAAATTGATTTAGAATTAAAATAAGAATAAACATAGGTACATAATGTGTCTCCGGATAGACCCAACTACACTTGCCAATTTTTTTAATTGATATTTAAAAAAAAAGTCATCTTTTATAAAAAGTTTTGTCTATTCTCGAAAATCAATAGGCAAAATAAATATTTAAAACTTCGAAATAATATACATTGTAACAAAAAACTAGGAATAATTATTTTCCTTTCAGGTAAAGTACGCAGTTTGTTCATAATTCGGCAAAATCTTACTAAATAAAATTGCTCAGAATAAAAAATTAAGGCCCTATTCAAATTTTCAGAAAGGTCTGTCTATCTTAATTAAAACGTCATTTTTAACCTGAACAAAAAAAGGTTTTCTTATTTTAAAAAGGCTATATATATATTTTTCAATTAAAAATTATACAGGGTGTATTTCACTTAAAATAAGTAACTTCACCTTTACTTTCGAAATAACTACTGGTGTTATCTAATTATTATAATAATATACTTTCAGTCAATAGAGCATGTAAAGTTTAGTATATGTGGAAATTTTAAAAACTTTTTTAATTAAAGTTTTTAATATACCAATAAATGCTAAAATTTGTGAGACGTATATCCATATTTATTATTTATAATATTGATATAATTTTTATTAAAATCATCGCAAAATTATGAAAGTAAAATTTTTTTTTTTAAAGGTACAATGGCCCATATGATAGGTCACAACATAGGCATGGGCCATGATGATGGCCGTGAACAATGTTTTTGCAAAGACTGGCACGGATGCATAATGGCCAAATCTATCGTAGGCCTAGACAATGTGCAACCATACAAGTTTAGTGATTGCAGCATGTCCGATTACGTAGACAGGCTCAGGACCGGGTCCGGACAGTGCCTGATGAACAAACCAAATGAACTACAAGTAATTAGAAAAGGTTTTAATTGATTTTTTAACAAATTTAATTGGATCCATTTCAGGATCGACGAACTTGCGGCAATTACATGGTTGACGAAGGCGAGGAGTGTGACTGTGGAAGTATAGACACGTGCGAAAAAATGGATCCATGTTGCGATCCATTGACGTGTAAATTGAAATCGGAATCGAGGTGTGCGTCTGGACCTTGTTGTGAAAATTGCAAGTTAAAAGTAAGAATTCTTTCTGTAACACGGTACAGTTGGTAAAACGATATTTTCAATTTCTCTCTACTGCATTTTCTTTATGAAAACTAATATTAGGATCCCACAAGCTCATGCCGTCTAATATTTCATTCCCGTACCGCATACGATCGTACAGGAATGAGCAATTGCGTAATATAAGCTTCAAAGTACATACATACATAGATACTGTTCTAGTATTTCGCATAGAGCTGCCAAAGCTTGTAGCATCGGGAATTTTCTAACACAATCATTTTAGAACTTATCGTAAAACAATAAAGCAATATTTAGCATAGAAGGTTAAAACGTTGGTCGTTTTGTTTCAGGAAAAAGGCGTGGTTTGCCGCGATGCAACTAATGAATGCGATCTTCCTGAACAATGCACAGGAGAATCGGGAGAATGTCCAGCTGATGTGTTCAAAAGAAACGGAAGTCCATGTGGAACCGAAAAAGAAATGGGAAAATGCATTAATGGCTTTTGTCCAACATTAACTTCTCAGTGTGTTTATATTTGGGGATATGGTAAGTGGTTTTAATGCTCAGGATTTTATGTATCCTTCTTAAGTTTAGAGTGCTCCGAAATGATTGTTCTTAAAGAACAATATAAAATTAAGTAAAGTACACTGAGAAAATAATATGAAAATAATAAAAAATGCATTTCCTTTTGTAACACTTATCATACAACCCTCGTGTAGTTAATAAATTCCAAATATACCAGTTTTGGTATTTGCTTTTTTTTTATTGGATTTGGATTTTAGAATAGTACACGATAAATTTAAAGAGTAGCATAACGAGGATGGCAACAGTAAAGAGAACAGACTAGATATTGTATTTTATTCAACAGGTAGTATAGGAGCGTCACAGCAATGTTTCGAAATATTTAACACGAAAGGCTCAATCGATGGACATTGCGGAAAAGACAAGAATGGAAATTATTTAAAATGCAACCTGGAAAATGTGAAGTGTGGCTCGTTGCAGTGCCAGTTGGGAGGACGTTATCCCGAAATTAAAAGTATCGATCAACAATTTCGTACGATAACCAATTTGAAAAATCAGGAATTCGAATGCAAGTACGTGTTGCCATTTGATATTTCTTAGAGAATAAATAGTTGAAATGTTAATTTAACATGAATATTTTCAGATCAATAGTTAGAGAAGCGACAGATGAAAATGATTTGTTGCCGCCTTATGGTTTAGTTCGTGATGGCACACCCTGTGGAGAAAATCTAGTTTGCATGAATCAAACGTGCGTATCGATATTTCCGTATGTAATCCAAGATAAGTGTCCAACAAACGATCCAACTCGAGAATGTTCAGGCCATGGGGTAAGCATCATAATAATATTTAAGTCCTGTGTAATTCACAATTTCATTTTTTTTTAAATAAAGCACTGTACCAATGAAAATAAATGTTTTTGCGAAATGAGCTATAATGGATCCGACTGTTCATTAATGCAAGATATTACGTCGCCTCCGCCACTGCCCACCCCACCCCCTGAGAATATCTCTCCGACAAATCTTCAGGATCACATGAAAAAGAAAGAAACCCCCTACGGTATGATTATTTTATTTATTTTTGTTTTCTATGATGTTTATTGGTCAAACTTTTGACAACATATACAGGGCCATTCTTTCATTAAAAGTTCTTTGTGCTATGTATTGATTTCATACGATATTGAGTCAGTAAATGTGAAGAGAACAACGTCAATTGCCGGTAATGATACCATACTACTAATTCTTAAAACAATTTCCCTTGTAATTAATTATAGATTCCATTTTTAGGATTTTTTTAGACCAGAGGATACTATTAGCAGTCATACTACTAAAATTTCTTTACTTTAACATTTTTCGTAGTTTTATCTCTAAAATTATTAATCATTGTCTTCAAAAATTTAATTACGCACATATTGTCTTTTATTCTCTTAGAAATTCTTCAGTTCTTCTCATCGTCACAGTTCGTACATCTTTTTAATTTTCCTTTAGTTTCCTATGTTCCATCTTGACTTTCTTTATATCCAGAAATTTTATTTAAGTATTTCGTTCTTTTATTTTTACTTTCGCTATACAGGTATCCATTGTAATTCCATCTTTATTTCTATATGAAAACTCATTCGTTCTTTCACTTTCTTCAAATTTCACTACTTTCCCATCTCATTTTTCAATCTTCATACAAGAATTTCACTTACTCTTTTTCGGAATATTTCTTTCATTTACTTTCTTTAGATATCTTCAAGTTAATAATTATTCCCATCACATTCCGATACTTCAAAAATATCCTTACATATTTTCTTGCTTCTTCAATGTGATTTCTTCTCATACAATCATTAATTAACTTACAATTAGTTAATCCTATTTTAAAGATTTAAGAGTTTAAATTTTAAAATTATCGTGAAAACATCTAGAGATGTAAGTAATAGCCCAATTATCGATATCGTAAAAAATCGATATGAAAAATATATTTGTAGAATTATAATGCATATAATGTAGCATAAAGAACACTATGTATATGACAAATTAAGTAATGCTATTGATAAGAAACAGCAGCAATTAATCTTAAAATCAGTACGTACACAAAGCCAATTGGAGTAAAAATTGCACTTTATAAAGTTTAAAACAAATTGATGAGAGAGAGATCGTTAACGTCCAATTAGTTCAAACTAACATCGTATAAGACATGGTTTCGGTCTATGTATTGACATATGATTATGGAACTTTTGGTTGTTATGGGAAATTTCAGGGGAAAACCACACGAACGGCTTGAGCACCATCATCATGGTGGGAGTACTGGTGCTCGTGGTGATGTTGGTCTTCGTGTGCTTTGCCCTTTTGGCCGTTTGCTACAGGTACAAACAAATAAACCTCTCTGCCACTAAATGGGTCATGCAAGAACCAACGTACTAGGCACCAAATCATATTAAATATTTTTAAAAAAGTCCGACGAATTTCAGTAAATATGCAATTTGGTGCTTGAGTGTTTGTGGTTCAAAAAGCACGCGTTCAACGTTCACGTATTATTTTTATGTGGTTTATTTTTATTGTGGTTGATAAGCACGTGTAAATATTATATAATATTGGCTTTCGATGTTGACCACGTGATGAGAAATACCATTGTTCTTAATGTATATGGTGGTTTTTTTGCTATGTGTACAGTACGATTATTATTATGTAATTATCACTATAAAATATTTATTTACATTGTTGATGTATTATATTATTTTTCCATTGGATGAAGACATGAAGATGCTACTGCTACTACGAAAAACAACATAAAATCCAATGTTCTTCACATTTATAATGGAAAGAAACTGATGAAAGGTAGCATCTTGAGGTCTCCTAAAACGATACTTAAATGTATTTATTTCAAAACAACGATCAGTGTAAATTGTCTGATTGGCGCTTCCTCTCTCTCTTTTTTTCTATCTGTCTCTGTCTGTCGCCCGGTCTGTGTGTGCATCGATGCATGCCGATGCGCTGCGCGCCCCATTGCGGCCTACAACAACTACGGCTGCGCATCCCGATTGGACACGACCAATGATGACGTCAACGATTCGATCTGATCGATCACACCTCAGAGGACTATCACGGGTCGAACACGGTTTTTCTCGTGGGTACTCTGATGTCGGTGGTAGGGGGGGTGTTCATAGTGTTCGCCACAATGGCCCTCTGCTACAGGTCAGTGGTAGTGCATAACAACTTCTCGCTCTGTCTCAGGTTAGTTTTTTTACTCGAGCAGAAACGATCCGTCCAGGTAGCGAAAATCACTTTTTCTTTAATTTTGTATTCCTCTATATACAAGGTGTTTTATTTTTAAGATGAATCATTGAGAAAAATGTTTATGTACTGTAATTCGTTGATTTTTTTCGATGTCGATCGAAAGACGTACTAATGATAACGTGTAAGAACCGCATGACAATAGCATGACACACCAATGACCAGTGGTATAAAATTACGTACTTACTTCATATTTTGAGTGGTTGACCGAACTTTACTGATTGTAAGATAATATATGCTATCATCATCAGAATAAAAATATACTGGCTACATTTAGCCCACCATTTCGTTTCGCAACGCATGTATAAAAACCGCTGATCTAAATTACAATATACAGAAGGTGAAAAAAAGAATTCATACACCTCTGCGAATATCATATACTGGCAATTTCGAGATATAAAAAACGAAAAAGTTTGTTATATGTTTATACATAAAAGGACAATCTATACATATAAGGAAAATAAATTCACAATGCCTCTTTGATAACAAAGAAAATTACATTTTAGTAGTAAGTAAATACACTATTAAATAAAGAACTTTTATGAGATATAATAAATAAGTAATATTTTAATTAATACTTGGTTGGGTACTTCGATGAATGTTTGGGATCATTATCTTGTTAAAAGTAAAATTGATTCCCCAGCCCCAATTTTCTCGGCACTTCATTTTAAATTATTGGTTAGGGTACTCCTGTAACCGACTTTAGCCATGTTTCCTTCGGCAAATGTTATATTGCCCACACTTCTAATAGCCACACACCCCCAGACCATGACATTTCCACCGCCATGCTTCACTGTTGCTTTTAAATAATGCTTATTCATTCTTTCCTCAGGTTTTCTCTCCTCACTTTTGACACCATCAAATCCAAATAAATTATGTTTGCTCTCATCAGAGAAAATCACATGTCTCCAAAACTCCATGGGCTTATTTAAATATTCAAGCGTGAATGTAATGCGTTTCTTTCTATTTTTCTTATTTATCTATTGCTTTTTTGTGGGCCTTATGCCGTTATATTCCATTCTTATTATATGATACCTGATTGTCTCAGGATGAATTTTTATTCCCGTTATCTTTTCTAATTTTGAGGCGAGACATGATACTTACATCGAATTTCTTCTTAATTTATCTTAAAATAAAATTCTCGTTTCGTTGCTTTAATTTCAATAGCCTTCCGGAGCGTCTTAAATTACTAACAGACCCTGTTGATTTGTACTTCTTAATGATGTACTGGATAATAGCAAAACTCATTCCAACACTTTTTAAAATATCTCTATAAGATTTCCTATCCTGATGAAGTTTTTGACTATCACTTTTTTGAGGTCTTCACTAATTTTTGTCTTTTCTCGCCCCGTAGCTAATCACTTCTAACTTTACTTTTCCCCAGAATAATCTTAACCCTTTAAAGTAGGCGTACAGATTTTACGTTTAATTATAGTCTATCAGATGGCACATCTGAAGTTAAGGGTTAAGTGAACCAATAAATATTTATCGAATACACATGTAATTTATAAAAAAAAATATTTATTCGAAACATACTAAATAAATAAAGTATGTATATAAATACTTTTTTGGGAATATCTAGAGAATTTTAATGTTAATTTTCTTTACTACCAAAGAGGCATTGTGAGTTTATTTTTCTTGTATATGTAGATTATCCTTTTATGTATAAATATATGAGTGGTCTAGATACAAGACCCGCCATCTTCATATTAAACGATTTTGAATAAAACATAAAAAACCGTTTACATGTTACATTGATTTTGCATGGAACCGCCAATTTTAGAATTAGTTTTGTAAGAGATTTGGTGGTATATGAAGCTTAAACTACTAAAATATATGTAACAATCTTATTTTAAAATGCAATAACACACATATCTCTAAATGTGACAAATTTGGAGATGGTAGATTTTGCATCTAGACTACTCATAATTAATTTTTACAAACTTTTTTGTTTTTAATATTTCGAAATTGCCGCTATATGATATTTGGCAAGGTGTATGAATATATTTTCGACCTACTCTATATGAATATTTGGAAGTGCTTAATTCGGAAATTACAGAAAAACATGACGATTAAGTGCATATTTTATATATGTACTCATTAAGAAAAAAAACAACAAATTACATACTTAACATATAATCTTACTGAGTCAGCAAATTAAAAACACTCTGTATATGTATTTAAATATTCAATTTAAATTGTTCAAAAAGAATCAGTAGCAAATGGGTTGTTCTGATACATCTAGGTTCCAAGAATATCATTTCACCATCTATATTAACTGAAATTCTCACAAATTTCTGTCTAACCTGACAATTGTGCCGATTCTTTTTTACATTAGTCGATCTTTAGCATTCAGCTCAACTGTTAACCAAAATCATTTACAACAATTTCGAAGTTTAATTTGAAAAACTAATTTATTCTCGCCAAAAAAACTCTTTGACGATGTTTTAGTGCATCTTGTTTTTTTTAGATGGTTATCGAAAAAAAACAAAATTTATTTTTCGAACCGTTTGCATGACAACCGTTGATAAATAATTATTTTTTTCAATTTTTTCAAATTAAGGAATGTACAGAACTTTGATTAATGGTTGTAGCTCGAATTAACCATTTCAAAGTCTTTTGACTATAATTAAATGGTGAAGCGACATACCTGGAATATGAGGTGTGATAGCCTATTTGCTACCAAAAGTTTTTTATTTTAATATATTTTTTACTTCTATTATGACTGTTGTCCCGCTTTAATTTTTTGTTTCTTTGTTATTTCTTTCGAGAGCAATTTACAGCACGGTTTATTCTCACGTTGTGTCATGATATAGGACTGTATCGCAACATAACTTGCTGTATTTCCGCCTTTCTAGTGTTTGGACGTGTACTTTCCTATTTTGTACATTTCTGAATTTATGTTTCGTAACTTTGATTCAAACCTGTTTATGGCCTATAAGTTTTTGAATCTGTAATTTTTAATTATGCAAAATACTTAAAGTTTTGAATAAATTGACAAAAACAAAACTGATCCACTCTATACGAAAATTGATCAAGAAATCTTAGTTTTAATCTTCGGCCTTCTTTATAGAGCTTTTTAGCTTTGGAGATAATTTAGAAAACAGTTCCAGAGAATCACACCGAGGTACCAGTGTTTCTTTGAAATGAAAATTTAAACGATTCCTACTTCCTGCAAATGTAGAATTGAATTCAAAAAAGATCACAGTGATCAATTCGATGGTTTTTCTTTCCAATCTTGACTATTCAGAAAAGGTTTTGATCAAGTCAGTTCAGTACTGATTTTTCTACAATTTGACAATTCAGTACACATCTTGTTTACGTCTTCGTTTTTTTGTTTTCGTTGGTTTCGAAAATTTCATTGTCTCTTTCAACATTTCCATAATGGTTTTGACTTTTATTCTACTCCGAAAACAGAATTTAATTAAAATTCTTTCTTCATTTTCTTATCCAAAATCACGGAGTATACAACAGGGTTTTTTTGATAGTTAACACCAAAGTAAGTAAAAAGCGCAACTAGACTGCTTACACAGTTCAGGAAATGAATCAATTTCGCGTATTTCTTGATCAATCCTTGTATAGCCAGGAAGCAAGATTACCTCTTTATAATTGTTTCTTCAAAAATATAACACAGGCAACAGACTGATGCAATAATAGATTTACAATAGCTCGCGTAAAATAAAACTAAATTAATATATTTAAAAAAAAACAAATTACCTCCTCGGATCGAAGTATGCGCCTGAGGAATGTACAGGGTGACGCAGCGTTAACGAATTAACAGCTTTGTAGGGGGTATTTGGCAACATTGTTTTGAAAAATCTACCAGACACGTCGGTTTTAGTTCGAATCGATGAACAATTTTTAGTGAAATTTTTTAAGTGAAGTTTTTCAGTTAATGCTGGGTCAGTACCGTTTTAATGTCGTTCAGGACACTTACATATGTAATGTAAAATTACCGGATAGAAAGACAGTTGACAGATATTCCCACTCAAACATTCAGTTTTTTGATTTTTCATCTGAACAAAAACGACTTAACAGTGCTCTTAAGGAAAATTGGATGATTTTTCAAAACAATGTTTTCGCTGCTTCACACTGTATATGCTATATTATCACAATACTTAAAAAAATATACATATACATACTTAATAAAGCAATTAAGCTCATTAGTAAGTAAACTCCCCCCACTCATTTTAGTATGTGGCCAAAACAAATGACAGTATAGTGGTAATTAACAAACCCCCTCCCACCGTTTATGTATTTTTTTTATTATTAATTTCCAAGAGGAATGTGCGGTAAAAGAACCAAAAAGAAAATTATTGTAAATCTTATATTCCTTCACGAATAATTTTCCAAAATGGTAATAGCATGTTGCATGCTGCATTTGACACTGTTGTGCTTGAAGAATGTGGATTTGAATGCGTGTGTTTCTACAGATTTTTATTATTTTTTATCTTTTTCTCTTTCACTCTATCACTTCTTTATCGCCATTTGTTGTTGTTATTGTTGTTGTGGTTTAAAGTATCACCTGATTTAATGCACTTAAATTTCAATTTTTTTAACAATTAAACTGAAAATCTATTTAATTTTTCTCGGTTCTTAAATTCTAATATCGTTATTTTCTTTGATACGCGTCACGTCGTCATCGTTTGTCCCATTTCACATATGTCGTCATGTTACGTCATAAAAAAAAACACCTAAATGAAATGTAGGAAGACCACCGTGAAAAAGTACGAGAGAGCGTACAAAAAGCCGATACCCAAAAAGTACCTGAACCACTCTCAACAAGATAGCCTGGACAATCCGAGGGGCATCCAGATGTTGCCCATCGGGCTGGGAGACGCGATGGGTTCGCTAGGGTGAGTTGGAGACCCGTTTTCTATTCTGTGTCGAACGTCTTTTCTATGTTTAATCATTAATCTTGTGTTCCTTTTCCTTTTTTTTTGCACTATTTTGAATAAATTGTCACTTCTATTTTGTAACGTATTTTAAAAAAATCATTCATGTTTTATAGTAGCTTCATTTTTTTTAAATAGGAATTTTAAATTTCTTGCAAAAATAGATATGTGTAAGGGGATCCAAAAGAAAAACGAATCTTCTTTTTAATTTAAAATACATATGGTTTGCGTTACCATTCCTCAATTCAAAATATATCCGCAGCTAATACAACCGGTACAACCAGCTAGATATCGTCAGAAAAAACTGGAAATTGAATTCAATGTTTATATTACTGTGGATTGACTTTTCTCTAATCATTTTCGTCTTTCGGACTATTCGAAGAGCCTTTAAAACAGGATTGTCTCTTGATTCCACAAAAACTTTTCATTTTTGTCGGCTGATTCTTCTTTTAAAGCTGTCTAACAATAAGACATTATTAGCGATTCCATCAGCGTCTGTCTAAATAGAATCATACATTTTAACTGTTTCTTAGCAAATCTTCATTGTGCCACGATTTTCTATCTAAATGTTTTTTTCCATTCACTTAAGTTCCATTGGAATGTTTCCATGGAAGTCCACTGCATACGAGTCTCGTTACTTTTGAGATCTCCCTTACTAATTCCCACAATTGGTTAAGTAATTAAGAAAAAAATGTTCGAAATTTCTTTTTTTTTTAATTTATATTTCTATATTAATTTTGCTCACTATTTTTTTTATAATTTCAAAACGGGTTAACACGATTGAAATCATCGCTCCATCTCACATTCTAACTGCATCGTCCCATAAAAGAATGAACGGTCCGGCACGAAAGAACGCGCTTTGTAAACTGCATCCAAAAAATATCATTTTTAAACAAATTTTATTCTAAAATTAATCATTTTTAACTTATTAGCATCCAGTAGCTTTAGAAGTTGTCAAAATAGTGTTTTGTTTAATTAAATTGGGTAAATTAGTGTGAAAACTCCTTCGTCAATATGGTAGTTGAATTGAAAAAATATACCTATGTTTTCTTATGTTTTTCAACAGCCGGCATGATTCGCAAAGGGTATTATTCAGACCGTCCAATCACATGGGCGCAGTTCCAGGGCCATCTTTTCAGTGAGTCATCATCTCAATTATATACCAAAATTTATGTTAATTGATGCTTTTCCAGGGACCACAAAATACAACAATTGAAACGAATGGGAGTTGGCGAAGAGGATTTGGATGAAATTGGAGGTACAATTTTTCATTACTCATTCTATGTCAAATGCTTTTCAATTTACTGTTCTTCTCCAAAAAAAGCAATGGACTATCGAATGGCGATTGTTTATTTATTTAGTTTGTGTGTGAACTTGCTATTTAGACCCCAAATCCTTTCCCAACAAAAATATGTTCCATTTCAAACAAAGAAATACTGCCATTCTCAAACCAAATGTGCATGTGTATGTAATCGCTATTCGCATGTTTTGTAGCCAAATAGACCAGGAAAATTCTTTGAAACAATGTCGAGGCCAATCACGTCACTTGTCTTCCTCCCCACTTCTAATGAGTAACAAATTCTAAATGCCAGGTTCACACTTCCCGTCAAGTACATTTTGATTTCTCTCAATGTCTACCATTGTCACTTGTCTCTCTTCAGGTGACGAGGAACGGCTACCAAACAATCATAAAATACCCGAAAAAAAGGGCATCTTGAAAAAAGGCCACGATTATAGCATGTTAGACGTACAAGAGTGTTGGGGAGGAGGAGGGGATGCGATTCAAGCCGAAGACATTCTTTTGGCTGCCGAACACAACATGCAACATCTCATTGGTAACCTTGATTTATACGCGATTCGACATTAATCATTTGTTTTTTAATAAAAAACAAATAGGTTCGAGCGGTGACGTGGAACGCACTCTAAAAACTTTGAACGGTTACCATGACGACATATTGGAAGCGTTGCGGAAGGCGGCGCTTCAACGCGGCATCGCCACGCCTACCGGTAGCACTGCCGCGTTAAGCGAAGAATTATTACGTAGAAGCATTAAACAGTGCCAAGACAGTTACACAGATTATGATGGACGTAAAAGTGGACGAGGTAGTAAAGAGAATATTTGTGGAGAACCACAGGTAGGGCATTCAAATATGAATGAAAATAGGAGGTAGTCTTTGACAAAAATCCTCTCATAGATACATAAAGTTGTGATAGAGCATGAGGAGGAAGATGAAGACGATCGACCACCAGCCGTTGGAACTTTACGAATTAGAAATTTAGAAGATCTAATAAGACAATTGGAGCATCATTCTCGTCATATGAGCCCCAGTGGATCTGAGGACATTCGAATGTCGGAAACGGAGGCTGATCGTCATTACCGTCAAGAATCTTCGTCAGCGTGTAGCGAAAGTTCTCATCAATCGCATCGCGATGCCCGTTTTGTTTATGGGAGATACAATCGTCAAGCTCCGCCAACTCGCATCCTTCATCCCACCCAATATCGACCGACAGACGACGAAGGCATTTATGAATCTGCTGATCATGAGACAAGAAGCGGAACTACTATGGGATGCCAAGACACGCCCGACAGCGAAAGGTAAGATTTCGGTTCGATTATTATTGCTCTATTGCGCCATTGGTTTTTTAGTGATGAATTTATTCAAGCTCAACAGCAATTAGCCCGGTGGGCCAGTGAGGATACGGTCAGTGGCCATCCTGGGATGTCAACCAACAGTTCGGTACCACCTCCCAGAGAGTATTTTCCATCCCCTACCAGTTCCACAAGTGAGGAACCGCCCAGCATAGCAAGGTAGCCTTAGCAACTATTTAAGCAAACTAATTAAATCGACATTATGCAGAGCTCCAATCCCAGGACCTCCGCATCAGCCGTCTCACCCAGACCATGCAACCATCCACAGACCCAAACGATATCCGGAATACAAGCACTGATAGTGGGCGAAAAGAGGGACGTCACTTGAACGCTCCTCCCGAATGAGTGTGCAACAAGAGATGACATATTCGCTGGCGAAACCTCCGGAAGCGAGCACTTTATCTTTACCCCCACCGTTGCACGATTTTCTCTGATGGTGGGCGGGACTTCGCGCATCTCCACACCGTTGGGGAGTAGAACGTAGGGCTCGTCCCTCAAGTAGTAACGCAAAGGACTCAAGTGTATTTTTTTGTTTTGTTTTCGTTTAAATTTAGTGGCTGTTACCTAGTTGTTAACATTCTAAAGACAATTATTAATAAATTTAAATGATTCACTGTGCCGTTCAGACAAGGATATTGTGATTGAAACAATTGAGTGATTATTAATATCATTGTCTACTTAGATGAATCTATATTAATGGCCTTAAAATAGTCTGCGACTTATATTTACAATGTTTCCTAAATAATTGGTTCAATTACAATCTAGATAACTCTGGAAATGTGTCAAAAACAAAAACAACAAAAATGCCCATTGATACATGCATAAGATTCTAAATTAGTGGCAAAAACAGGAAACTTCATTGGGACGGACGAATTTCATCAGTGCGCGTAAAAATACATACTTAACAATAGGGACACGTATGTTAAAGCGCGTGCGCCGCGGCCATTTCACGTACTAGTGAAAATATGGTCGTTACAAAAGAGAGAAAGAGAAATAAAAAAAGGAATAAAACGATTTTTAAATTAAATTAAGTTGAATTTTTGGTAGGGTCTCGAATCGATCGTAAACTCGTTTAGAATGCAATCGTTTACATGCATTCGCACCACATCCTTTCGTTAACATCCTAATTGAAGAGTTTTTGTTCATTCTTTAATTAATGGATCGCTTTGTCGCCTAGATTCAAGAGCTTCGAATCGAAACGTTTCATACTTTTACCAGAAGTAAAAATGGCCCCGTTTTTACCATGTTAGCCATGTTAACAGGGTGTGTTATTTCAGTACATAAGGTAGAATCTGTTTATGAAAATTTTAGTTGTTTTTTTTAGGACTATTTAGGGAAACGAAGTGCGTCATTGTTTTCGTTGATAATGATGATAAATGATAGTGTTGTTTTTTAATGTTTTAATAGTGCGTGAACATTTCAATTTGAACAAATCATCGAATTTCTAATAAGGTACCACTAGAAACCTGAACGATTTGGCAAGACTTTATCGTTACTTTTTTGGATCAAAGTTCACGCTCTATTACTAAAAGTCTAAATCAAAAAAATATTATTCCTATTATATTAATGATTGTTTAACGTTTGAATTAAATTATTTAATAACGATAAATTTGTACAGTAATTTATATGATTAGAAATTAATATTGAAGTCAGGCGACGACGAAACAGTCGAAAATTAAAAAAAAAACAAGAAGTATCTAAAAATAATAAACTTTTCTGGAAATTTTCAAAAATATTTTGTTTCTGGACTACATATCAACCACTAAAACGAGAAAACTAATTTGTTATTTCTTTTCACCAACTATAATAATAATATAACATAAACCCAATATAATAATAGTAATAAAATCTAATAATAATCGTAATAATCGTTAACGATGTTATATAATACCTAATACTAATTAAAATAGTAAAATTATGTTATATACAAGCGTGTGTATATAAATGGTATATACAGGGTAATATTAAAAAAAAAGAAAAAACATAAGAAACCCGCATTGTTTTTCTTTGTTTTTCGAGCGAGACAAGTAGTTTCCAAAAGGGCCGTAAACAAAAAAAAATTTCGATAAAACTCGTTTTGGCCTTCGTTTATTTAAGGGCGACACTCTGTGTATGTAATCGCAAATCGTCTATAATTAGTGTATATGTGGTGGTGTAACTGTCTGTCCGTTTGTCAGTGTTCGATATTAGGTGTTCTTAGGCCAATTAATTCATTTTATGGAAACGCGCTAATATAAAAATAACCATTTTTCCAGTTTTTTTCAAATTTTACATTACTTGACCCGAATTAAAAAGCAAAAAAAACGTAAACAAAAAATTCACAAAGCAATATGTCAAAGACCTGTTATGCAACCCGAAATACATATATCGTTGTTTCGTCGCCGACTGAACGACACACAATTCTAAAAAAATGCTCAGTAGAAAGAAAGTGCGTGAGACAGAGACGGAGTGAACGAATCAGTAGGAAACAAAAAAAAACTAAAAATAATTAAAAACGAAAAAATCTGCCGTTAAAATTCGATAAAACATTATTATTGTTAGTTAGAGAGAGTCTGCGCGTGGGTATAGGGGGCGCCATTTGTATATATATAAATAAAACGAATGTATGACGTAAAAATATACACTTACACACACACCTCCATTCAAATAAAAAAATTTTCAAAAGGCATTTCCTTTTAAGGTGCGCTTATTGCATTTATCGTTTTTTAGAAATAAAACGTCAATTAAAACGTCCAAAATCGCATATTCATAAGTTTTTCCCCTAAATTTTTGTTTATTTCATGCATCTTAGCTTATTATCGTTGTGCCAAAAAAGGAGCGCCTTTTTCTACTATCACTCGCCTTGTGCCAGTAAAATATGCATTGCATTATCTATCCCTTTGATATGAATTATAGTTCGTTCGCGAACTGGGCCGTATTACTGGGACAAGTGCGCAAGTGTCTTTCTCAAAAAAATAGCACGATGTGTTTTGTTCAATTTAGGATATAAACAAACGAAAAAAAAACGGCGGAATGATTGTACATATATATAGTGTTATTAATATGTCACTGCCTACAATATAACATTAAATATTATTTATAAGGGGTGTTTTACTTTTCCAATAAAACCTGCGTCGTATGTTTAACATACCATCCGTTTCCGCAAAGATTGAATTGTCTTCCTATATACGTAATAAACTATATCGGCTATAATCCCGACAGTATGTGTGAGTGCAATCACTGTCCTGATTCGGAGACCATCAATTCCGATGTGCTACGAAAAATCGTTCACCCCATTCGCAATCTGTTTCTAGCATTGCACGAAATTCTCGATAAATTACGAAACAGCAAGTCTTGTTAAATAAAGGATGTCTATACAAAAATCACAGCCTTGAAACATCAAGTTCAATTTGAAACTAAACATGAGCATTGCAAAAACTTTGTATATATTTAACACTGATTTACTTACAAATTCTCTTCATTATTTTACGTTTAATAAAATATAATTCAAAGATAAACACAAATAAACAGGTATTTATAACAAGTATTATATTATCTTTTGTTAAATTTCAAATTTGTAATTTTCCCTTTCATACCAATCGTTTTGATTTTTCTCTTCTCAGATATTTTTTTCAACTTTTTAGTGACTTTAGCAACGTCAAGAGGTACGTCGCTCACATTTATTTTTTACATTTTTCTTTCAATCTCAACTTTCCTTGTCTACTCTTATGTTACGATTCATTTCGATCCGTTCAATTTTTTCGCTACTCACATGTTAAGTGTGGTGTAATTAGATCAGGTGTGGATCAGTTACGTCAAGAGTTAATAATTTAATTGTTTGGGTAATTTAGATTGATTCTGAGTCTATTCCCTTTTAATTTATACGACCATCAACGTATAAAGAGATTCTAATTTAAGTCATTTTAATTAAAAATGATGAAATTCATTATGTATTACATTAATTGAATGTATTATGTTACGAAATTGTATGTCTAAAATATCGATTTTCGTTTTTTTTTCAAATTTTATTTCATTAAAAGCTAGGACTCATGCTGATATTAGAAACGTTGTTTGTACAGGCATATAATATAATAATAATAACAATATTTAATACTACCTCTGTTCCACAACAAGTGAGCCATTACCGATTTGCAGTGTTTTCAAGTGAAGTGCGCCATTTTAATATTTTGGTAAAAAAAATTACAATTTCGTCAATGTTGACATAACCGGAGGCTCCTCAAACCATTAACGTCATCGTTTTCATTTTTTTTCCTAAAATACTAAAATGGTGCACTTATTTTGAAAACATTGCAAATCGGTAATGGCTCACTTATTGTGGAACAGAGGTAGTATAATATTTCAGGAGTTACGAAGTTTTTTTTAAATTTCCCAACAGTACTATTTTGAACATACGACCTTCCTAAAATAACACATTCAATTGTTTAGCAATTGAATGATGAATTGTCAGTTTGTCAAAGTATTGTCAAAGTAGGGTGACGCGCAAAGTCAATTAGTAAATCCAATCATTTTGGTTCCTATAGCCGTTAGAAACTATTCTATGAAGGATGTGCTCTAAGAACCAATAAATATTATTGGCCGATTCATAAGTTATTTCGTTTTGTTAATTAAAGAAGTACATATTTGATGTCCCAGCATTCCAATAAAAGAGGTATGTGTTTTTAAAAATTGTACCATACTTAGGGATCTTTGATTATCATATAAATCACTAGCTGTGTGCCCGATNAAAAACTTGCTGTGGCGTAATAACGCAAACAAGTTAACAAACATATGAATGGAGGAATTGGTAACCCTCGATTATTTAATTTTGAAAGTCTTGGTTGTACTAAAGGTAATAAAACATTATATACAATTTCTTTAGTAAATCTATAACGCCTTTTAAATTGGTGATTATCATAAATTTCGAATGGATTGGCGGCATCGCGTATATATCTTTTTGGGGCTCGTCTATTTACATTTTGCATGTTATCCACTAATTCTACAAATTCTTCAAGGTCCTCTTGATAATCCATATTAAGTAGTCTAACACAAAATACCAGAAAATTAACAAAAACATCAAATATGACAGCCGTGCTTGAGACATGTCAGTGGCTAGCTTGAGCATTACTCAAGTTTTAAATAATCTTGAGATTGACAATGGAGACGAACTTGACTAAGCCAAGACTGGACTATAAGTACGGGCATAAACAATTCTGCTATCGTTCTGGCACAATCATTAAAAAATAAATAAATTATTTCTATTCTTTCTTCAACAGAATAAGTCATTTTTACAGGAAAAAAACATACAATACGGTTTTAATTTACTTGCATTGAGGCAGTAAACTAACAATTGTCATTTGACTCATTACTTTTTGATGAAATTAAAAAAAACTTTTAAAAATAACAGAAAAAAAAACAAACATCAGAAATATTTCAACAGGTCCGACACTATTGTAAACAAGTCCTTTATTGTTGTGTTAGAAATTGGTGGTGGGCATTTTGAACATTTACTGGACTGAAAATGGTAAGATGTTTAAATTTTCTATAACGTAATTACTAAAAAAATACACGTATATCCAAGTTGAAAAATGTAGGTATCGTTGGAAAGAGAATTTGATGCTTTTGAAAACAAAGTATCATTCAACCTCTGTTTTCATTTAAGATTTTGAGAGTGAGTGACACCTGTAGTGTAATATTATCGTGATTGATATTATGGGTGAATGCACCGAGAAGATTCGCGTAAGGGAGTGTTGTTGTTGTTGTTCGGCCTCGGTGCTGAGTCAGGGGATCGAATAACAGAGAGTACTGAGACGGCGGTCAAGTAAACTTGTAAAACCCGCAGGTTTATTAAATAAAGTAAAAACAATTATAGTGTCTTTCAATTTATCTGGTAAGTGGGCCTATCTCTATTGCACGAGACAGTGCAACACCCCCGCTAAGAGGTGGTAAGAGGGGAATTGATAAAAATGCCAACTATGTGTGTCCCCTTAAAATGTAAAATTGATAAATCCAAGTGTTTCTTCATTTTTTTTTTCAAACGCAAGAAAACTTAGGTAGAAAGTTTTCGATGGCCCACCCGGTATGTATAAAGATTATCGGGCATACCCTATTCTTTACACTATAAAACGACGTGGCCATTAAAAAGAGAGGTCAGTGCCTCTCTGTTCTAGTCGTTTTCAGCCGTTACCGCTATTGGCTGAATTAATGGCGCTATAAATTTGAATACATTCAATCATATAGCGCACCTGAAAATGCAATATGCAATTTCAAAAATTATAACCCATTATATTGATGTCTTTATAATTTACAGATATTTTTAAAATATTATCTTTTTAAATACGTAAATTTTGATACGATCGTTACGATAATTGTAATATGGACTAGAGATAAAATAAGGAAAAATGGAAAATATAGGATAAAATAAGAAAAAGCATTAAAATATCGTAAATGAATTTTATTGATCGTTAAAAATGATTAATTTATTCAATTTATAGCGCACATATTTATTTTGTGTAGAGTTATTTTAACTTAATGTGACCTAATTTTTATATAATTTATACAGGGCTGTTGTTAAGTCTGATAATGGCTTAATATCTCACAAATCGTGCGATTTATGGAAAAACCTTTGAAGTCAAAGTTGTAGGGTTTCTGAATATCTATCCAATAGAGATAAATGTTATTATGTTGATTTAGGGTTAATCAATTTAGGTGGTTTTATTTTACTACTTTTTTTTACTAATCCTGTATAACATCCATGACTCCTATTGGATAAATTTTTTGAAACACTACAACTTTTACTTTAAAGGTTTTTCGATAAATCGTACGATTTGTAAGATATTAAGCCGTTATTACACTTAACAACAGCCCTATATATTATATTATTTAAAAAAAGATGAATTCTGTATTTTTCAAAAATATTTTGTGCTATTATGTGCCGAACTATTGTTTAATGTGAAAACGTGAACGATTTTTAAAAATAATAAAACTTAAATAATCTTTACATTTTTTCATTTTCTTTAATTACAGTTTCAGCAACTTTATAAACAATTATGACGTATTTTGATGAAAAATTTAACTTTCTCCTATTATTTATTTTTATTAATAAGGATTCGCCACAAGACTTAGCAACTAGTTGTTCGTAGTAGATATGACAATGTTGCTGCTCTTTTTCAGTTTTACAATAGCAAAATTTGCCATTTAAGTTACTATATTTTTGAAATAGGAACTTAAGTTCCATAATGAATTACAATAATCATGATCATTATCCGTCCAAATTTGAAAATTCTTTCTTTTCCACGAAACTAGTATTTATTTTTGATTTTGGCGATAAAAATAATATTTCTGTTTTATTGGCAATACAATTTGGATTAGGGCTTAGATTTATTTCGTGATGCATGATCATTCTTTTATGGGCACTCTCGAACTATATATTTTGCATTTGGGTTATTATGAGCCATTTCCCCGATTTTCCCAAGCGCTGCTCGAGCAACTTTTTCCCTTTTTTAATTCGCAATGTTTATAATAGATGCTCTGATAATCCAATAAAAATAAATTAGATTTTTAGCGATCCTCTTTTTACGCGGGAAAAGACGTTACTTTTGTTTTCATTAGTTCGGTATATTACTCACTACAAATACCTTTTTGTTTCAATTTAGAGTTAAAATAAAAGAAAAATGAGTGATAATAAGCGACTCATAACAGAAGATAACTCTGGTAATGAATCAGGTAGTGAGTCTGAAATTTTTCTCAATGATTCTGGCAGTTATGAAAATTCGTTATCGGACTTCTCTAGTGATGAGGAAACGGAAATTTCAAATGATTTAACTGAAGTTCGGAACTTTTGTGAACTTGATATTAGTAATTCTCCTTCACCTCCATCCCGATTTCCTTTTGCCGTGAATCCAACTATCCTATTTGAATATCGATCTAAGTAATGGAACTCTACAATTTCTTGATATTTTCTTTGATGATTACCTCTTTGAAATAATAGTTTCTGAAACTATTAAATATGCAGATCAAATAACATATTTATTGCTTCTATCGACAAGAAATTCAGACCAACAATATTATATGGATATATTTGAAATTTAAATAAAATTAAAATATTATTTGCCATTGTTATAACATATTCAAGCTATTATTTGATGACTTTCGAAATCGAAAAAATTTACCAAAACTTTAAAATATTATAAATATATGTACACTCGAAATAAATTAATTAATATACTATTAGCAACTATATTAAGAATAAAACAACGATACAAATATTAGCAATGATAAAATTTTAAATTAGAATATAAATAAATTAGAAATCTAAAAACCATTTTGCTTCAAACCTCATTAATAAAGGGGAGCTACTTTGTTCTCAAAAAATTGAGACAAGTTCCTTATATCATTTGTAAAAAAATAGTTTCTGCATTTACTCTAACGCAGTCTAGTTTCTTGGAAAAATTAAAGAAAATCGGGCATGTGTATTCGCCGAATTATATTCCAAACGATGCCAATTAATAGTATGTGATTTTTCTAAAAAACTAGATCGCATTAGAATAAACGCAGAAACTATTTTTGTACAAATGATGTCATGAACTTAACTACATTTTTTTAGGGCAAACTAGCTCCCGATCCTCACGATTTGCCCTTTGTAAGTATGAACTTAAAAAGTATTAAGTAAATGTAGGAAAAATTGTACATATTTATATTTTAAGATTTTTAATAAATTTATCCGGTTTGGACAAGACATCAAATGATAGTTTTAAATACGTTATAACAATAACAAATATTATTTTACTGTTTTTTAAATGTACTCACTTTTGTTTTTATTAAAATAATTCAATCTAAAATTAACTCTAAAGTTATGTAGATACCTCTAAACTTGTTTTTCTATATTATCCGAACAAATTTTTCGCGTAGTTCAAATTGCGCCCTGTTCCATGACCTTTTGTTAATTACTTTATAATGAATAGGAATTTTGTTTCTTCTGTTTTATAATTTTTATTAAAATAAAACAAAATTATCCTTTACAATTTTCGACATGTAACAAACTTAACTTCTTTTTTTTATCATGGCGTTCCCTCGTCCAACGCACACCGCAGATGCCGCTGGCAGGACATTCGAATATGGCGATGGTTCTCACACATTCGAAAACTTTTTCAATTTCGCCACGAAAAATCCATCCATATTATGCTCGTGCGGATAAAATCTCCGTGTTAAATTCATCGTAGGATGAAATCTAAATTTCCATACAAAATTAATAAGTTAATGTAAAAAAAATAATCATTATCTCTTTACCTTAAATGCCTGTATTTTAAAAATCCTTCTGTTCCAAATCCAAGTCCCGTATCTACAAGTTTAACGTTACGTTTCTTCAAGGCATAATCTATTACCCATTCATTTTCTTCTGGTAAAACGGAACAGGTGGAATAGACTATATAACCTCCTGTAGAGGATTTAGCATTTACGCAATCAATTGCAGCCAATAAAAGTTGTCTCTGTAAATTGTAACATCTTTGAATATCAATTTCGTCTTTGCTAGTTTTAACGCTCGGGTCTTTGGCCACTACTCCCGTACCTAAAAGTATTATTTGGTTTAAATTACATTATCTTGAGTGTTTTCTTCCCAACCTACCGGTACAAGGAGCGTCTAAAAGCACACGATCGAAGAACACAGGCATGGATTCAGGAAATTTCCGCCCGTCCAAACAAGAAATCACACTATTTATCACGCCTAAACGATGAAAGTTACCCACAACTGCCTTAATACGGTCCCTAATAAGAAATTGAGAATTTAAGCTTCAAACTACAATTAATATATTGTTCCAAATTAGAATTTGACACTGCCATAAATCATTTTGAAACTATTAATAAAGGGAAGTGTTTTCTCATTTCTCGAAGATATTTGCATGAATACTATCTACTTTGAAATGAAATTTATTGAAGTCTTCTTTAAAATTTGGAATTGTGGGTCTACTGTATGTGAGTCAATCCCACTATTACACTGCTAATAACGATGACTGTATTTATACGAGATGTTCCACAATTAGAAAACTCATTGAGTCTAATTTTTCTTCAGAACAATAGTAATGAAGTAGAAAAAACTTACCTATTCAAATCATTGGCAAATAAGACTCCCGTATTTTTCATAATGGCCGCTATATGTGAAGCCTTTCCGCCAGGTGCGGCAGACATATCTAAAATTCGCTCGTTTTCCTGCGGTGCCAGTGCCATTACTGGCAAAAAACTCGAAGCTCCTTGAATCAGATAATGTCCAGCCAAATATTCGGGGGTTGCCCCCATTGGCACTTGACTGGAATAAACTACCAGGCCTACTTTGCTCCATTTGCCGACCGGATCAAGATTGACACCTCTATTAATTAAAGCCTGAGCCAAGTCACGCCTGCGTGTTTTCAAAGTATTTGTCCGGATTGTTAGTGGACGCTGCACTTCACTTGATTCCAAAAATTCCAATAATTCGGAAAGTTGAAAAAGTTGCATAAGTTTCTCCATTAGAAATTCATTGTAACTGTAGTAAGTGCACAAATCTTGTTTTAATAAACTGACATAATCTGAACGTGAATGATTATTATCGCGGAGATTTTTAAAATCGGACAACACCGCTATTACTTCGCGTATCCTCTGTTGTACCTCTTGTAGCGATTTTGGGTCATTTGACTCGTCAACTTCTGATGGAAATTCGAATTTTACTTGATTGGAAATGTTTAGTTGTAGTTCCGCTTCCGCATCCTGATCCTCTTTTAGTTGCTTTTGTTTAAGTTTAGCATTTTGTTTTTCAATTGGCAACAGGTCATCATCACTGTCAGGATTGTAATTGTCATCTTCCTGATCCTTTTCTGAATCAGAGAGATCACTTAACTTTTCCATCGTCACTGTGTCATCGTTGTTATCCTCAGGTTCAGATAGCTAAAAAATAAAAATGACTTTGTCAGTAAATATTAAATACGGAAATATAATGTATTATAATTTAAATTATGTTATTTTATTTATATATTTATATTAATTTATAGCTTAGACACGACTATACGACCTAAAAACTGTGCAGATAACTTGAAACTGCATAGGGCACAAGTTTTTAAGAACCTCAAAACTGATTGGCAGCTCAGTTGGAAAACAAAATTTTACCTCATCACTATCGTCAGCTTCATCACTCGACGGAGCATCGACTGTTTTCTGCTTTTTAGGTTGAAGCCACTCATTGTTATGATCGGAAAAGCCGCGTTTTTTCTTTCTTGTTTTCACTGGCTGGACATGTCCCTCATTAAGAGATTCTTCTGAATCACTGTATTTGGAATCTAAAATTTATTTAATAAGAAAAATTGAAAATTTTATTTTCAATGTTACCATTTGTGGCCTTTAATGGCGGTTTAATGACTTTCTTTGTGCCCTTTGTTCCTTTATTCATTTGTTTACTTTTTCGTTTTTCTAAAAGCATAGTTTGCTTCTCTTCTCGTTTCTTCAATCGTTTTTTCTGATGAGAACTTAACGTTTTTGGCTCATCATCAGATGCTATAAAAGAAGCCAAAATAATCTAATATTACAGTTGCCTTCTTTGAGTATTAATAAAATCTTACCGATCAACTTCTTTGGAAAAATTGGATCTTTTTGTTTTTTAGCCTTTTTACCTGGACCCTTCTTGACAATTACTCCCTCATCGAATTTGGCTTTACGACCCATTTTTCACTTTTTAACAAATTTAAATGAAACAGGAATTAATTCAAAAACAATAACTCTTAAAACTAATGAAAATAACACAAGCAAACACGTGTGTAATTATGAGAAACTTAGGACGTTGTTTTCTAAACTCTTTTCAGGTTAGAATTCATAATTTTTTCTTTCCTTCTGTCTATTTGACGCTGTTAACTTACAATTTGTCAGTCGCCTATGACAAATGAAGTATGACGGACTGATCCTGTCAGAAACCCGTGTAACTGCATAAATCGCGAACTATAGTCTGTTTTTAAACTAAGAGGAGCGATTTTCAGTTAAGTTGTTGACACCGTTGCGTTTTGATTGGTCAATTCACAGAAAATTTATTTAAGAAATTTTATTTAATATGCTGTGTTTTAAAAAATTTCCGGTCAAGTAGACTTTGGAATTATTTGACAGTGAGTCTGTATGTCTTAGATTTATTAACAAAGTCGTATTTAAGTGAGGTTAAGTTTATTTGTTAATGTTCGAGATAACGTAGAAGAACATATCAAAGATATACGGATTCGCTGTGAAATAATTCCAAAGCCTACTTGACCGGAATTATTTTAAAACACACGATATATTACGGTAAATTTATATTGGTAAATGTGTACATTTGCCCAATTTGTACCTTTACCGTAACATATATAACATAAAAATATGTCGCATCCTGAGAAAAAAATCTCTTTTAAATTTGAGGAAAAGTGGTTATTACTCTTCTGTAAAAGGAAGTTATTATTATTTTGCATATCTTCTTCAGAATTATTATTTTTATTATTTAGTGCGGGGAAATATTTATTATAATTATAATCTTCATTTGTCTTGTCATTCTTTTTTGAAGGCGAATTTGCAAATTTTCAACACTTCATTTTCAATTTGTTTTCACTTCTTGAATCACATCCTAAAAACACGAGCGTGAATTTAGAGGCGCCCTGTTTAAATCAGTTCAAAAAATATGCAATCTTTTGAAACTAAATGTTTCTTTTTTGTAGATATAAGACAGCACGTACATCTTATGTGTGAGTTTGTAACTTGAAATCCTGACTGCAAAGGCAATCCAAGACAAGGCGCTATTCTAGAGACTCAGGCAACCTTACTAATACATTAAGAGAACAATGCAACCATTAGGAGAAGCTTAAGTTGAGGTACTCTTTTCTACACTATTTTACATTATTAATTTAGTTTGCATAAATTAACTTTTGCTTCATGTATAAATTAGTTTAATTTTGTAAATCTGTATTTCTTGATTGTGAATAATTGGTGTATGTATGGTTATGTACAAATTCTGACTCAGAGTTGCTAGAGTGAAAATCTCATTTATCCATGGTGTGATGCTAGGATTTAATATAGTTCTTATTCAAAAAATAGATAATTCTTTTAAAACTAATTTTTGCTTTTTTCGTAGATATGAGAGAGCATCTACGACCCATATGACCTATTTTCATTTGAAGACCTTAGAGCAACAACGGTACAAGCCACAATCTTGTTAAAAATCAGTTATATGCATTTTTCACATCAGTAGGCACGTATCTCTGTGTGACTTGAAAATCATTAGAATTGTAACACATATAACGCCATAAACTCTGAAAAACCTTTTTGCTTTTATAACAAAGTTAGCCATTTTAAAAACTTTAAAGTCGATTTACTTAAAAAGTCAGTTTTGTGGAATGTACTGTTGTTGCTCTAAGGTCTTCATTTTATACCAATGAGTGTATTTATGATTGCCTATGGATTATGTGCAATTTCTGACCAAAACTCGAGGAATAATAAAAGAAAATGTGAGAATTGTTGAAGGAATGTCGAAAAATTGTCGAAAAAAAATCTGGAGGGAAGTTGCAGTGAAAATCTCATTTATCCAAACATGGTATGATGTTAGAATTAAATATGTATAAAATCAGTTCTTATTCAAGAAATAGGTATTCATTTGAACTAATTATTTAATTTTTGTAGATATGAGACAGCACGCACTACTTGTTTTGCAGTTTGTGACTTGAAATATTGACTGCAAAAGCCATCCAGTCAAAGCGGTATTCTAGAGTTTTAGAAAACCTCTTAAAAAAATTTATCAATAGGACAATGCTGCCATTAAGAGGATATACATGCTTAAGTTGAGTTCTCTTCTCTACTTTACACTGTTCATTTAATCAGTATCATAGACTTGTGCGTCATGTTTAAATCAGTTCAATTTCTTCATTCTTGATTATGAATAACTTTGTTACCTATTTTCATTTTATACTAATTGGTGTATGTATGGTGGCCTATAAATTATATTCAAATTCTGATCAAAAATTTCTTCAACGAAAATCTCGGTTATCCAGTGGTATAATGCTAGGATTTAACCTTTCAAAGACAGACTGGTCGATATTTCGACCAGCAGTCAGGTTGGCGATTCCATATAAGACCTGCATTACATTTATAGTAAAATTTCACGAAAAAAATGGGACCGATTTCAAAGGAAAATTACCCGTCCTTAAAAGGTTAATATGTATAAAAATAAGTTCTTATTCAAACAAATAGATATTCTTTTGAAACTAATTGTTTCTTTTTTTGTAGATATGAGAGAGCATGCATATATGAGGGAACTTGTAAGATTTGGTGATTGCAACTGTCATCTCAGATACGGTGCTAGTTTCAGAAAATTAAAAGAAAAATACAACCATTAGAAGGAAATAAAAACTTAAGTTACTCTGTTCCACTCTAATTTACGCTGTTAATTTAATTTATATCATGTCTTTTGCTCCATGTATAAATTAGTTCAATTTCTTCATTCTTCATTTCTTTATTATGAAAAATTTTGTCACCTATTTTCATTTTATATCAATCGGTGTATGTAAGGTTGCCTAAAAATTATGTTTAAATTCTGATCAAGAGTTTTTTCAATGGAAATCTTGTTTATCCAATGATATGATGCTAGGATTTAATATCCACTTAGATGCAAAAAACGGACCGCTTATAATGTTAGATTTTTTTCGATTTTTTTTCTACACCACTCCAATTCCGATTTCAATGTTTTTTTTAAATAAATATATACAAGCTTTTCCTGAGGATACGACCTAGTATTTAAAAAATCTTTGAAATCGAACCAGTGGTGTAGGAGAAAATATGAAGGAACCTAAGAATCTAAGTGACCTGTTTTTTTGCACCCGAGGTCATATAAAAATCTGTTCTTTTTCAAAAAATAGGTATTCTTTTAAAATTTTTTTTTGTAGATATTGTATGAGTTTGTGATGTGAAATCCTCATTGCAACGACTATCCAAAGCAAGACCCTATTGTGTGGAGACTTAGAAAACCTAGTTAATACTTTAACCATTAAGAGGAGATGCACATTTAATTGAGTTGCTCTTCTCTACTCTATTCTATTAATTTAATTTGTATAATTTGACTTTGCCTCAAGTTTAATTTAGTTTTAGTTCTTGATTGTTAACTGATTTTATTTTAATCATTGTATTTATGGTTGTCTATGTAGTGTAGATCTCTTTTATAATTATAATAAAAAACTAATTATAATTATTTTCATTGTGTTTGATTAATCATAAGGTATATTACTATACAAGTAATGGACACTTTTAGACCAAAATCTAATTGCAACTTTCTACGACGCATTCCATTCATTCAAATTCTGTTTGGTTGAGTTCTGGTTTGTTTCAATTATATTTTGATTGGATTCGGTTATATTCTGATTCGGTTGGTTTCGGTCGTGCTCTGATTAGTTTCGGTTAAGTTCTGGTTGCATTCGGTTGCGTTCTGGTTAATTTCGGTTAAGTCTTGGTTGAATTCGGTTGTGTTCTGGTTAATTTCGGTTGTGTTCTGGTTAATTTCGGTTAAGTCTTGGTTGAATTCGGTTGCGTTTTGGTTAATTTCGGTTGTGTTCTGGTTAATTTCGGTTAAGTCTTGGTTGAATTCGGTTGCGTTCTGGTTAATTTCGGTTAAGTCTTGGTTGAATTCGGTTGCGTTCTGGTTAATTTCGGTTAAGTCTTGGTTGAATTCGGTTGCGTTCTGGTTAATTTCGGTTAAGTCTTGGTTGAATTCGGTTGCGTTCTGGTTAATTTCGGTTAAGTCTTGGTTGAATTCGGTTGCGTTCTGGTTAATTTCGGTTAAGTCTTGGTTGAATTCGGTTGCGTTCTGGTTAATTTCGGTTAAGTCTTGGTTGAATTCGGTTGCGTTCTGGTTAATTTCGGTTAAGTCTTGGTTGAATTCGGTTGCGTTCTGGTTAATTTCGGTTAAGTCTTGGTTGAATTCGGTTGCGTTCTGGTTAATTTCGGTTAAGTCTTGGTTGAATTCGGTTGCGTTCTGGTTAATTTCGGTTAAGTCTTGGTTGAATTCGGTTGCGTTCTGGTTAATTTCGGTTAAGTCTTGGTTGAATTCGGTTGCGTTCTGGTTAATTTCGGTTAAGTCTTGGTTGAATTCGGTTGCGTTCTGGTTAATTTCGGTTAAGTCTTGGTTGAATTCGGTTGCGTTCTGGTTAATTTCGGTTAAGTCTTGGTTGAATTCGGTTGCGTTCTGGTTAATTTCGGTTAAGTCTTGGTTGAATTCGGTTGCGTTCTGGTTAATTTCGGTTAAGTCTTGGTTGAATTCGGTTGCGTTCTGGTTAATTTCGGTTAAGTCTTGGTTGAATTCGGTTGCGTTCTGGTTAATTTCGGTTAAGTCTTGGTTGAATTCGGTTGCGTTCTGGTTAATTTCGGTTAAGTTCTGGTTAATTTCGGTTAAGTCTTGGTTGAATTCGGTTGCGTT
>JABRWK010000030.1:255449-292949 GCA_013372445.1 Hypothenemus hampei | reverse complement strand
CATGTGAATCATCTACCTTGGTTTCTTTATTTTCATTGTAAATATCAACGGTTTCTTTACACTCTTTCGAAATTATGGCTTTTAAAAACCATTCAGAACGTTTACATTTATTTAAAAACTGATAGGTCTGGTAAGTACGTTTAATGCAGTTTTGGCACATTTGATGAGGCAACTGATCGGAATCTAGAAACTAAAAACGTAATTGATATTTGAAAAAAGGCATTTAAATTAAAATCTCAAGTAAATAGGTACCTTGAGTGACGTATAGTCTATTAAAATTTCCTTTAATTTTATTCCTTCCCAACAGACTTCTTCGATTAAAAATAGGTCTCCATACATCAAGCATGTTCGACAAATAAATTTAAATGCACTGGAAGGTAATGATTCAAACTTGTCCATTTGGAATTAATGGAATGTGATAACTTGGTTCTAGGTTTCGCTGAAAACGGTTACCTGATTAGAATGGTCTTTTAGGAATCTGATTGAGCTGACTGTAACCATATACATCTAGTATTTTAAGTATACATGCAGAAACTTATATGTTGCTTATGGTAGTGGCAATTTTAAATAATACTTCATCTAGCCTAGGAACAGTATCGCAATTTAGACTGTCAATGATCAAAAAATATTATGTTAATTGCATTCTTACCTTTTACTACCAGTAGTAAAGTTGCCAATTTCTAAACTTAAGCTGATTCGAGTACTGCTTATAATTAGTACCAGTACGTAAGTAAAAATTTACGTGAACTTTGTAAACAAAATTGTGAGGTTAATTTGATCGGGTTTTACATTGTCAAATGTCATAATAAAGTGACGTTTTCAATATACGTAGTGAAGTTTGCAAATATTTTAAAAATTCCATAGACATATAGCAAAAGCTTTGTTCGAGCAGAGTAACAGAACCGTTTAAAACTGGTTTTTTATTATTGCTGAACTCTACTTTGATTTTTCAGAGAATCTCCCTGTGTTTGGTTTTAATTCGATTATCTAAGAATATTTTCAATTATAAAGGGTTTATTAAGGTATTATACGGAATGCAACTTTGTTATATCAAATGGAATGCTTTATGTAATAGTTACATACATACATAGATATTATTATACATGTTATCTTTCATAGATCACAAACTGATTAAAAAAAATATACCTATTGGGGTAAAAATGAACTAAATAAGGTTTCAAACAGACGGAGTAACGGCAATCATTTTATCAGCGCTTTTATAATAATTTTTCCCTTTTCGCACTGTTCAATTAGTAGTAGAGTCAGAATGATTATTTTTTAAAATAAGTTAAACTAATACTTTTACTTTCCTGTAATGCTGGTGGTGCTTTACATGTGGAACGAAAAATGATCAGCTTTAATGATATTAGATTATTGATATAATGTAAATATGTACTTTTGTCAATTCTCATTTTTTTTCTGTTGTTTGCTAAATAGTGCATATACCTAACTGTAGAGATTTAAAAAAAATTGTGTTAATTTTATTTGTTTTAGGTATCTTTTTCAATTTATAGACGTAATGTTCAATAAACAATTTCATTTTTACCCTATTACACGAAATTTTTTAGAAGAAATTCGATAAAGTTGCAAAAAGTATGCATTAATAGGCTTAAGAAAAAAAGTATAGACCCTTGGGCGGAGTTCGACTACAACTTCTATATTATGTCATTGGCCGAAGGCGGAGTATCCTCATTTCCTTCGCTAATCCCCTTAATCCTGCGTGTTTTGCCCCGAATCGATTCGGGCCGTCTAGGTGGCATCCCGTCCAAGGAAAAGCCAATAAAACAACTCGTGTGTAGTCCTGTTCAAAAGTCTGTCCTATCCTGTTTATTTTTTGATGCGGGTAACATTTTTTTTTGAAAATTTGGTGTACTCTAATAGCAACATCAATACATTTTGTTATGTAAATTTAATACTTGTAATTTCAAAATTTCAACTGGACATTATTTTGAAGGTCACAAGTACATATATTATTATGAAAAATTTTAGACCATTTGAAGCGTTTTTAAAAATCCATTTAGATATATATTAACAAACAAAGATTACGTTTCTACTATAGTGTTCTTCCTATTCTTGTAAACCGTAAAACAACCTATTAATGTTATAAGTTTTCAAAAAATAGTTCCCCATATTAAAAAAGAAAATGGGGAACACCTTTGAAACGTACCAGATAGTAGAAACTTCCTTGTATGCATTTTATTAAGATGAAATGAAGCTTCACCGTTTTAGAGTTGAATTCCATTAGATTCAATTTCGGAATATTACCGTACTGATTTTACTGAAAAAAACAATGTAAATTTATTCTAAAATCACATGGATAATAAGAATATTCTAAATATTTTGTCATTTAAGAGTTGGACTCTATTAAATGGAATTTTGGAATATTCTCATATTCAATTTCTATTTTTTGCATAGTTGAAAAAAGAATATTCTATAATCACATGTATATTGAGAATATGCTGGGAATATTCAGAAAGTTTTATTTCATTGCATTGAATTTTGGAATATTCTCATATTCAGTTTCTATTTTTTGCATAGTTTAAAAAAGAATATTCTATAATCACATGTATATTGAGAATATGCTGGGAATATTCAGGAAGTTTTATTTCATTGCATTGAATTTTGGAATACTTTAATATTTAATTTAATTTTTGGTAAAAATCCTAAATAAAAATAACTATTATACAACCATATCTATAGAGGATAAGAATATTCTAAAAAGTCTGTTATTTAAGAATTGGACTCTATTAGATTGAATTTAGAAATATTATCATATTTAATTTCGTTTTTAACGAAAATATTAAATAAAAATAACTCTTCTATAATCGTATGAACATTGGGGATATACTGAAAATATTCAGAAAGTTCTTTCTGTCGTTTTGGAGTTGGACTCAGTATATTAGATTTAATTAATTGTAAGTATAATATTTCCAAAATAAATTGATCAAGATCATAAAAAACAAACTAATCCCAGCCAATAAATAAAATCGAAGTTGGCGAATTTTCGGTTTTCGACTGTTTAAAGTCTTAAATAGGCACATAAATCGGCCCAAGTGTTCTGGGAGACAGAAAAGTAAACCCGGAAAAATGAGTCTTTAAGCGTTAAAATACGTTAACGTAATCCTCACGGACCCATACAAGGCCGGACCGATTCAAAAATCCAAAAAACTTTCCATTGTCCCGTCAATCTGTCCCTTCTGGGTTAATAATATAAAAAGAATTACATCACTTAATACATCCATTTTACCCTCGTAATATGATAATTTAAATAACTAGCCGATTACCCCCAGTAGAAACGCTCGAGCACACACACCAAAAGACAAATCGACTCCCCATTACTGATGTAAAAACGCCCGAACTTAATCTGATTGGTTGTTTCAGGCCAATGATAACTCTCGAGAGGTGTGGCAGAGACCCCTACGGGGCCGGTCTTGTATGTTAGCGCAGTCATTAATCATCCGTCATTCGAGTCGTCTGGTGGTTGGTTTTTTGGTGTATTAATTGTTTTTTTCTCTCGGTTTTAACGCTGGCTGTTAAACGTGAAGTGAACGATTTGGACTGGTGCGAATCCAGTGACTATTCCGAAGACGACTACAGAATGGTTGAAACGTCCGGTCCGCAGACGGCAGTGTTGCCGCAACATTTTATGCTTCTTAATCAGATGCACGAAAATTTCAAGCCTTATAATAATAACATAATTCGAAAAAATATGACTGCTTCGACGACAACGACGTCGTCACCGTCGGCGACTCCTAGTGGCACTTCTCTGTTTACTATTGATAGTATTTTGTCTAGACCTCGGGCAGCCGTTGCCTCTATGCCAAGGACTTCAACTGCAGTTTTCGCTCCTGCAACAGTTCCCCAGGGACCTGGGGGATTCTCTTTTGGACACATTGGGGCCGCCGGAGCCAGTTTTGGAGCTTCTTCAGCGGAATTTTTAGGTGAGGTTGCTACGATTTAATTTTCTCTAGTGATTTTGTTGAAATAATTTTTTTTAAATTTTTCCTTTATCAATAAATATAGCTTCTGTTCAATTATTTCAAAATTTTTGTCCGCTGGCAGTAAGTCTGGCGACTACAATAGAACCGGCAGAGTGGCATGTACCTATTTTTAAAGCGCTAGATATTAATGTCTATGTTTCTCTGTAATACAACTTGACATGCATTTCGTCGATTTCCGATCGATATCAGACTAGTATTACTAGTCTGTGTTCGTTGATTAGTTGAGGTTGTTTAATTACAAGTTTCCTCTTCATTTGTTACAGTCAATTTCTGTTGTAACTGATTGATTAGGTCGTATAACGCTGAAGTGGTTAATGCCAGAAATGGACCGTCAAATAGATGATATTTAATGAATGAATTTGGTTTCGTAGAGCATTTCGGCGTTGCACCTTTATTCTATCAATGTTAAACCGAACACCTATGCTTCTTAAAACATATTCACTTTTCTTTGTGGGTCTATACGATCCAAAAATTATTCATTTTTATGACGATAATGAAAAGTTCACGTCTATTTCTCATCCGAGTTTTGCTCAAGTTCTGGGGAATCTTTTGATCTAGCTTCTTTACTTTAATCAGAATTTCAAAATTGTTGGAATAGTAACGTAAAACATTGCTTCTACTACTTATAGTTGAGATCTGTCTGCCTTTTAGAAAGGTTGTGTAAAATATGAAAATCTGATTCTTTATGATGCAATATTCTTTTGAATCACGGTGTATAACTAAGGTATAAACCCTGTATATGAGTAACAAAACACCGTTTTGTTTCATTCAATCTTACGAGAATATTCCAGTCACCCCCACTACGCCCTTAAAGTATTATGTTTTTATTTGACTTTTTAACCCGAAAAAAAAGCCAAGGGGGAAAAAACAAAAACTTTTTCCTCGAAAGCCCAAAGATTAAAATCGCCTTAAAAATAAAAATTCATCATCGTCATTTCTCAGGTCATGCATGCAAAAACGGCTTCGTTCCTCCCTCGACCCCCCATTCCCACCCCAATCTCTTTCTATTTTCTTCTTCGCCGATCTCACGCCCGTTGATTTTCCCCGGTCTGAATTATTGATCGAGATTTTTCGTCTTTTTCCAGCCATGGCTTATCCAGGTTTATATCCAGGTTACGTGCACGCTCTTGCGGCTGCCTCCCAAGTAGCCTCCTTGAACCACCACCATCATCATCATCACCATCAACCACCCAAAAGAAAAAGGCGGCACCGAACGATTTTCAGCGAAGAACAATTGGAACAACTGGAGGCGACTTTTGAACAAACCCATTATCCAGACGTTGTGCTCCGTGAACAATTAGCTTTGAAAGTGGATTTAAAAGAAGAACGAGTCGAGGTAAGTGATCACTCTGTATATATCTGAACGATAAACATCAAACAACCGTGTAAGGATTCGCGTTGATCGATTTATTTCCATTTTATTTTCTCTCTTTCGAAAAATTTATTTGGCATCCTAATTTAGGTCTGGATAACAAAATAGGGCTTCCCTTTAACCTATGGGGGAGTTTCACTACAATATACCGATTTATTAACGGTCCTTCGAGCTTATACAAATAAAACTTTTCTAGGGCGTCCTGTTTCACAACACACGTTATTCTTTTGTTGTTGTCTTCAAGATGGTATGGTATGTACAGGTCAGAAAAACTGATTGACCCAGCATATTTTTTTATTAGATTTTATTGAAAATGTAAAGGTTAATTAAGCATTTTATTGGGTTTTTAGCTGTAGACGTGCTCTAATTATAAGTTATTATAAATATGGCTTCTGCTCGTCTTAAAGAAAGTAAAATTTTAATTTCAAATTAGTATTTTTTATTGTTATTTGTTACCTTTTTTCATAAGTTCTCGAAATTTCGCAAAACTAAAAGGGCGTTTCCTTGGCAACAACATTTTCAAAAAAGTGTTATTTTTTGCAATAATTTGTTGGAAGAATGGACAAAGCAGTGGATTTAATTGACAAATTTGATTTAAATAAAGCCGAAACAAGCGAAAAAATCGTCATCGTCCTAAATTTTGTGAACTATCATTTTCACTGACTTTTGTAGAAAGGATGATTAGGAGCCGGCACCATGCTCATTTATTGGATCGATTCGATTCTAAATTTAAGTGAAAACATTTGACACAGAAAAAATCTTTTTCGTAAAATGTCATCTTTGTTATGATTTTTCACCATTTCAATTATCACGTCATAACAAAACTGATAGAATTACGGTGCGAATTGCTTTCTGATACAGTCAATTCTCTAAAATAAAAACAAATATGTAGTTTTTCAGAAAACGATTTACATCAAATGAGAAAGTCATCAATTCGATCATAGGAATTAGCGTAAAGTCCTATTAGCACCTACATACTTATTGCAATGCTTCATCACGTTAAAGATGAGATAAGTAGGCAATTAACACAACATTCTACAAGGAAATCTCAAAGTCCGAATAGGAAACGTATGTGTCTCAAATTTCTAATATGAAACTAGTATAAAAACATGAAAAAAATCCAAAAAAGTAAGAGAAAGGGAGAGACAAAGAGGGAGAAGGAATTAGAATGAAATTTGGGAAAGATAAAACAACAAACGAATCATTGAACTACCGAAAACTTTCTCCAGTTATTATTCCAGAATCCATCCAGGGGTCCCCGTCTTTTTTTCATAATCTCATCCTTCTAAATCGGGGACGATCCCTTTCCCCGGCCAGAAGATACGAAACGAAAAGCTCTCCTGCGAAAACACTCGGCCCATTTGCTAAACTAACTAAACTGCTTTGCCTCTCTGTATTTATTTTGTTGGGGACTCCCCGGCCGCCGCCACCGCAGTCGCCGCCGGTGCCATTTTCACAAATTTAAATATTATCCCGTTTTTTTGGCGGCACATCTATTTTATTCTTCATTTACCNGAAATAGATTAAAAATAGTAACCATGGTGAACAATAAAAATATTATGTATTCACCCGCTTTTTGTATATGTATAGATATACATTTTTGTACAGGTGGCCGACAACTAGCATATTTACCCCATTTTTATTATACGAAAAATGGTTTACTATTTTATTTTTTTGCAGCTAGTGGTTCATCTTCGCTGTTCAATTCAGATACTACAAATAATTTTAGCAAATATCACTCACTGAGATAAATAAGTCACTTTTCATTCTTTCCTCTAAGAGACTTAGGAGTACTGACCATCACGCTAGAAAATAAAAAAAAAGAAATGATGAAGTGGCACCATCTATCTTTTTCCTTTTCATTTTGCTTCATTTTTATCCATTCTATTTGTTAGTATCGTAAATTCAAATATAGACGTATAAAATATAATGAGGACCATCTCTTGTGATTTAACGCAGGGGTCGCCAAACTTTCTAGCCCGCGGGCCACATTTACTGTTCTACTAAGTCCCAAGGGCGAAAATCTAAAGGTAAAACAACAGATTATGAGTTGTATGATTTACTTATGTTGTAAATTTTACAATGTATTCAAAACAAACTATGGATGACTAAGTACCGGGCAGTTACTTGTGCTCGCGGGCTGGATCTGGCTCGCCGGCCGTAGTTGGGCGATCCCTGATTTAACGAAACGGTCCTCGTCGCACTGCCATGTTTTCACGTTTCACATAATTTAGCCTTGCTCGACGTATGCTTTTATTACTTAAGACTATAACACCTTCTCGCAAACAATATACATATGCATATGCTCAAATTCGTTAAAATATATAAGAGCGCCACGGCTCGACTAATTTTAAGGCCCTTCATTTCCACACAAATTTCTTACAATAAATATTACAAAACCAGTATCTTAAATAAACTTTATATAACTATCTTTTTCAACACTAAAATCCAACTTTTTTACTTGCAAGTTCCCAACTTTATCGTCTACTTCTTTAACGAAATCTTCCAATTTTTGTTTACGCAAGGAAGGAATAAAAAGTGGGTGTTCTACAAGAACTAGCTTAGGACACTCCTTCTTAAGCGTTTTAACTAAAAACGTATTTTCCAACCATTTAATATGGTTATGTCCAAAATATATCATATCAAAGTGTTCTTCATATTTTGTCTTCAAAGGTAATTGGTCTACAGACACTACTGTTATAGACAAATCGCAAATCTTTAAACCCTCTTCAATAGGTTTTACTTTGTTAGGAACTTTCATACCTTTTGTTTCAACAATTACCTTTTCCTGCTTCAAAACTGCATGTCCCAATTGAAAATCGTTCTTTTTAACATGAATATATTCACATTGATGTTCCAACTCGAAAAATGTCTGCTTTAAATTCCGTTCAATAACATCCGTGGCCCTAAATGTATTCTGTCCATTGACTGACTTTAAAAAAGATTTATCCTCACAATCTATACCCCATGAAATGTAAGGTCCCGTCTCCATATCGCCCAAGTAACCATAATGCAAAAATTGTTCTCCATTAGCCAAAACTCCCGTAACTAAGCTGCGGTTGGTCCAGGACATTTCATTCTCCAACCAATTAAAAGCCAACCCATTCAATCGGAAACTCTTATATTCTTGATCGCATATTTGTTTCGCTCCGATTGTGTGCAATCTCATATGAAGATCCCAATCAAAAACTCCTACTTTTGAATCGTATCGAGCACCTAATCGGTTACGGAGACGTTTATCCCAGATTTCCGGTAACTTAAATTCGTCCGAACCATTCCAGAACTTTATTATTGTTTCTAAATAATCGCGTTCTTTATATTTCACTTCTAAATGAACGTAAGGCAGCTTTGAATAGAAATATTCAGCATCGGTCACCATTTTAATAAGGTTACTAGAGAGGTTTTGAAAATATTTGAAAGTCGAAGGACGAATTAAAGTATTGCCATAAAGTTCCATAAATATTTTCGTTTTCTGATCAAGACCTAGAGATCGTTCCATTTGAAATGATATTGTGAGAAGCATTAGTTGTCTGGCTATTGATTCCATGCAGTTTTCTGCTACAAAAAAGTTTAATTTGACCTGAAACTTCGATGTTTAAATAATCAGGAGATTGGTTTTGAAATCACTTACATTTTGATGTTTATATCTTTGTGCTAGGGTTTTTAAGATGTGTCTAGCATCGGTTCCTCCAATGAGTAGAATATTAATTTCCTCTGGAAGAGTCTTGAGCCTGTTGCAAATTTCATATTGCTCTAAAAGGTCTAAGGCAGGAGTAATACCCCAAAACATTGCGTTTAATTGATTTGACGATTATGGGAACACACCGGATTGATCACAAGCTTCGTAAGAGTGACATTTATTGAACAAATTTTTGGTAACCAAGGTTACTAAAACTTTCCCCTTTATTGTTGCCATTAAACATATGAACAAGTTTCGACCAATTAGTTTAGAATTAAAAATTTCTGAAATCAGGAAATGTGATTTTTAATATGACATTTCAAGCTCGGAAAGTCCTTAAAAATATCCCCACAAGCGTTACAAGTAAAAGTCTTATCGACAAAATGTGATTTTTCGTGCTGCTTAAGCCTGTTTGCCTCCCTAAATAATCTACCGCATATTTTACATAAATATGTTTTTCTCGCGTCAGGTTTTTGTGTATGAACGTGTAAGTGCTCTTCTAGACGTCGTTTACTGACGCATATCTGAGAACATTCTTGACACTGGTACTTTGTGTCGCCTATAAAATTTGATTTTTTAATTGAAATGATATTTTATTAAAAATTAATTTACCTGTGTGTAACCGCATATGTTGAGTTAAAGAGGTCCGATATACAAACTTCTTACCACACTGTTCGCAACAATAACCATTTGATTCATGTTGCGACTCCAAATGGCTTATTAATCCAGTTTTTTGTCGATATACTTTAGAGCAAATATGACAGGAATACGTTGTACCTAGAAATATTTCAATCAATTTTGTTTTTACCATTAAAGGGTTACGTGTATACTATTATGAGTCATTCGACAGTGTAATGCTAGTCTTTCTGCAGTTGTAAAGCTTTTTCCACACATTTCGCAGGTAAAATTCCTTGGCCCATGTAATAAACCATGTTCTTTAAATGTTTTTTCCGACTGCAAAACTTTTTTACAAATATTACATTGGAAACCTTCGTCGGTCATTGTGACTGGAACGTTAAGATATGTCCTATGAGCAATTAACTGATGACTACTTAGGGCTTTTGAAGAAGAAAACTTATCTTCACAATGAGTACATTTATATTGTTCGGCAGCGTGAACAAGCCGTTCGTGTTTATCCAAAAGACTTTTCCTGGAAAATTCTTAAATTTCCTTACAATTGACGGTTAATTGGAAAAAAAGTATGCAACTAACCTTTTTTACAAAAACGACAACTGTGTGGCTTAACGCTCATGTGCCGGTGAACAATGTGTCTTTTTAAAACTGATTTGAAACTAAATGCTTCCCCACAAGTATAGCACTGAAAGGGTTTTTCTCCAGTGTGAACTCGCATATGAGCTTCTAGTTGACTAAAACTCTGATATTTCTGGTCACAATTTTGGCATTTAAATTTGAAATATTTCTTATGAATTTCATTTCTGTGCACTTTCAATTCATAAGTGGTTTGAAACTGTAACGCACAAACCGTGCATTTAAATTTTGAGCCACATTCGGTTGGCTGAACAATTTTTTGGCGCTTTTGTGCATCTGATTTGGGCTTTTCGGTATCTCTTATATAAGAAATTTCACATTTAAGATTTTCAATTTCTTTTATACAGTCATGTGAATCATCTACCTTGGTTTCTTTATTTTCATTGTAAATATCAACGGTTTCTTTACACTCTTTCGAAATTATGGCTTTTAAAAACCATTCAGAACGTTTACATTTATTTAAAAACTGATAGGTCTGGTAAGTACGTTTAATGCAGTTTTGGCACATTTGATGAGGCAACTGATCGGAATCTAGAAACTAAAAACGTAATTGATATTTGAAAAAAGGCATTTAAATTAAAATCTCAAGTAAATAGGTACCTTGAGTGACGTATAGTCTATTAAAATTTCCTTTAATTTTATTCCTTCCCAACAGACTTCTTCGATTAAAAATAGGTCTCCATACATCAAGCATGTTCGACAAATAAATTTAAATGCACTGGAAGGTAATGATTCAAACTTGTCCATTTGGAATTAATGGAATGTGATAACTTGGTTCTAGGTTTCGCTGAAAACGGTTACCTGATTAGAATGGTCTTTTAGGAATCTGATTGAGCTGACTGTAACCATATACATCTAGTATTTTAAGTATACATGCAGAAACTTATATGTTGCTTATGGTAGTGGCAATTTTAAATAATACTTCATCTAGCCTAGGAACAGTATCGCAATTTAGACTGTCAATGATCAAAAAATATTATGTTAATTGCATTCTTACCTTTTACTACCAGTAGTAAAGTTGCCAATTTCTAAACTTAAGCTGATTCGAGTACTGCTTATAATTAGTACCAGTACGTAAGTAAAAATTTACGTGAACTTTGTAAACAAAATTGTGAGGTTAATTTGATCGGGTTTTACATTGTCAAATGTCATAATAAAGTGACGTTTTCAATATACGTAGTGAAGTTTGCAAATATTTTAAAAATTCCATAGACATATAGCAAAAGCTTTGTTCGAGCAGAGTAACAGAACCGTTTAAAACTGGTTTTTTATTATTGCTGAACTCTACTTTGATTTTTCAGAGAATCTCCCTGTGTTTGGTTTTAATTCGATTATCTAAGAATATTTTCAATTATAAAGGGTTTATTAAGGTATTATACGGAATGCAACTTTGTTATATCAAATGGAATGCTTTATGTAATAGTTACATACATACATAGATATTATTATACATGTTATCTTTCATAGATCACAAACTGATTAAAAAAATATACCTATTGGGGTAAAAATGAACTAAATAAGGTTTCAAACAGACGGAGTAACGGCAATCATTTTATCAGCGCTTTTATAATAATTTTTCCCTTTTCGCACTGTTCAATTAGTAGTAGAGTCAGAATGATTATTTTTTAAAATAAGTTAAACTAATACTTTTACTTTCCTGTAATGCTGGTGGTGCTTTACATGTGGAACGAAAAATGATCAGCTTTAATGATATTAGATTATTGATATAATGTAAATATGTACTTTTGTCAATTCTCATTTTTTTTCTGTTGTTTGCTAAATAGTGCATATACCTAACTGTAGAGATTTAAAAAAAATTGTGTTAATTTTATTTGTTTTAGGTATCTTTTTCAATTTATAGACGTAATGTTCAATAAACAATTTCATTTTTACCCTATTACACGAAATTTTTTAGAAGAAATTCGATAAAGTTGCAAAAAGTATGCATTAATAGGCTTAAGAAAAAAAGTATAGACCCTTGGGCGGAGTTCGACTACAACTTCTATATTATGTCATTGGCCGAAGGCGGAGTATCCTCATTTCCTTCGCTAATCCCCTTAATCCTGCGTGTTTTGCCCCGAATCGATTCGGGCCGTCTAGGTGGCATCCCGTCCAAGGAAAAGCCAATAAAACAACTCGTGTGTAGTCCTGTTCAAAAGTCTGTCCTATCCTGTTTATTTTTTGATGCGGGTAACATTTTTTTTTGAAAATTTGGTGTACTCTAATAGCAACATCAATACATTTTGTTATGTAAATTTAATACTTGTAATTTCAAAATTTCAACTGGACATTATTTTGAAGGTCACAAGTACATATATTATTATGAAAAATTTTAGACCATTTGAAGCGTTTTTAAAAATCCATTTAGATATATATTAACAAACAAAGATTACGTTTCTACTATAGTGTTCTTCCTATTCTTGTAAACCGTAAAACAACCTATTAATGTTATAAGTTTTCAAAAAATAGTTCCCCATATTAAAAAAGAAAATGGGGAACACCTTTGAAACGTACCAGATAGTAGAAACTTCCTTGTATGCATTTTATTAAGATGAAATGAAGCTTCACCGTTTTAGAGTTGAATTCCATTAGATTCAATTTCGGAATATTACCGTACTGATTTTACTGAAAAAAACAATGTAAATTTATTCTAAAATCACATGGATAATAAGAATATTCTAAATATTTTGTCATTTAAGAGTTGGACTCTATTAAATGGAATTTTGGAATATTCTCATATTCAATTTCTATTTTTTGCATAGTTGAAAAAAGAATATTCTATAATCACATGTATATTGAGAATATGCTGGGAATATTCAGAAAGTTTTATTTCATTGCATTGAATTTTGGAATATTCTCATATTCAGTTTCTATTTTTTGCATAGTTTAAAAAAGAATATTCTATAATCACATGTATATTGAGAATATGCTGGGAATATTCAGGAAGTTTTATTTCATTGCATTGAATTTTGGAATACTTTAATATTTAATTTAATTTTTGGTAAAAATCCTAAATAAAAATAACTATTATACAACCATATCTATAGAGGATAAGAATATTCTAAAAAGTCTGTTATTTAAGAATTGGACTCTATTAGATTGAATTTAGAAATATTATCATATTTAATTTCGTTTTTAACGAAAATATTAAATAAAAATAACTCTTCTATAATCGTATGAACATTGGGGATATACTGAAAATATTCAGAAAGTTCTTTCTGTCGTTTTGGAGTTGGACTCAGTATATTAGATTTAATTAATTGTAAGTATAATATTTCCAAAATAAATTGATCAAGATCATAAAAAACAAACTAATCCCAGCCAATAAATAAAATCGAAGTTGGCGAATTTTCGGTTTTCGACTGTTTAAAGTCTTAAATAGGCACATAAATCGGCCCAAGTGTTCTGGGAGACAGAAAAGTAAACCCGGAAAAATGAGTCTTTAAGCGTTAAAATACGTTAACGTAATCCTCACGGACCCATACAAGGCCGGACCGATTCAAAAATCCAAAAAACTTTCCATTGTCCCGTCAATCTGTCCCTTCTGGGTTAATAATATAAAAAGAATTACATCACTTAATACATCCATTTTACCCTCGTAATATGATAATTTAAATAACTAGCCGATTACCCCCAGTAGAAACGCTCGAGCACACACACCAAAAGACAAATCGACTCCCCATTACTGATGTAAAAACGCCCGAACTTAATCTGATTGGTTGTTTCAGGCCAATGATAACTCTCGAGAGGTGTGGCAGAGACCCCTACGGGGCCGGTCTNGCGTTCCGAACGACCTGAAAACAAAAAAAATTTACTTCCTTTTTTTGGAAACTGTTTAACTATTTAACTTGAGATCCCTCTTAAGAGGATTAGGGAGTTTTCTAATGGAAATTGCATTTACTTCTTTCAAACTCACGACTTTTATTCTTTTAAAAGGTTTTTGTGTAACCGATAGAGATTGACCGATAAATTATTGAGGATCACCGAAATGGCGACGTTGTCAAGTTGTTAAATCCATTGAGAACAAAAATTAATTATTAACAACGCTGTAACAAATCAACCCTTGCCATTTAAGAGTAATCAAGTACTCTGCGTGCCCTCAAGTAAGTATATCGTTCTCTCTGAAAAAACAATCGACAATCGCTGTATAGTATTGTATCCCTCTTGGAAACCCCAAAACAAACACGCAACGAAATATTGAGGCCTACTTACTCACTCTTGGAACTGTGCGCGTGTTTATTAAATGTGATGATATGGGCACTAATAATAATCCATTAATAAAAGACGTTAGAGAAACGGAGGGAGGTCTTTGTTCGTTTGTTTTTTTTTTTAGAGAAATTTTGAGGGGGGACAATCAGGGTCTTAACTAATAACAAAAATCAGAGGCGGCGATTTCAATATTTTTCCAACATTTGATGATGATTCGTTGTTCGTTTGTTTTAGAGAAAGTAGAATTCTATTTATTTAAAGTTGAATGTCATTGTGGTACTTCTGGTGCTACTGAATTTTCTTTGTCAAAATTTTTATTTACACGGCTCGAATTTTTCGGTAACGGACCATTATTTGTTTAAGCCACGTTTACACAATTTAACTGTCAAATAAAATAAATATTAGTTCGAATAAGCCAGTGGTGTCTCCAATTGATTAATTTTTTTGTTTCAGGTGTGGTTTAAAAATCGTCGGGCTAAATGGCGTAAACAAAAGCGCGAGGAACAAGAACGCCTACGTAAAATTCAAGAAGAAGATTCCACCTCGAGACCGGTCATGGATCATGGGCAGCAGCGCGTTATTTTACCGCCACCTTCTCAGACATCATCGTCATCGACTCCCAGCACCGCCCTGGTGGCCAACAATATTCAATTTAGTGACGTCGATTCGGACTCGGACCTTGAAGTTGCTTAATTCCAATTTGTACACGTCATCGAATATACTAATATTACGTCAGTAATCTAGTCAATTTTTTCGCTTACACTGTATATATAATGATATGATGTAATTGTAGTAGGAATAATTGGTCGGTTGTTTTAAGAAGAAATGGTCACTATTTTTGTGATTCACATATCCTGGCACCACCTTCGAATGGTCCTGATACTGGGAATTTAGTTTGGTGTCCTTGATTTTTAACGTTATTGTTGTTAGATTGTCATCTGTTTTCATATTTTTATTTTGTAAATAACATCTAATATTTAGTTGAATAAATGCTTTTTTATTGATAAGGAGTATGTGGTTTTATTGTATTTCACATATACATATAACATTATTTTATAAATGAAGAGATGTATAGTATCTCTCAAAGAAAAATTCAATTGTTACACAACAACAGTCAGACAGAGACTCGATCAGCAAAAATCTAGTTAATATGGCCAAAATATTTTTTTTTTCAAAAATTAATATACATAGGAAATGGTTAAACTGGTTGTTATAGGTACTTATTTGACTGACGTTCAAATCGTACACCCTGGAATAAGCGTCAAAGAGGGTCATTTTTGATTGTGATAGCGGCCGCCGGCATTTCAGCCGGGAATGAGGTTTTCCCTGAAATGGAAACCAATGGAAACCAAAATAGCACTTCCCATGATACTCTGAAATACCGTACAAATCAAATATGCATAAACAAACGTTTTCATTTGATCTACCGACGCTCAACGGATCGTGCTAATTCTTGTGTAAAACAGTGTGTATTTTTGTGCAATTCGTCGTACGAATCGAAGGAGCAACTCGCTTCGTCTAGACCCGGCTTTAAAAAAGAAGATAACATACCTACTATGCGTCCAGTATAAAATGTTGTACCGAGAAAATGACATTTTTTAATTTTTGGTTCTTATCAATTTTTTTTTAGATAATTATTTAACTACATCTTTTTCTTCTTTCAAATCTTTCCCAGAGTATTAGACATTTTGGATTTTATGAAAATTGTAAAATCTAAAAATATATAAATTTAAATTTCATATGAAAACTGGTTCGATATCAAAAAATCAACTAAACAGAGGTAATTTTGTATTGTTGCCACGTATGTATATTTAATAAACATTTGCATTTAGACACACATAAATGGCCGAATTTATAATAATTAATAAAAGATCAATAAATCGATTGCAAATTGAAAATAAGTATTTTAATTAGCAAATGGCCGCACTCGCATATTTAACTGTAAACTTCAGTCAAAATGGCGTGCATGCGTTAATTATTATTAGCATAGTGCTATTGTTGTTTTTTGCAAACATTATATAATTTCGGGAACAAACATTTTATGATTTATTGTCTTTAAATATTCAAATCGTCATTTAATTTTCGGGCGTAAATCACACACATACGCAGGAGAATAGAGGTAGGTAGGTGGCTTTGGGCATGCAAAACAATATCGGTTCTGTTTACTTTTGTAATTAAGTAGGCCGTGCACGATGACGATTGTTTCTTTTGTTTTTGTTTGTTTTTAAGCGGTTTAAATTTGAAAATTTCCCTGAGGAGTCAGGGTTCGAATCTGGATAAAGTAATATTTTGACGATTCAGTGAATACGTATATACCTGTAGGTAAATTTTTGTAATACGAAAGATATATTTGTAATTTTAAAAAGAAAAAAATTCCATATAGATACCTATATCGAGTTTAATAATCATAATAATACACTTTCTCCCTGTTTCACTTCTCAAGGCACCCTTTAATAATTGTATTAAGTTTTACCCAGACTTGAATGAAAAGCAAATATTGACAAAAACGAACGCGTTTACCTGGAAAATAGTCGTCTTCGTCGTCGTCGACGACGTCGTTTAAGAAGTACAGTTTTCTCATCGTTTTATGTAAATTAAACGTATACCTAAATAATATTCCCTTTTCATTTCCGGTTTAATATTTAATTTTTTAATAGTTTAATTGGCCTACTTTTCCTGTTGGAATAGGCTGTGGGAACTAATAGATCTTCGACCACTATTTACTCAATGTTCTGGTCATTTTTGTCCATTCTTTATTTGTTTTATAGAAAGTTATTTCTAATTCGTTAATATTTTCGGGAAATTAATGAAAAAATTATTAATAAAATTCAAATTAATTTTCGTATGAAACTGTAAAGTATGCTAATAAGTTATCAAAAAAAAAAATGTATAATTAGTAAATAGTCATTTTTATTCCAGAAAATACCATAAAAACGTATAAAACAAAACAAAAATGTAGGTACTTACCTACTGATTACAACGAGAGTCCTAAATTGTCGTAAAGTTTAACGATGTTGATGACGAAGAAAACCTAAAAATAAAAGACAAAATTAATTAAAAAAAAAGAAAATTAACATTGTTAACAGGGTCACAATATGTATAAAACTGGCCACTCCATTGTTAGAATAGTATTGCAAGAAGTCATTTTACACAAATTAAAGCTAACAACATTCCTAATAGTGTCACATAGTTATTTAAAAATTTTGAAAAAATATCTAAATCTACCATCAAAAAGTTTTCATTCGAACACGGCTTTATTTAGGTGTATTTTAATAGCTACCAGAGCTATTATTAGTAAACTTCAAAGTGATGATGAAGTGAATGACTCGTGTAATGAATGAGATACTATGCGTAAACAATTTTAATCTTGTTAAAAAACAAAAACATATATCAAAAATGCCATTTCGTCCAGTTGAACCAGTAACTGGTTATCGTTGCAAAATACAAGTTTTGTTTACATTTTCATCAAGTTAACCATTGTTTTTTTAATCGTCATTTTTCTCCTCTTTTTAGGCATCCGACATATATACATACAACCTGGACCGGGTCCACTCGCCATTTTTCATTGTAATGAATCAATTGTTTCGCATGATTTCGCAATTGTTTTATTTTTTTGTTTTTTCGAACAAGCTTTTTGTGAAATAGTCGGAGTTGCCGTTGTTTCGACCCGCCACAGCAGCTGTTTTACAACGTGGACAAATCTTGGAGTAGTATTTTGTTTGCTCAGTAGGCCCAGGCTAGACAACAAGGGCTACGGCCCTTAAATTTAAAATCAAGTTGGCGTGAAATTTTTGCGGCTGTTTGCTAGTGTAAACAACAGTTTATGTTTGATCTTGACTGATTGTCGTGCATACCTGGCTGAAATTTTTAGATTTTGATGGCATTATAAATAATTATTGTTTTCTTGACGATTGCAACAGTACTGCCAACTTTGTAAAGTTTCATTAAATCTTTTTTTTTGAAGTTGGTGGTCATGTTTTGAATATGTTTTGACAAATATGAATAGAACATGAATCAAAAACTGTTGAATAGATTATATACCTAAATTGTTTTTCTGGCCTACTTGGACCAAAACATATATGTACGTATACATAGGGGTTTGAACTTCTCACCCTCTTAAAAATAGTCCACCCCACCCCCGTTTATGTAAATCCATTAACACATCACTTTGATATAAATTGTATACACATGCACACGATATTTGATATGGCCACTAAAATATAAATTAGGTTGGCACACATACATTTCGAAGGTGGGGTCGGTGCCAACCTTTTTCACGGAAATAGATGGAATTTAAACACTCCTCACAGTATTTGCTTACGTCACGCATAATGAGAAAGAAATATAGTGTTTTGTTTCAGTGCGATTAACGCGTGACGTTGGTAACTGTAGCGGCTAAAAGGGCGGCATTAGCTACCGCCAGTTTGTATCACGCAAAATTAACTTAATTGCAATTTAATCTCGACCAGATCAAGTAATTACAAATGAAAAGCATCGAGAGAGATGAGAGCTTTGCCGTTTATTAAAGCTGAAGTAAGTAGTAGAAGGGATAAAGTTTGCGAGTGTAAATCCGGCTTTGGCTTATAAAGAGCAAACAGTAAACAAGAGTGCAAATGTTTGTTTGATTCAAATAAAAGTTTTTACAACTGAAAAAAAATCATTTTAATTAAATTTTCGGGCCAAATACCGTATGAGAGAGAGAGAGAAAGAGAAATTCATTCTTTTTCACGACATTCAATAATACATATACAAATCAGGACAATAGGGTGGTTTTAACGCCCGGTAGCTCATATATCGATTACTGGAAGAAAAGGGGCGATTTTTTTTTTCAGTTAGTTGGAGGTAAACGATATTATTATTTGTTAATCTGTTACTGAACGAATAGCATTTGGACCTCACACGAGGCACTTCACAATGTTTTCATTCGAAAACGGTCGGAGTACTATAGGAGAAGAGAAATTTGTCAGACTTGTTTCGCATACAAATATTTCTTCTTTTTTTGTTAGCTCGAGGGACAATTCTATTAATGTTTTACATAATCCACTTTAAGAGGGATTTAAAGTGAAAAATATATTATCTTGCGATTAATATGTTTCTAACTTATTTCTTATACCGCATGTTGTGCAAAAAAAATCAAAAATGAAAATCTGATCGTAAAATCATATCAACAACCGGCAAATTGGCTTTTGGGTCTTTTTAGATTCGTTATAAGTTTTCTAAAACACCTTTGGCACCGATTAATGTTAGGACAATTCTTTAAAGCCTAAATTTTAGAATATATTTGATACTCAATGAAATAATAATACATATAATAAGCAGAGTATTTCATTTTTCGTCGTAGCATTGAAAAAACAATGGTGCATCGAAAATTAAAACTTCAGTGTCAAGTTTAAGCTGTTTCATTTTTCAGCACGCCATAGTAATCTTCTTTATCACATAAATTTTTCTGAAAAGTAAATTGCATAGGTATACAAGCTGTCCCAGAAAATACGCCCCAAGCTATATCGGTTATTTATGAACCGATTTTGATGAACTAAAAATCAAGTAAAGTGACATTTTTCTGACTACTAAATAACAGTCAAAGTTGATTTTCTTAAACCTCAACTTCTTCTGCTTCAGGTGTCAACTTTAGAATTTTAAATAGGACCACGTATTTTTAAAAAGGTTGCTAAAAGTTACTGTTTCTACCCTAAAACGGTTGCTTAGCATTATTGTTTCACAGCAAAAGGGGGAGTTTTTGAACAATTAATTTAGTTTGTTTTGTTATAATTTAATTTCTTTTAATAAATTTTATTTATTGAGCTCGAACATTTAATTTGTTATATTTATAACGTGATCATACACGTCCTATCATTTTTCAGAAAAATGTGTGTGATAAAGAAAATTTCTATGGCACGCTGAAAAATGGAACAGCTTGAAATTACATAGGTGTTTCAATTTTCGACGCATCATGGTTTTTTTAATGGTGGGACGAAAAACGGAACATCCTGTATGTATACTATATTATATTTATTGATTTATTTATTATATATTTAGTATTGGATTTTATATAAGACATAGGGGTTGTGCGCAATTACAATACACCGACCCTTTATGGGCGCTTTGTCCGTGTAAACCATTAATATATGACTAGTCTAGATGCAAAACCCGCCATCTCCAAATTTGTCACATTTAGAGATGTGTCTATGTGTGTGTGTGTGTGTTATTGCATTTTAAAGTAAGATTGTTACATATATTTTAGTAGTTTAAGCTTCATATACCATTAAATCTCTTATAAAACTAACTCTAAAATTGGTGGTTCCATGCAAAATCAATGTAACATGTAAACGGTTTTTTACGTTTTACTCAAAATCGTTTAATATGGAGATGACAGGTTTTGCATCTAAACCACTCACATATACATATATTTCATTTTTTATCATAATACTAGTTCAGTTTAGTATAGAACGTTTTTGGTTATTGGCTCAAGCATTTGTGCAAAATCGTGTACACCTTTATCATTTACAAATTGTTATCTTGACAGCAACGCTACATATCATATTTTATCCTTTTCGGGACAGCCAAAAAATCATTTCCCAATTATTTTTCTGTTGAAATGAATCAATTTCAAAAGGAGATATCGAATAAATAAATAAATATAAATATAATTATCTCATTTTCTCAAAAATGTATGATACGTGGCGTTGCTGTGAGGATGACGAAATCTGATCTTCAAAAGCAGTGGTCCACCATAAGTATTAATCGGGTACATAGAAAGCCTAAGAAACTTTTTAATTCACATCGTAGTTTGGTGAATATGTCTTTAATCAGTTAAACAATAAGAACATAAGTGTTATCAAGAAGAAAAATGACGCTTGACGCCCTTTTATGAGAAAATCTGAATGAACCATTTCAAACAGCTCCTAATTCACAATAGGCAGTATTAACAGTTAATAGTTTTGTCAAAAAAACAATGAAAATGACACCTTTCAAATTTTAAAACACCGTCTTTTTTCAATTGAGGTAAACCAAACTATTGTATTTTGGAAGCTGACGATATAATTTATGAAATATAAAGAACCAGAATTGAGAAAATACCTCCTTGACCTCTATTCGACTAACAAACAGCATCACGAAAGGAAATAATATTCCAAATATGTACATTGTACATACACGCACGCCCATAAAATAACTGATATTTTTCTTAAAGACGGCTTATTCTTCTTTTTTCTTGTAATGCGTATGCACAGGTTTTAAATTCTCAAATATGGAGGCCATAAAGAAAGAATCGAACAAAGCCGGCTCGTCGTAACAACGTCTTAATTCCAGCCCGGAAGGCCCAGAAAATTTCGCTTTATTTCTCCGGGTTGAACAGGAAGACGTTGATGCGACACGACCGCATCTAACACGAACCACAAACAAATTCTTCAGAAAAATATACGACTATATTCTTTCCTTAGAGGGAATAATTTATGCTCGATAGGATTTTTTTACGCTTATTCGAGTTCGGTCGATGAGAGTTATTCAGAAACGCATTTGTAACACTCGATTCAAGAATTACGCTCGATTAGATCTATTTCATGGATAACATCTAACGTTTAGTGAATGTGTGTGAATACATGTGGGAGAGCAAGAGGGAAATAAATTGAGAAAAATCATTGTTTTATCATATTTTAATCACATTTCATCTCATAGGTTAGCGTGACAATCATATAAACTGTTCAACGATTAAAGTGAATATGAAAGAAATACAATATTTCTGTATATGTTTCTACATAACTACAGCAAATAACTGAGTACCTACACGTTGGTGCATTTAAGTGAATTGAGGTAGTGTAAACTATGCACATGGTGATCCTATTTTGTTGTGTTTACAGGGTTTCTCCCTTGTTATAACACATAAAGTTAGCAGTTAGCAGAATAGAAGAAAGCAATTCTCGGGACTTTGCACCACCTTTTTTCTTTAAACAATGGGTATCGCAAATAAATTTTTCTTAGTACTCTTTTTTTAGATACAGGGAGAATACGAAAATTCATCATTTTAAGATCCCTCTCGTATCTCAGATATCTGATAACTTATTGAAAAGGTAAAAACTGTTTCTTGTCGATCTTTTAACGTAAACATCAGTTGCGTACTCGGTGTTTATCTAAAATCGATCGTTTGTAAGATTTAATATAAACAAACAAATAATATTTTTTGAATGAGGCACCCTGTACATTTCCCACTCGTTAAGATTACCTTTATTCCAGCTTCTCAAAAATATAGAATTTACTGTTATAATTTTTTATATTAAACGGGAAAATTATAGTAATTTTTACTAATCCCATAATTTTTTATAATTGGGTTGTGGAAATTTAATGACTTTTTTTGGGTTATTAATTTTATAAAAATTCATAGGATAAATTTAGAAATCAGTCTATTGCGCTTTATTTTGGATACATGATGGAAAAATGTGTAGCAAGGTGTCGGACATACCCAGATACAAAACATCACTAGTTCATTAACTTATAAAATTCATTTAACTCATTTAAATAGCGATTTTTTCTCCAAGACAGAACCTTGGCTCATAATGGGCAAATTTCAAATTCTATTCAGAGGAGAATTTGGATACGTCTTAATTACATTTGAACCAGTTAGCGGGCCTGTAAAATGGCTAGATTTATCAGTAATAGACTTTTTATTGTATTTGAAATGCATAAAACATATATATTATATCTAATATGTAACAACAACAAAGTTAAATTCTGTCATACAGAAGGAATTTAGAGATTTACAAACAAAACTCTTTATTCTTTAGCCCTTTGGAGATCAATTTTAGATTTTGATCAAAATTTGTCTACTTACATTTGAAGAGTGCAAGCAAAGAAGGTGTTATGTCAATTTTTTTCGAAATGGGATATTCTATGCAATCTGTTAGTTAAAGACGTAAACTACTGTTCTGAGAAAAATCATTGCCAAAAAAACTGTCCATTAAGAGTAAACATTAATTCTAATTTCTCTATACAGGCAAAAAAAGTGATATGTCAAAATTTTAAAATCATTTTTCTCAAAACTTAAAATTTTGACATAACACCTTCTTTGCCTGTACTCTTCATTTGAGGTGTCTATTTTCAAAACTCACATTCTCCATTATTAGCTTTTTTGGTAAACTGGAAAAAACTTCCAACCACCAAATGTTTTAAGACTTATTAGTTTGAAACCAGTTACATAAAATATCGGAAAAAGTAGGATTTCACTAGTGTGTGATGTATTAAGATGGGATTATTTGTTTACACCTAAAATATTATCTTTGTTTGGTGAATGTCATTTTCCGAAAAAATTGGAGAAGGTGAGTTTTGAAACTAGGCACCTCATTTGAAAATACGGAGTTACAATGCTCTCTTATCCCTGAGGATCTTTATGGATATTTACTGGGATGTATTTTCCCATTGATCCTCAAAGAGTTAAAATAGATAGGTACTTACCACATGTAAGTAAATGTCTTAAGAATTAGAGAGATATGAAAAATAAATTTGACACATACCTAACGGAAATCAATTTAAACAATTTGAATAGACTTTATTCTTATTTTCAGTTGTTACTTTTTACTTAATTTTCATAGCTTTAATTATTATTAGAAATTATTATGGAAAATTATAGATTTTCAAAAACTAAAAAGCGAATCCATCGAATATGAATATGCATGCTTAGTTTATATCTCGAAAATTTTCAATTTTATAAGAACATCGAGTAAGCCACTAGTTTCTACGTTAGCAAATCTACAAGAAACAGTTGTTACCTTTTCGATAAGTTATCAAACAATTGAGATAAAAAGAGTTCCCAAAATGACAATTTTCCTTAATCATCTTATATCCCAAAAGTAAAGAGTCCTCTAAAAAACGACTTGCGACATCTTTTCTCTAAAAAAAATAGCACAGAATTCCGAAAACCCCATCTTTATATCTGTCAAAATAAGGAAGAATTCCCTATAAAAAAACGAAATTGAGACACCCTGTATATTAAATTTTTCTTTGCTTAGAAGCGGAAGTAAAAATAATTGATAGAAGAAACATTATTAATTGCAAACTAGGATCAAAAAGCACGGGAAAAACGGGCAAATATCTGCCTAAAACTATAGAGTATAAAGTTTTCGCTCAGACATATCCAGTTAAACAATAAAAGTATAGTAAAAAGCCCTTAACATTTTCCAATCAAATTGGAAATACATATGTATATGAGATAGTGACAACAGCGCCGCCACAATAATGTTATAATGAAACTGTCAAACACACATCTATGTTGACGATTAAAAGCACGTGAATGTCGTTGTTACCCTTTGAAAGCGATTTAATCTAGCGTGCGCGGATTAAAAATAAGGGTGGGGATTATTTTTCAAAACTCCCTATTTTTATTTATCCATCATCCATCTGGTACTTTAGCCGTTCCTCGACCGTAAACGGCCACCAAGATATTAAATTAACTCGATTTGTCACAAAAACAACTTGGGTGGGCATGTTTGTTATTATTTTGTCAATGAGGGAACAATGATTTACTTGTTTGATTGTTATATTTTCAGATATTACTAAGGAAGGAAACAAGGTTTGCCAGCTACGTCATTAAGAGCATTGTTGATGAAATTTGATTGGGTACTTAACTCTGACGTCATTCGAGCGTAAGGAGAAGGGGCAAAGAAGGAAGGCGAGTTGTGTGCGATTGTCATACTCATTTTCCCCTATTATGAAACCGGAACAATGGCCGGAAATCGGTACGCATTTTAGTCAAGTGTCATCCAAGTCACGTCATAATATATAGTGTAAAAGACAACAGGGCTATTATTATAAGAAGGCCATGGATAGGCTCGAGTAACACTACCTCTTTAAGAGTGAGAGAGAATCAAGGAAAATTAAGGGAGGGGATGGGGGTTGTTTAGATTACAACCGGAACAGCCATGGGCGGCGGCGAGAAGGAAAAAACTGATTACCAATGATGAAGTCAACTTTACTCCTTATTATGCTTGGATTTTTACGATAAATATTGTTTTTTTATTCCTAATAAAACAAAAGTTCATAAAGCAGTAACAAAGTTGTGTACGACGATTTCAACGCCGCCTTTGACTTATATAACATTATTTCTTTGATTTTCTTCTCTTGAAGTCGGGGCGTTTAAGTGGTAATACAGCTGACGCGGACCTAAATTATTTCTTCCGGGGTGCGATGATGAGGTTTTTCCTCTTTCTCTCATTACATATCTCGCTTTTTCTCTTCTTTTCATTTCCATGACGATAATAAGATTGCTGCCATATAGGTATACTGGATACAAATAAAATGGCATAATACCTTTAGTATAGTAAGCGAACTGTAATTTTTCATTTAAATATGTATTTTACTTGTACGTGTACACATACATTAATATAGTAACTAACCGATATTCATTTTTTTATTTTTATGTATATACAACCTTTTTTCTTTCATTAATGACACATCACGCGTTTTTTGCCTGTAGGCAATCTGGTCTACTTATCCAAAATCCAAGGGAGCCATGGTTTTAAAACCGTATAAGTATTATACGATGTGTTTCCCTCGAAAAAATATACCTACATACATACACCTACGAAAAAGATGCCGTAGGGCAAACAAGTAATATCTAAAGTACGTATATATGGATGCAAGAATAAGATTGTTTTCCCCCGATGGTTAAATGCCGAGTATCACTTGGAAAATGGTGCCACGGGGTAGATTGTACAGCATCAAAAAATATTTGATTTATTTAATCAACTTTTTTGGTTAACGAAAACAATCGAAAATGACGTTTTTGAGCGAACTAATCCAACTCAGATTACACGATCAATTTGTTCCTAGTTTCCTTGCTCTGGTCTATTGCTAAAGGCATTGTTACGCATTTTTAAGACTTTTTTTTAACTCAGTCTGATTCTTTTCGTCGTGAGGCTTAGCAGTTTTTTTAAGCCTGGTTTGCTCATTTTTTTCGGTCCTTAATCGTCTCCTAAATAGATGGTTTATGTGGCTCGGGGCGGAAAAGGGCCCTCTTTATCTTGTCCCTCCTACGCCTTCTCCGCACTCAGTCGGGATTATAAACGTCTGTTTTTTCGCCTGACGAATGCAGTGACTGACTGAAATCTCAATTGGCAAATTTCAGTATAAAAATAACAATATACAATGATGCAGACGAAGGTAACTTTTGGATGAATGTTCGAATTTTACCTTTTATTGGAGAATTCGAATTGGACTGTTCGTACCTTGATTTATATGGAATTGTGGAAAAGGAACATTTAAATATCGTTAATGCGTGATTAGTAATATCATTTAAATTAGGTTAGTTTTTTTCATTAATTTAAACTACAAACTCAGATTTAAATTTCCCGTAAATCTGTCATACTTACTGATTCTGTTTACCCTAAGGCAGGCCCTTGATATGCAAACTCGAAGACTAAATCTGTACCCTCACCTTTGCCACAGACATTATGTTCTAATAAATTTCAAGCACTTTTAGGGAAGCTAAGAACTTTAGTATAGCTTTCAAGTCAATTTAACCACCAAAGATATAGAGTTTATCGAACAGTAAGCCGGATATATGTATGCCGGCCTTTATGGTCCCCTAAAGACCTTATCATAATGTCTTCCCAATTCTAATTTCGGACATAAATCGCCATCTAGGGTTTATAAGCTGAACTGCATCTAAGGAAAAAAGAAGACTTTTAAAAGTTGGATCTCTTAACCTCAATTCTTTGACTTTTTATTTAAATGTGAAATACACATTAAAGAGAAATTCGTTTTTTTTCTAAAATATCTTAGTAATACAACTTTAAGATGTTTAAGTAGTTACGGAAGTTGATTTTTAATAATGTCAAAAATTTTTCAATTACAATTAAGGTTATGTAAAAGATCATTTCAAACAAGATTGTCTAATCAGGTGAGGTTACGGTATTTAATTTTAAATTAGCGTTCATGTTGATTAATTTTTAGCACAACATTAATTTTGCTATTCAAATCAATAATTACGTAACTCAATCTAATCGGAATTCGTCTGTTGAAACTGTCAGTAAACCCAAAGAATGGCAGCACACACCATCTCCCATCAGTTTCAATTTTTATCTAAAATTATCCAAAATCCGACTTACAAGTAAGTAACAGAAATATAACTTAACTATTGTTAGTTAATTAATGTCATTTTGATTTAGCATTAGTTGTGGTAACAACTATGGCAGGATATGCAATGGCTCCAGCTCCGTTTCAATGGACCCCATTCGTTTACAGTATTTTAGGGACTGGTTTATTGTCAGGAGCAGCCAACGCAATAAATCAATACCACGAAGTCCCGTTTGATGCTCAAATGTCCAGAACGAAACATAGAGTACTTGTTTGTGGCCGATTAACGTGAATTATTTATTTGATCTGAAATTCCTTTAATTGACAATCGTTTTTAGACCGTTGCATTCAATGGTATTTGCTTGCGGAGCAAGTATATGCGGTTTGAGCACTTTATATTTTGGTGTAAACGGACTAACAGCGTCTCTTGGATTGGCAAATTTGATTCTTTATACCTCAGTTTATACACCACTTAAAAGGATTAGTATATTGAACACCTGGATCGGTTCTTTTGGTATAGAGTGCTTTATAACGTTATATTAGATGCTTAAAAATATTTATCCAGTTGGAGCAATACCACCTTTAATGGGTTGGGCGGCGTGTGCCAACTCGTTAGGACCTGGTGCATTTCTTATGGCAGCCCTTTTATACAGTTGGCAATTTCCCCATTTCAACGCCCTTTCGTGGAATTTACGTCCCGACTATTCTAGAGCTGGTTACCGAATGATGGCTGTTACTGATCCAGGGCTATGCAGAAGAGTTGCTTTAAGGCACACTATCGCTATTCAAGCTTTAAGTACATGCGCTCCTATTTTGGATTGTACTAATTGGTGGTTTTTATTAGAGTGTACTCCTTTAAATTTATATTTTATTTATTTAGGTAAGAGTTGTTGAGATTTATTTTTGGGAAATTAATTCATTCATTTGTAGCTTATCAGTTTTATGGGGATTCTTCCAGTGCGACCTCTAGAAAATTGTTTAGATTTTCTTTATTACATCTTCCACTGTTAATGGTACTGTTCCTGATTAATAAAAAAAAATGGTTTGTGTTTGACCAGAAAGTTGAAAACGAAACTATCGAAGTCGTACAAAATGTATAGATATATTTAATAAAGTAATTTTGACAATAACCATATCATTTAAGCAATAATTTAATGAAAACGTGTGAATTTCTAGAGAGAATTTTATGAATTTGATACTTTTCGTTGTGAAAATCTATTATCGACAGCACTTAGCCAATTACTAGTACATTCCATTACGCTATGGTTTCTTCACTAATTCACTGAGATACTCATTTCAAACCGAAAGTGTTTCACCAACTTCCATATAGAGCCAGTGAGTGTCCTTAGATCTTAAACTGTTTTTAATTTGTGATTTCCGGTAGTTTAAAAATGGAATTGCAATTTTACACATTACATAAGTGGGCAAAGAAACCACGAGGTACTTTCTCTAGAACCAGGGACTTCATGAAGGCCTGTTCAATCATTTTCTGACTACCAGTTGTTTGGATCAGTGACCCATGAATTTGCTGCATTAAATGCCCATAGGTACTGCTTTTACACACCTTTGACTAAAGTGAGATTAATAAAAAATTGTTTAAATTACAAATTCTCTTACTTTATTGTGTTTTTTTTTTCGATACAAACGTTGTTGCTATATGTTAAAAAATATCATTTAACGCATATGCAATGGGTTGACGCCGAATTTATCCACAGGAGAGCGTAATCCACTACTATTCATCGTCCCAATTGCACGTACTTAACACTAAATCTATTCTTAATATACTTAGTAATAGTTAGAATATTACTTTCTAGGCAATCAAGCTTTTAAGTAATAAAATTCCATTATTGTAATATCCATTTCGAACGAACCCAAAAAGAAAATAAATAAAATTATATGTATAACATAATGCACTTAAGTAAAGAAAGAAAAAGCGATGGCGCTCCTAGTCACAGTGTTGTCCAATCGCGTGCGACGAACGACCAATAAAAGACACGCGAAAAAACAAAAAATTTCCTGAGACGAAACATTGGACGAACGGTCGCAATGCGAACATGACAATCGTGACATCATTCTATCTCCCCTCTTCTTAATTGAAAAGAATATCTTAATATGTATTTTAAAAAAAATCACTCAATCTCTTCTTTAAAAGGCAAGAGGGAAGTTAGAAAACACTATTTTAACACGGTAACAAAGAATAAATTACGTTAATTAAATAAAGTTGAATTGGTTTCCAATCATGGGTCATTTTAACTCTATTTAAAAATAAACATTACTAACACCTTGACGAAATTTTGAATATATGATAGAGACTAGAAAGTGATGGTTAAACTCATAATACGGGCGAGACTAAATAAATCGGTAGGCCGCGCAATGGTTCTTGGCATAGCTTTTGAAATTTCATCTCGCCTACATTTGCAGTCACTTTTCAGGCCACAACATGTACAAAGTTTAAATTCAGAGTTTATTTTTTCTTTCTAGTCTCTTCGAGTAGGAATAACAGAATTACCCATAATCGACACGTTATATTAAACTAAAAGCCAAATCAACTAAAAATGACGATTCTTTTAAATTGTACTAAATAATGAATTTGACCGGGTACTATACGTGCGATATACCTGTACCACCACCAGAACTGACTTCCATCATTTCCGGACCATTTTGATTGCTAATAGGGTAATTGGGTCTTCGAATCGGAATACCGAATGGGGTGCGCATAGTGTTACTACTCGTAGGGCCTACTGCGGACGTTGAAGCTGATTCATCTAAATTGTAAACATGTTAATACTATATTCCTTGGATTTTTTACATTTTTATTATAAACTTACCCGATTCAGCACCAAATTGACTATCTAGAAAATTAGGCACGCCGGTATGATGGGAATGGTACGATGTGGAAGGCAAATTTGGCATATTGAATCCATAAGGGTGTTGTTGTCGGTAGGAGGAACCCAATTTACGAGGCGAACGCGATTTTGAGATAGAAGGTCGATACATTTCTTCCAAAATCGATGGAGCTACGTAAGTGAAACCCTGAAAAACACCAAGTGCTCTAACGAAGTTGTCCATCTGAGACATCAACGGGACACAGAGCCTTAAGCGCAAATGGTTTCAATATCTTTCGTAAATTTTAGATTAGGCGCATCGAAGAGCAATATGTCGATGTCGTAGTGATATCTGCCAGATGGACGCTCCGTCTTAGAAAAAGTAAGGGACTGATTATTATAAGAAAAATTTTGGTGGCGAGGCACTAACTAGGAATAATAGGAATATCTCTTCATGGTTTAAAAATATTATGTTCAATTAATTTTTAAAATGAACATCATGTTTTTTGATTCGTTATCTCTTTCATTTTCAGCATTTTCTCAAGAAATTAGAGTTGGAATAGCTTTAGGTTCAAAACCAAGAGGTATAATTTCACTTACGCTGTATTTTATATTTTACCACAGTCGCATTCTTATAAAATTGTTGTGTCTTCTTCGAATTATGGGTAGTTATAATCGATAACAAACAATGCCTATTGTTTCAAATGCTCCGTAGTTTGATACTAACCTCAAATATCATATTGACGCTCTCACTTAAAAATGAATCGACAGGCGAGTCCACTGGCGTTTGCTTCGTAAACTTGGGATCAAATTGCGATACATCATCTTCACTACTCTAAATTAGAAAATGATATGTTAATGTCCAAAGTGGGTTAGTAAATTTCGATATAAACTTACGACACCAGGTTTATAGGGTGGTTCAATTCGTTTATTTAACACATCTTCCCAATTAATGTTCTTAAAAAGTGGATGCTTTTTGATAGCTTTTGCGTCTTCTGGTGGCGCTCCCAATCGGTCTTGCGGTTTCTTTTTTAGTAAACGTCTCAAAATGTCTTTCATGTCGGAAGTTAAATAGGGAGGAAACGTTAATTTACCACGTAAAATCAGTTCAATCGTGGCTTTACGACTGTTGCCATGAAAAGGAGGAGCTCCTGTAGTCATATCATACAAGAGAGCTCCGAGGGACCACCAATCAGCTGCTTTGCCGTGTCCTTGTCTCAATATTATTTCAGGAGCCCTGAAAAATGTTTATAATTCGTTTAAAAAATACTGAAATATCAGTAAGTACCCACATATATTCGATGGTGCCGCAAAAAGTTAAAGTCCTAGAATTATCTTGGATGTGCTCTTTGGATAATCCGAAATCAGTCAGTTTCACGTGACCTTCATGGTCCAGGAGAATATTTTCGGGTTTGAGGTCGCGATAAATTATTCCTAAGCTATGTAAATGCTCTAGAGCCAACGTAATTTCAGCCAAATAAAATCTGAAATTAAAAATGTTTAAAAGTCCTAATGAGCTTAATGGAAATTATTTACGCGGAAGATTCTTCCATAAAAATGCCTTCGTTTTCCAGATGAGTGAACAGTTCGCCACCGTTTAAGTACTCCAGGACCAAATAGAGTTTGCCACCAGTTTGAAATGCATAGTTCAGTTGAACAATGAATGGATGCTTAAAACGGAAAATTAAAAATCCTTTAAAATAAGTGAGAAAAGAACTTTTAAAAGGTGGCGCAGAATTTGTTTAATAAACTAAAATTCCGCTTCATTTGTACTAAAAATAAAGTTGTTTTTAATAGCGAGTGAGAGAAAGAGAGAGGGAAAGAAAGGGAATTTAATTTTATCCAAGGCTTAAAAGTAACCCAAACTACAATTTCTTAAGTTGCAACCATAATATGGATCTTTAAAAACCTATTTAAAGGATTTAAAGGCGCATCAAATTTTTACCTGAAAATATTTTCTATTTTGCAATATTTACAACTAAAATCAGGTACTACTCGTATTTAGTTCAAACTACAAATTAAAATTAAATTAAACTAACCATGACGCATTCCAAAATGTTTCTTTCCGCCTTTGTGTGAGAAACATCCTTCTGATTTCGAACAATTGATGCCTTCCTCAATACCTTCATGGCAAAAATTTTTCCTGAATCCACCCCAGTACGTTTTCGACATTGAAATACTTTTCCATAACCTCCCTTGCCAAGGACCTTTAATAAATCGAAATCCTTGGGGCACATACGTTCTTTAGTTGGATTCACATTGTCTTCAGTTATTTCCACGGTATCAAAATCTCCATTTGTCAAACTAGATAAAGATTTTTAAATGAAATTACGTTCGCTATTTTCATAAAGGTTTATAGAAAGTGAAAGGTAATATTCTTAAAAGGAAGATACATAAAGGCGGATTTGTTAAATAAATAATGGGGGGAGGGTAGAGGTTGAAGAAACTACTTACTCAATAACTTCATTAGGATTGGGGTTTTCATCGATAATACCCTGGAACAATAAGAAATTTACAAATTTCTTTTACGAAATCAAATATAATCAATTGCATAAAGCACAGTCGTAACGATTGCTCAAATTTATTTTCCTCTCTTATCAGTAATTTTTTTTGAGTTTTAATGAAAACTGCTTAAAAGATAAAATCTGACTGTAAATTTTCTGTTTTTTCTATTGAAAAAAGAAAAATGACGATTAAAACTCTACTTAAGACTCACCTCTGTTATTTCAATTTCGTTGTCCGAGTCCGAGGACACTTCCACCGTTTCGACGTCGTGTAATTCGATATCAAACACCGTCGTCGCCATGTTTGATTATTTAACTAATTACTATCATTTACTAAAGTTGTTGAACGAACAAGAGTTGTTGAAAGCAATGGGACTTCGTAGAAATTACTAAAAAATATTGTCAACACAGACACACACTGGATTCGCACTAGTTCAAGACTCGAGATCGTGAAAAATAGTGAGGTTAGGGTGGAAAATCGACGAAACGTCACTAATGTCACTTATGACATAGCAAATAAGTATGGGCTGGTATAGTTTCAATTTTATAAGGATGAAAAAAAAACAAAAAGATTCAAAAATATAGAGGATCGTACAAAAAATTAGGGTTTTTAAAAACTCTGTAGATTTTCTTGGGTTTTATCTATTTGGAGAATTATGAGTGTCTTGTACATTGAATATATGTATACATATATAAAGGAATAGACTTTAAAAAAAAATTATAAAATAATAATGGAAATTTATTTTAAAGTGTTGTAATTTTAAAATTGAAAAATCTTGAATAAAAATAAGTCTTAAAAGTCTAAGAAAAGCTGGTTTTTCCTGAAATCTCTAAGGTTTCTGTTTTTTTGATAAAAGTACTAAAACCTAATGCTAAAATTGGTATAGTCAGGTTTGGCGAGCATTTGCCAATTGTTCAATTCGCACCTATCCACATGACTGCTTGGAGACCCCGTGTTGGACAACCAATAGATCCTAAAAATAACATCTCGTAAAAGTCACAAAGGTTACGTTTTATTGTTCTTTGTTGAAAAATTCCAAAACTAATCGAACGTGTATTCTAGAATTTTCTTTCATTTTTAGTCTCCTTGCCAGAACTGCTCTTACATTTGTTCTATTCGAGATTTCGACCCTTGCAACTTTCCCGCCACTGTTCCTTTTCTTGTATTTTTGATCCATCCTGTAATGTTTAGTTCCTCGCACATGTCCTTACAATATTTAGTAAAAGCGCAACCTAAAGATTAAATACTTAATAAATAAATCTAGACAAACCATGGAAGGTCAGTAATTCGACTTTGACGAATCAAACGACTTTATTTTCTTACCTTGAACTTTCCCAAAAACTTCAAATTCGACAGAAACGTTTGGATCAATTATGATTAAATTATTCCCATCCATGATCCAAGATGTTAAGAAACAAATGACAAATTGAAAAAACAAAACAAACTGAAAAACAATTGAACTTTAACGATGCGCGCCTGATTTTCTAATGTCGATTAAAAAGGTCTAAAGTTATAATTAAACCAAAAACAACCACAAGCGAGAGGTGGAATAGTGATGAGACGCGACGCCATTTCTTTAAGGCGGCCAAGGAATTTTTTTAAAACAAATTCCTAACGTTTCTAAAATTTTTTAAATAACTTTACAAAGTTGAACAAATTGTAATTTTCAAATGATATCTTCTTCCATAGTTGCGATGGCCTCCATGCATATAGCAACCAGCCAAATAGTTTCGAATGGTTTCGAATAATATGTCTTATAGCGATTTCCACTGGCTGCACTTTTCGGCACTCAGTGTATCTCCATCCACCTCTGATACCTTCAGTAATAAAGGAAGAAAATACACTCAGTGCTAAAGAGTGCAACCATTGGAAATCGCTATTACTCACGTCATACTTAAAAAAAAAGAAAATCTTCATTGTAAACTGTCACTGTTAATTGTCAAAGTCACATCTTAACCTTGTTTTTTAGAAACGTCAAACAAAAAATGTATAAACAAGGAAAGCATTAAGTAAAAATTTAAAATATGCCCTCGGATCTTGACTTTAAGACATCTCCTTATGATGTTTTAACATCGAAATCCTTTCCTAACATTTGTCGCCTTTGTCTGCTGTATGGAGATTTGTATTTAATTGCAAATGTAGACTGGGAGGGTATTCAACTAAAAGATTTAATTTACGGGAATACTTTAAAGGTATTTTTGTTTTGATGTTAAGAATCCATCAGTTATTCAAACTACTCTGAGCTATTAATTTTCAGTTGACTGAAGAGGACAAATTACCCCAAAAAATGTGTAAAAGTTGTATTAAAACTGTGTATAATGTGCATCAGTTTTTTAATAAATGTAATCGATCAGAACACGTCCTCCAACTTATTTTACAACGTGAATCTAATGAAATAAAGACTGAAACAATACAAAAATCTCTTGAAATACGTGACTCTAATGATAAGGATAATGTAACAAAAATAGAAGAAGAACCATCTCAAACTGATGAAAAAACTGAAATTGATGACTCCAAAAATGATGTTCGAGATGAAACCAAAGAAAGACGTTTAAGAAGTGTCACTAAATCAATCAATTCTGTGCGTCTAGCCCAAAAAAATAAGCCAAAGCCAAAGAAAGGACCTCCGTACATTTGTATAACGTGCAATGAATCATTTGATTCAACTGATGAACTGAAACAACATAAAATTGATATGAAACACAAAAAGTCTTTAAAATTCAAATGTAATCATTGTGAGAAAAAATACGATACTTATTGCAAATATGAGGAACATGTTAGGACACATACTGGAGAAAAACCAAACAAATGTAATATTTGTGGAAAATGTTTCAATTTTAAAACAGATCTCAAGAGACACATGGTGATGCATAGTGAAATTAAGCCTTATTCATGTAAGTTTTGTACCAAAGGTCAGTACTTTTGAATATTCATGAAACTTCAAATATAAAAATATGGTAATTTTTAAGGATTTGCGAGAAAAGCCTATTTGGTAGATCACGAGCGTAAACACACAGGTGAAAAAGTAATTTGTCCATTTTGTGGAAAAGGGTTTCATTCATCTGCCGCCCTTTTTTACCATGAAAAAATTCACAAAGGTAAAACTGATGGAAATTCTCTGAAAGTACACCAATGCCACGTGTGCAGCAAACAATTACTTACTGAACAAACATTAAAAGCCCATGTCTTACTTCACGGACCCAGAAATTTTAGTTGCGATATTTGCGGAAAAACTGCTATTTCAAAGACCCGACTGGCTGATCACATGAAGCAGACCCATCGAGGTAAATAAAATCCCTTATTTAACAATGAAAATCACATTGTTCTATTATAGAAAAGAAATGGGCCTGTCATTTGTGCAATAAGGAATATAAACAAAAATGTGGCCTGGAAATACATTTAAAGGCACATTCAGGTGAAAACTTTTATCCATGTGAGACCTGTGGCAAACATTTCACTTGTAAGGGCACCCTTTATCAACACAAACGTATCCACACAGGTGAGTTTATGTTTATTTATTTATATAGTTGTTTGTAGAAACGAACTAAAATATTTGCTTAAATCTATTTTACATAAAATCTTGTAAGTTCGACGTTTATGCCGCTAAAATTCTTGCAACTACTTATAGAATTATTTCATAACTGTGTTCTATCTTACCATTCGACTTCAATTCTCGGTAATCGCTTGAGAACAGCTTGAAATTGTAAAACTTTTCAGTCTTATAATTAATCAGATCTTGAATTATCTGGGCTAAATGAAGCGAATGTAACAATCTGATGGCTATTTTTGTATTCCCTTTTAAGGAACACTCTAGAAAAATTAGTTTGCAAAAGAAAGAGTGTTAAGCAATCGACATTTTCTTCATCTTCTATTTATACAACTAAAATCTTTGAAAGTGATGTAAACATGACAATGAGGTGAAAGAAAATCAATTCGGTTATTACAGTTGGCATATGTTTGTATTATATACAGTATAACCATAAACACTAGTGATATGAAGGAGTGTCTGTTTCCGCGCATCTACATTTATAGTATACAAACAACGAAATAAACATGGTGGGGATCAGTTGCCGAACTGCAGTCGTACCTCCGAAGTCAGGCCGAGCTCTGCGATGTTGCCGATTTGCATGGCGCTCACAAAATACGCTATAATAAACTGTCAGGCTACCATTAATATGATTGTTATTTAAAGTTTGCTATAAAAATTAATTGATATAATTTTTTTTCTATTAAATAAGAAAATAAATAAAACTCTCAAAAATGAAAGAAAATAAAATTCTAGAAATAAATAAAAAATCAATAAAAACTATGGAAATGAAGGAAACTTAAATTAAATGCTCAAATCGGCTCCCTTCCTGCGCAGAACAGTAGCCTAGCCTATCGTAAAAATTCCGCCGTACATTTGCCAGGATTTCTGGACTAATAGTTTGCATGCAATTTTGGATTTTAATTCGCAATTCATCCAAATTATTAGCCCTATCGTCCTGAAATCTATAAATTGTAGATTTAACATAGCCCCACAAGAAAAAATCTGCAGGAGTTAAATCAGGGGATCTTGCTGGCCACAATATGTTACCC
>JABRWK010000030.1:230237-253020 GCA_013372445.1 Hypothenemus hampei | reverse complement strand
ACCAGCGCTTCTCAACCACTGGTCCGGCGGACCGGTGGCGGTCCGCGGGAAAATTTTACCGGTCCGCAGAAAATTTTTACGTGTCCGGGTTATTGAAAAGTTAATTGAAGAAGAGCAACAGCAATCTTCTCATTAACATTATTCGTCAAATAAATAATAACTATTAATATTTAATTTTTGGTAATCATAGAATTGATTTTTTTGTTTTATACCTATGTGCAATGGTTTTGTGATTTTTTTAGTTTCCTGTGATTTTTGTCAATGATAATAATTAGAATAATTATTTATGTTTATATTTAAATATGCTTTTAAATAAATGACAAGAAAAATATTCTTGTTAAAGAAAAACACCGGTCCTCGAAATTTTTTCACAGATTTTACTGGTCCGCGAACCAAAAAAGGTTGAGAAACACTGTCTTATACCATTCAGTCGTGCGACTAAATTTGTATTTTCCAAATACACTACCACCATTTAAATAACTTCTTCCTTAGAAATAGGAATTTTAAAAACTAATACCATGGAAAACAACTTTTGAAATAGAAAACAAGATTCTTAAAACAATTAACATACAAAATACCTATTTGCTATCCAATTAAACGCAATGTTTATGAGAAGACTTAGAGAATTTACAAGTAATTTTAACTTTATTACATATCTTATTGAGAGATTAATTAATCCGATAACATAATATTTATTAAAAATTTCATATTTAAATATTAAAATTTTAAAACAATGGATTTATAAGAGTCATTAGTACGAAATTTACTGTGCCTCTTTTCAATGGGTCATTAGAAGTATTTGGAAAACTATGGACTATAAAATTCTGAAAAATTCACATATACCTAAATTAATCTATCTGATTTATCTTTGGAAAATATTTACAATTTTAGAGTACTTCTGATTATACCGGATGTAGCTATTAACTAACTCATTTTAAATAGAACCTCCTCATTTTTTTGCGTATTTAAATTCCGCGCCAAATTCTAAGGCCAGTTTATGGAAATTGTCTTGGGTCTAAAATATGCCCTTTCCAAGTTATTCCGAAAATTTTTACGGTTGCAGAGTCTTACGAAAACCGGTGATGTGTCCTAACCGCTGCGTGTTTGGGAATCCGTCTTCTGACGGTTCAAGAGGATCTAATGAGTTACCTTTTCACATATGTATTTGAATTTCAAAGAAAAATTTTCATAAGCTTCTTTCATAAGAAATATGCCTCCGGAGTTACACAATTCCAAACGTCAATAACTTGCTTATTTCAAATAGAATTTCCAATTTTTTTGACAGCATCATGTTCAGAAATCAAAAATTTACAATTTGTGATAACATGTCCCTATCCCTTAACGCAGCCGTTTCTAAGTTCCCGAAAATTGTTCACTTTTTGGATTAAGCTTTAATTTTTGGATAGTCGTACCGACATCGTAACATTTGTCTATGCATTGATATCACCGATGTGACACCAAAAGATTTAAACTTGACCTAAAAAGAGAACAATTTTTGGGGAACTTAGAAACTGATGCATTAAGGAATAGGATCATGTTAACAAATGTAGATGTTTGACCACGATGTCATCGAAAAAATTGAAGCATTCCAATGAAATAAGCAAATTATTGAAATCATGCTTCTTTGGAAGCATATTTTGGGGTTGTGAAAGACTTTTTTTGAAATTCAAATACATTAATACATAGTTTATTAGATCCTCTTGGAGCTCTAGAAGTTTGATTCCAAAATTCACAGCGATTAGCGCACAGCACCGATTTTTGGGGAGCCTGCGCTGTAAAAATTTTCGGAATAACTCGCAAATAGCACATTTTTGAACTAAGACAATTTACATAAACTGGTCTTAGAATTTGGCGAGGAACACGCAAAAAAAATGAGGAGATTTTATTTAAAATTAGAAATTTAACAGCTACTTTCGGTATAACCAGAAGTACCGTAAATTTGTAAATATTTTCCAAAGATAAATCAGATGGATCAATATAGGTATATGTGAATTTTTTCAGAATTGTATAATCCATGGTTTTCTAAATACTACGAATGGTCCATCGACAAGACATACGGTTATAGTCTATACAAAGCCATTTCCGATACACTTTACCCGTTGAGCGGTGGCAGTTGTCGGCAACCGCATTGCCGTATTGTATTGATTGACCACATTTATTTTGACGATTCTGATCTGGTTTGAAACTGAAGCGGCTTGACTCAATCTCAAAAATTGTCGATGTAAACGATAAGGATTAGCGTTCCAAGCGGCTTGAAAATACGAAATAAAGCCAAAAATCGGTTTGGATTAAAAATTTATAGCTAACTTCACAAGGAAGTGGTGGTACTTATCAAGTTTGTAATCAGCTGATTCTATATTTGGAGTTAAGTTTTCATATGGTTTTCGTACAAGAATGAAAGTAAATAAAAAAGTGTTAACATTTGCTGTTTATGTATTAACTTATAATAAACATATCAAGCAAAACCTGTAATTTCTATAAAGTGAAGTTAGTTAAACTTGACTTCAGTCAGATTTGATTCGGCTTGAAATAAATCTTAATTCTTAATTTCAATCGTTCGAAATAAACATTAGGGTTTAAGGATTCAGTTTCAAGCCGCTTCATCTTCAAACCGGATCGAAATCGTCGAAATAAACGTAGTCATTGTGAATGACACTACTAAAAGAATTTATTATTTTATTTTCCATATAGGTAATTGAAATAAATTAACATAAATATTGACTATGTTTATATTGACATGTTTGAGCCGCTTAAATGAATCCAAGCCGCTTTAGTTTTCCGATATAAACGTACTAGGATCTATGGAATCTAACTAAATTGGTTTAATCCAATCCGGCAATCCAATCAAATTGGATTTTATCAACTCGATTCAAAGAGTAAATCCAGCTGATATAAACGCTTAGATTTTAAGACTATGCGTATGCGTATAGCGCAATATACAAATGTCAAAACACACATTGCATTCAGCTATTGATACTATTCAAATGGTTATATTTGGTGGTGCTTATTTATGACTGATAAATTACATGAAGTTAATTCGTTAGTTTTATATCAAGTGAATAGAGTGAAATAGAACAATTTTGTATCTTTATTCAACTCAATTCATTCAATCGATTTGAATCTACTTCGATTAAGTTTGATATAAACGATTGTTAAATTAAGCGATTTGATTTTGTTTAATCAAATTTATCTATGATGCGTCGATATACATATACATAGTCATTGTCTAGGAAAAAATATATTATGAAAGCGAAAAATTTAAAAAAATTATTGCCGGAAATGGTGATAAGTGTGTAAAGGGATGTTTTGTGGCATGAGCTCGAAGCTGATTTACGTCGAGCCGGAAGTAAGATGCAAAAAAAATCCGAACCAATGATATAAACCATCTTTACTCACGTATTGCATATAATATTTTTTCTACAGGGGAAATTTTAAGAAAAACATTTTTTTCTATAAGCAACTACAAAATGTCACTCTACAAATCAAAGATTGTCAAAAGCTTTTCTTTACGTTTCTTTATTCACATCCATAGAATTCTTTATTTCTTGTAGAAAAACTTATACATATATAACGATATTATTACATTTATTTTCTTACTTTTATCACTCTACGACATAAAAATTGTTATTTAATGGAATAAATGTTTACATTTCAAATTTATTTTTTGATAATTAACTTTTTTCGACATTGACATACATCAAAACAATAATCTGAAAATGGCTCTGATATCGTGCATTTGTGCACTATGAATTTACTTTACGCACGCTGCATTATGGCTTGTTTACATGGATTTAGTGGCTCATCGTTAGTACTCGCTACTCGTACTAGCTACTAAACGCTTGTATTGGGCGTGTGTACGAGTTAAGCTACATTTACAACCACTTCGATTGTTAACACACTTTGAATTCGAAGTGCAAAATTGACATTTGTCAAATAAAAATGAGTGATTCTACTAAATCAGTAAAAAAATCAAAATTACCATTAATTGAAGCCGAAAGTCACGTTTAATAAAGAATCGCCCATTTTTATTTGACAAATGTCAATTTTTCACTTCGAATTCCAAGTGTGTTACCAATCGAAGTGGTTGTAAATGTAGTTTAACGAGTACTAATGAGCTGCTAAGCCCGTGTAACAAAGCCATAAAGAAGCAATTTGACACCGTTTGCAATGTGTAAAATGACGTTTTATAACCGTTTGTGGAAAAAATACTTTACTTTAACCCTTAAGTATTAATACGTCGTTTGACAAACGGCATGGGCTATTATTATTAGTGTATTCAATTCAAGGTGTTGGTACTAAAGGATTAACAAATTGAGCATCACTAATAGTTATCCGAATTATCTTCGAAATCATTAAAATCACTGGTTCCATTTACTTTAATAATAATTGTTGGAGTGTTCAATCTTCAAGCACGTGTTCTTATTCGTATCATTTTAATATCTCACTTCCAATATGTGGAACTGAATTTTCCCAAATATCTGGAATAATAGTACCAAGCGACTTCTTCCACATATTCAAACAAAGAATCAGTTTTAGTATTTCTATTTCTATCAATATGTCCATTATAATAATTTTTAGTAGTCTCCTAAATGTTTAATCGTGTTGAACATGTTTGGGGTATGGAGGAAGGCATATATTTTTATGTCCATATTGCTCGACCAGATCATCCACGACATATTTTTGGATGCTTATGCCTATGTTGGCTGTGTCGAAAAAGAATAAAACTATTATACCAAAAATACTTAAAATGCTACAATACTTAAAAGTTTAATTTTGAATGTTATCTAGTCAAATTGCATTTTATTTGTTGCTTCTTGAATTCCTGAATTGAGGAAACAACAAATAAATACATATACAGGGTGCCTTTACAACGTTTTACCACGTTGTAAAGTACGGCTCAAAATAAATCGATTTAACTTAACTTACCTCAATCCAAAAGTTAATATTAACGGAGCTACAGGGAGTCAAAGTTTAAAAAATAAATCGCATTTTCTTTAATATCTTTTCAATACATCGTGGTAATGTCATAAAACTTCATGTAGAGGGGCTTCTTAGGGTGAGAAATGTAAATTTATGGACGATTTAGGTGTATCTTTTAGAGGGTACCACCTGCCACAATTAGGACCTTTTTAACCCGCTACAACGTTTTTGTGCTATCCTCTGTCATTTTTGACTAGAAAACTTTTTCTCCCATCTTTTTTGCTTAAAAAGGTGAACGCTTTTTTAAGCAAAAAAGCACATTGAAGTCGTTAGGAGCCACGGTTTCCGAGAAAAATAAGTAAAATAATTTCTATGATATTTTTTTACATTTGAGAATATCCCCCTAACAGTTTAATAGTAAGTAGCATATTTAATATGAATGCAAAGCGTCTTTATCTTATTTTCTTTTCCAGTATTTAACATTTGCATGCGTTACAAACAGTAATTATTTTATGAATTAGTTTCGATTTACTTTTTTTTGTAATTCTTGCAAAAATTGCTGTCTATTTTGACTAAAAACTAATAATATTTAATCTTTGAAGTGTTATTTCCTTGTTTTTGCGGATAAAACGTAAGATTCTCGGGAAAGTTACTTTGGCACCTTTCGATAATTTGCATGCCTCATCAGCTTTAGACTATTTTTCTCGGAAACCATGACTCCTAGTGACTTCAATGTGGTATACCTTTTTTAAGCAGAAAAAGTGGGAAAAAAGAATTTTCTAGTCAAAAATGACAGAGGGTAGCACAAAAAAGTTGTAGCTGGTTAAAAAGGTCCTAATTGTCGCAGGTGGTGCCCTCTAAAGATACACCTAAATTGTCCATAAATTTACATATCTCACCCTAACAAGCCCCCCTATATGAAGTTTAATGACATTACCTCGATGTATTGAAAAGATATTAAAGAAAATGTGATTTATTTTTAAAATTTGACACCCTGTGGCTTCGTTATTATCAACGTTTGGACTGAGGTAAGTTTAGTTAAATCGACTTATTTTAAGCCGTATTTTACGTGGTAGAACGTTGTAAAGACCTTTTAGAGACACCCTGTATATTCGCACGTTTCTGCACAAAATATTTTAACAAAAGAACTATTAGCTCTTTGCATTTGCTATATAAATGCTTTGACATTTTACACACAGACTGAGCAATTTCTTTGACCAAATTATACATTCACGCTATCTTTGTTCTTAGAAGAACAGTTTTTCAAATGATATTTATTGAACGATCTGAAGTGTTACGTTAAAAATGCTTCAAAAAGCTGAAAAACAAAAATAAAAAACGAAAATGCAAGCGAAATGGCAATAACAATCTGGCTTATCTGTCATTGATATGACAGATAATATCTGTCATATAACGTAATACAACGAATAAATCGAAATTTAATTCATTTTTATAATTTTAAATTAACAAATTATTATTTACGTATGGGTTAGTAATAAAACAGAATAAACTAAGTTTCGCAACTGTTCATTAGAACAAAAAAATGCAATATTTTTTTACGCTAATTAAGTTTTCACACGTGTTTAATACATTTCTCAATTATCACTTAGATTGATGATTGATGACGTTCAGTGGAAATTGTTTTGTATAGACTATATTTGTATTTTCTATACATCTATTATTTTTATAATAACAACTGTACTTGTTGAGTTGTCAGTGGCACATGTTTTATTCCAGTGTTAAAGTAAATTCAATAAAAATAATAAATTGTGCAAACCATATTGGAACGGCTGATTAAAAAATTCTATTCTAACTTTAGTAGAAAATTACGTTTGTAGACCTCACACAGCAGCACATACCTCATCTAACGGCTCGGTCTGTAAACTTATGTTTGGTCTAAAACAGAGTTCGACAAAATTACTCTTTTACTTAAATTAGAAATATATTATTTCATTGTTTTTCTTTGAATTTTCAATATTTGCACCTTTTTCCTATAGATTACATCACCAGAATCGGGTTAGAAACTAAAAACGTATTTCCAGCATGGACTGCTGCCCACTTTTATTATAATTTTTTTTTCAACCTTCTATCTCGAACAGTTTTCAAAATGTGGCCAATGACTTTTGTTAACTGAACACCCTGTACAATAAAACATGATAATTGCAAACCATCTGCGATCGAAACGTTTTTTTGTCTTAATTCATGGTTCAACAATTGAAGAGCTTTAATATGACATTGAGTCCAACTGGCCACAGCTATTAAATAATGACAATGACAAAGAGGTTTTCACTCACAAGAAAATGTGTCCTCATTCTATCGAAATATAACATAACTGTGCATGTGTTAAGATGCACAATCCTATATTTGTTAAAAATATCTGTGAAACGTAACATATTTACATAAACCTTTTATTTACTGGTAGATGCAGGACAGTTTCTCAATCAGCTTATGTTCCAGGAGATACGAAATATCAATGCAAAGAGTGTGGACACATTTGTACTAATAAACGTCACCTGGAGAATCATGTGCGTGTCCATACAGGCGAAAAACCATTTGCCTGTTCCTATTGCGATCGAGTGTTTGCGCAAAAGGCCAATATGAAGGCGCACGCGAAAACTCATTCGGGCATACGGGACCATCCCTGTCATCTCTGTTCAAAGGAATTTTTCGATAGGCGTGGCTTGCAAAAACATATTAAGTNTCAAATAAAAATGAGTGATTCTACTAAATCAGTAAAAAAATCAAAATTACCATTAATTGAAGCCGAAAGTCACGTTTAATAAAGAATCGCCCATTTTTATTTGACAAATGTCAATTTTTCACTTCGAATTCCAAGTGTGTTACCAATCGAAGTGGTTGTAAATGTAGTTTAACGAGTACTAATGAGCTGCTAAGCCCGTGTAACAAAGCCATAAAGAAGCAATTTGACACCGTTTGCAATGTGTAAAATGACGTTTTATAACCGTTTGTGGAAAAAATACTTTACTTTAACCCTTAAGTATTAATACGTCGTTTGACAAACGGCATGGGCTATTATTATTAGTGTATTCAATTCAAGGTGTTGGTACTAAAGGATTAACAAATTGAGCATCACTAATAGTTATCCGAATTATCTTCGAAATCATTAAAATCACTGGTTCCATTTACTTTAATAATAATTGTTGGAGTGTTCAATCTTCAAGCACGTGTTCTTATTCGTATCATTTTAATATCTCACTTCCAATATGTGGAACTGAATTTTCCCAAATATCTGGAATAATAGTACCAAGCGACTTCTTCCACATATTCAAACAAAGAATCAGTTTTAGTATTTCTATTTCTATCAATATGTCCATTATAATAATTTTTAGTAGTCTCCTAAATGTTTAATCGTGTTGAACATGTTTGGGGTATGGAGGAAGGCATATATTTTTATGTCCATATTGCTCGACCAGATCATCCACGACATATTTTTGGATGCTTATGCCTATGTTGGCTGTGTCGAAAAAGAATAAAACTATTATACCAAAAATACTTAAAATGCTACAATACTTAAAAGTTTAATTTTGAATGTTATCTAGTCAAATTGCATTTTATTTGTTGCTTCTTGAATTCCTGAATTGAGGAAACAACAAATAAATACATATACAGGGTGCCTTTACAACGTTTTACCACGTTGTAAAGTACGGCTCAAAATAAATCGATTTAACTTAACTTACCTCAATCCAAAAGTTAATATTAACGGAGCTACAGGGAGTCAAAGTTTAAAAAATAAATCGCATTTTCTTTAATATCTTTTCAATACATCGTGGTAATGTCATAAAACTTCATGTAGAGGGGCTTCTTAGGGTGAGAAATGTAAATTTATGGACGATTTAGGTGTATCTTTTAGAGGGTACCACCTGCCACAATTAGGACCTTTTTAACCCGCTACAACGTTTTTGTGCTATCCTCTGTCATTTTTGACTAGAAAACTTTTTCTCCCATCTTTTTTGCTTAAAAAGGTGAACGCTTTTTTAAGCAAAAAAGCACATTGAAGTCGTTAGGAGCCACGGTTTCCGAGAAAAATAAGTAAAATAATTTCTATGATATTTTTTTACATTTGAGAATATCCCCCTAACAGTTTAATAGTAAGTAGCATATTTAATATGAATGCAAAGCGTCTTTATCTTATTTTCTTTTCCAGTATTTAACATTTGCATGCGTTACAAACAGTAATTATTTTATGAATTAGTTTCGATTTACTTTTTTTTGTAATTCTTGCAAAAATTGCTGTCTATTTTGACTAAAAACTAATAATATTTAATCTTTGAAGTGTTATTTCCTTGTTTTTGCGGATAAAACGTAAGATTCTCGGGAAAGTTACTTTGGCACCTTTCGATAATTTGCATGCCTCATCAGCTTTAGACTATTTTTCTCGGAAACCATGACTCCTAGTGACTTCAATGTGGTATACCTTTTTTAAGCAGAAAAAGTGGGAAAAAAGAATTTTCTAGTCAAAAATGACAGAGGGTAGCACAAAAAAGTTGTAGCTGGTTAAAAAGGTCCTAATTGTCGCAGGTGGTGCCCTCTAAAGATACACCTAAATTGTCCATAAATTTACATATCTCACCCTAACAAGCCCCCCTATATGAAGTTTAATGACATTACCTCGATGTATTGAAAAGATATTAAAGAAAATGTGATTTATTTTTAAAATTTGACACCCTGTGGCTTCGTTATTATCAACGTTTGGACTGAGGTAAGTTTAGTTAAATCGACTTATTTTAAGCCGTATTTTACGTGGTAGAACGTTGTAAAGACCTTTTAGAGACACCCTGTATATTCGCACGTTTCTGCACAAAATATTTTAACAAAAGAACTATTAGCTCTTTGCATTTGCTATATAAATGCTTTGACATTTTACACACAGACTGAGCAATTTCTTTGACCAAATTATACATTCACGCTATCTTTGTTCTTAGAAGAACAGTTTTTCAAATGATATTTATTGAACGATCTGAAGTGTTACGTTAAAAATGCTTCAAAAAGCTGAAAAACAAAAATAAAAAACGAAAATGCAAGCGAAATGGCAATAACAATCTGGCTTATCTGTCATTGATATGACAGATAATATCTGTCATATAACGTAATACAACGAATAAATCGAAATTTAATTCATTTTTATAATTTTAAATTAACAAATTATTATTTACGTATGGGTTAGTAATAAAACAGAATAAACTAGTTTTCGCAACTGTTCATTAGAACAAAAAAATGCAATATTTTTTTACGCTAATTAAGTTTTCACACGTGTTTAATACATTTCTCAATTATCACTTAGATTGATGATTGATGACGTTCAGTGGAAATTGTTTTGTATAGACTATATTTGTATTTTCTATACATCTATTATTTTTATAATAACAACTGTACTTGTTGAGTTGTCAGTGGCACATGTTTTATTCCAGTGTTAAAGTAAATTCAATAAAAATAATAAATTGTGCAAACCATATTGGAACGGCTGATTAAAAAATTCTATTCTAACTTTAGTAGAAAATTACGTTTGTAGACCTCACACAGCAGCACATACCTCATCTAACGGCTCGGTCTGTAAACTTATGTTTGGTCTAAAACAGAGTTCGACAAAATTACTCTTTTACTTAAATTAGAAATATATTATTTCATTGTTTTTCTTTGAATTTTCAATATTTGCACCTTTTTCCTATAGATTACATCACCAGAATCGGGTTAGAAACTAAAAACGTATTTCCAGCATGGACTGCTGCCCACTTTTATTATAATTTTTTTTTCAACCTTCTATCTCGAACAGTTTTCAAAATGTGGCCAATGACTTTTGTTAACTGAACACCCTGTACAATAAAACATGATAATTGCAAACCATCTGCGATCGAAACGTTTTTTTGTCTTAATTCATGGTTCAACAATTGAAGAGCTTTAATATGACATTGAGTCCAACTGGCCACAGCTATTAAATAATGACAATGACAAAGAGGTTTTCACTCACAAGAAAATGTGTCCTCATTCTATCGAAATATAACATAACTGTGCATGTGTTAAGATGCACAATCCTATATTTGTTAAAAATATCTGTGAAACGTAACATATTTACATAAACCTTTTATTTACTGGTAGATGCAGGACAGTTTCTCAATCAGCTTATGTTCCAGGAGATACGAAATATCAATGCAAAGAGTGTGGACACATTTGTACTAATAAACGTCACCTGGAGAATCATGTGCGTGTCCATACAGGCGAAAAACCATTTGCCTGTTCCTATTGCGATCGAGTGTTTGCGCAAAAGGCCAATATGAAGGCGCACGCGAAAACTCATTCGGGCATACGGGACCATCCCTGTCATCTCTGTTCAAAGGAATTTTTCGATAGGCGTGGCTTGCAAAAACATATTAAGTATGTGCACAAGGGCCAGGAAAAGGAGGAGGAGCAAGAGGTGGGGCCAGAGTATATATTTAATTTAGAGGGCGTGGCCTGAGGGCAGTGAATTGCTAATTTGTTACTAATTTCGTTGTGATATTTTTAACTGTTTTTATATTATTTTTTCGTTTTTAAATTTACATTCCATTTTACTTACAACTAATTGTAACAGCTTTTTATATGTAATATTGTACTGGATGTAAGAACTGTTTTATTTTTATATTTCCTTCCCTTTTAAAGCCTCCGTTGTATGAACGTGGGCATAAACCCTAGAAAAATATATTTTATTCAAGGCAACTAGATCATAAATATGCATACTTTTGTCTTTGTTAATAACCATTTCCATCATTTTTTTGCCGGAAGAGACGCGCTTATTTGAACAAATAACCCAATTACAATGTAGGAAAACAAACAAAGTCCGTTGTCGTCGTAAAACAAATTTAATTAATTCTCTTGGAATGGAAATCTAGTAGGCTGCCTACAAGAGGCCACCCTATTGGTCCATTACTTTATAATAAACCGTTTTAAATGCGACGCTATGAACGAAACGTCAGATTGGTCAGTTGGCATTGAAAGAACGGAGTGTCGTCAATAACAAATGAAAAATAACTCAAGATGGGTCAAGTCCAAGAAGGCTTATTAAAACTTTCCTTTGTTTTTAGAAAAAATTTTGATGTATGAATTAGAATCGTAGGTTCTAGAAGGCTATCAAAACAACAAGGAAAAGTAAAAATGCAATTAGTTTTTCCTGATTGATAAAAGAGGTTTTGGTGGCTATCTAATGAAAGAAATATAATAAAAATAAAAAACTCATTTAAAAATAATGAAACGAAAAGTTTCTGAGTAGCTTTGTTGAGGGACTACGTTTGAGTGGATATTGAAGATGACCATGACAATGATGATGACAATTGTCGATTAGGGGTGGGGAACGATCAGGTAAAAAATGCCCATTTAAGAGTGGGAAGAAGGGAAAGAGGGGAAGGACATTTAAATTGAAAATTTTCTTGAAAATTTCGCACGCAGGTCCGAGTTGACTTCTGACGATTTCTGCCTGGGCAGCAGGATTTTTATGCTGGTGCAGCAAGCGGCGGGAGTCCGATTCGCGTTTGTTTCGTGCGGTGGCAGCAGCACGCGTCTTCGCACACCACAATAATTGCAAATTTTTGTTGTTTTTTTTGTGACAAAATTTGACCATTTTTGGTGAGTTCATTTTTCAATAGTTTCTTAATTTGTTCGGGCGTATATGATTAATAAGCTGCTTTTCATTTGTTTTTATTATTATTGCGTACAAGTTATCTGTATGCAAATTGAAATGACCGCACATAAACGGTAATAGTGCGATCGTTATATTTGTGTTTTTTTTTGTCTACTAACTAAGAAATTGTTTAAAGATAATGAAGAATTGCTTCAGATTTTCAGTAGAAAAACGACATCATCATTTAAAAATGCTATTAAAGTTGATTGACTTTTATTTTAAAAGAAAAAAAAACATTAGAACGTGCTGTGACTTGTCACACTTTAATTTACATTATACTTAAATATTTAGTCATTAGTCTTGCGGAAACAAAATATTCATTGATTTTAAAAACCAAGGAAAAGTCGTAAATTTATGCCCATCCTAGAATTTTAATATCTTTTTACTGTTTTTCTTATTTATTTCTTGCCATCAACTATTCGAATTCAGTCAAGTAAATTTAATATTTCTCATATACACACATATATAAATGTAGATTTAATTCTCTACTGTGCCGATTTCGACATGGTTTCAAGTGATAGTACCACCTTATATTCGCGTACCGTAACCTAATAATATTTCATACAAATTAACGTTCAAACCTTCAATCATTACTATAACGAAAAAAATTTTTTTCAAAGCCTATATTGCCTAAAAATAAATCACACTCGGGTGATTTCGTAGTTTATGTTGTAGCACTTTCCATTTTCAATTTAATTGCATCAGAGAAGGTAGAAGAAGAAGAAGAAGGGTATTACTACTGCCACTACTATTTTGTTGTTGCCATTTTATGACAACAGCGGTGGTACCTAAAAGCGAAAACGAATGCCTCGCGTTCCTCCGTTCTCATGGTAAACCACTCGCGTTTATTATGACCTTACCGTGTTCGGATCAAGTGGTTTGGGTATTTTTGCGCCTTTTTTCTTTTGTTTTTGGAGCCCTTGATCGGGTTTTGTTTCCTGAATGAAGATGAATAGTTCGATTTTTTGGTTTTTTCCTTGTTTTGCGTGGCTGTTGACCTTAACATCTACATAAGTAATATTTAATTATTTTTATGTTTAAAAATTTGCAATAAATGAGATTTTAATTATTCGTTGATTGGCAGGATATTCTAAGAAAAGCCATGCGGAATTTTTGAAAATTTCGAACCATTTAAAATAATATTGTAACTAATATTGCTAAATAAACATAACATATTTTTTTCAAATTCAGAGTGTTCGGCCATCAAATGAATCATAATGAACGATTAACTCGTCCTATTATTAATAATAATTCGTAAAATCAATAAAAAAAAGATACATGATTTTCGTTGTCGAACACGTTCGGGTTGCATAACTCCACATATATTACAAAACAATAGATGTCAATATTATTTGATTCTATTATAGACAAAGTTTATTAACATGGGTCAGGGTTACTATTCATCTTCAATTGTTCTTGTCGAGTTTCGTTTGTTTTGCCTATAGGGCATTCCGAATCATGCAAGTTGGTCAAGGCTTTAGTGATTGAATCTTGGGTGAAGAAAATAGAAGAAGAAAGAGACGTTCAATACGACACGTTGAGTAAGATGCCAATAGGTCAAGGCAGTATTTAGGAACAGGTACCATTTATTAAACAATTCGACACGTGCATCTAGGAAAGAATTTTCTTTTTCGAAAAATTCAAATGGTGGTTTACCAAGAAATTGGCAAAATTGATTGATTCATTAAGTGTAAATTTCATTTTAATACATAATGACTTTTAATAAATGAAAATTGTTTATAATTAAATCAGGTAGGTTGATTGATTGACAGAGAAAATGTGTGGCAACATTTTCAAATGTATGTCAACCGATCAGGTGCAGTAAATGTTTTTTCAATTTTCAACGGTTTACGTTAAAGATTGAAAATAAATGAAAAATATTTATTTCATTTACGAGCCGCCACTGACAATTGCTCTATTACCAGATTTAAAAGTTTATTTTAAAATTATTTTTAATTCAATGATCATAAATCGAGCTGAAACGAATTACATAAACAGCAAATACTGAAAAACGAGGCGGTTGCCCCTTGTAGGTATAAATATAAAAATAGGGAAATGATTTGTTCTATATAACGAGGGCTGGGTTATAACTATTAGTGTTATTCACACTATGCCCTTTTTTTTGTCCCTTTTTTTTTGCTTGCCTTGATCCCCCTATTTTTTTTACTTTAGTATCAGCCTTTCTCTTACAATTAGTTTCATCTTTCTCGTTGGTTTTTCAGTTTTTTTTTTTTAGATTTCGGCTTTGTGTGATTTCATTATGAAGAGGTTTTTCCAATTCTGAAAATATAAGCCAACCACTTTTCCAGCTTTATTATCAGTATAATAATTGCTTTTGACAAGTCTAATTGATAATTTGAGTTCAGTCCGTGTGTCAATATTAGAAAGTTAAACTAAATTTTTTTTTTAAATTGTACTCCTCAGACTTTCAGTCAGAGATGTGGAATTTTACAACAGAAACATTTGAACTACAGGTTAAAAAAACGCAACATCATTGTTGTTCACATTCTTTTGCGAATAAATTTCGGATTGATTTTGCGAATGAGATTTTAGTCCTATTGTCCAAGTAATAATACGTGGAAAAAATTAGTAAATAAAGGATTTAAATATTAAACGTTTAATTAACAAATTCATCATTATATCACTAAAAGGAATAATACCAATTATTAATTATTAAAAACGAGTTGAAGTTGACGTCCTTCGTAATACAAACATCAAATTTTTCCTTCTTCCGTTTATTCGAGTTCGGTTGAAACTGATTTTTTTTTTGAAAAATATTTTAAATAGTAGGCCCATTAACATTGACCAGTCCACACCCTCTTAACGATCGAAATAGACCACCGATTTCCAATCGTAATTGAAATTTAATTATTTTTCAACTATTCAATGCTTTAGAAGTGGATAACGAATATGACTTTGTCCGCGCGACGTTTGCATTAATTTGATTACCTCTTACTAAACATTTTCAAATTTCAACGTTCTATTGACCAATTGGGCGTGATTCCTGAGGCCTATTAGGTCTAGGTCTGGACTGGGGAACAAATCAAGCGGTCATGGTCAAATCGATTTCAGGTTTTTTACCTGATATCTTTATTAATTCATTTATTGCTTTATTTTATATCCGCTTTAATAGTTTTTATAAAAACATCCCAGTAGTTCTCAAAACCATTTATGGTTCAAGCAAGGAAAAAACCGCTATCATTATGGTTTTTACGTAATTAGAATATATCAATTATGGATGTGTAAATTTTTCCTATAACGACAGAAAAATAATATTTTTTAATTACAATACACAATTTAAAAAAATATATTATTTTTTTTTTTAAGCTCAATTTACAATGGGAATACTACCGGGATCTGATGGACAATAAAAGCGGTAAGGGAATATATTACTTATATATTATTTACATTATCAATGAAATATTATTATTTTTACAGATCAAAGGGTCAAAGACTGGTTCCTGATGAGCTCCCCTTTGCCCACTTTATGCATATGCTTGACTTATGTATTGATAGTTAAAGTGATCGGACCAAAATTAATGGAAAATCGAAAGCCATTCGAATTGAAAAAAATTCTAATTTATTACAATTTATTTCAAGTTATATTTAGTACGTGGTTATTTTATGAGGTAAAGTGAACTGTATATCATAAATAATTATATAGTTTCTAACAACTACAATCAGTACACCTTAATGATGCTACTATTAAATGGCTTTTACCATAAAACGTCATCGCTAAGACGCTTGTGAAATATTCCATTACATTGTTGAGAATGCTTGTCGTGTCCAATCGAATGATTATTTCATTTTTCTCAAAAAGTTAAGTCAAAGATCCACTTGAAATGTTTTTATTAATGAGGACGTCTAATAGAAATCCTTTAAACATAATTATTTTTGTGCATCAATCACGTCTTCAAAAAAGAAATTTTGACATTTTTGTCAGTTTCCTCAATTGAAACTCCAATACCCGTTTGCACAGATATTAGTTAAAGTTTAACCAGTACTTAACTGACAGATTTATATATTCAATCTGTCAGTTAAGTACCGGTTAAATTTTAACCAATATCGTTGCAAACGGGCATAAATCATTTAATTTATTCATGGCAATGTTCGACTTATGTGCTGGAAAGTCTTGCTCAAACAATTTTTTTTTTAAACTGTTTCGAGTCTTAATTTCTTGCTATTAATAATCTAAAACATTCCTGGAATTATGCCTATGTTTGCTCCTCGAATAACATTCGAATTGAACATAATATATCTACTATGAAAAAACAAATTATTTGTTTTAGGCATCTGCTGCCGGTTGGTTGAATCATTACAGCTTCAAATGTCAACCAGTAGATTATTCGAGATCGCCTTTGGCTATGAGGGTAAACAAACAAATCACTTTTCATTCATAGATTAATTGTACAAACAAAAACTTTGTTTTGCAGATGGTTCACGGATGTTGGTGGTATTACTTTTCGAAGTTCACAGAATTTTTTGACACGGTAAGAATTTATGATATAAATATAGGTAGTATAGAGGTATGCGTAGTATGGTCTACAGAGTTTTACTTACTGATACAATTTGTCTTTAAAAAAGGCAACTACTTTTCATGCAGCACTCGTCATTTAAAACGTGGGAGTCACTTCGCCGTTTCGTTGTAGTAGCAGCGCGAACTGAGTAAAATTTTAAAATCTATAGTAAATGCAATAAATTGCCGTAGACAGATACGAGGTAAGGCAAGATAAGGTAAGACATGGTTATGCGTGGTTTAAAAAAAAAGGTCCTTTAGAGTCGGTTCCTATTTTTTTAATTATATTTATCTTCCCATCAAAAATGATAACCGACCTTGCATGTCGATTGGTTGCGTTTACTATTGGTTTTCCCACTTTTATTAAGTTCACACTTTTAATGTAACTTACCTATACGTATATGTATAAATATTTACTTTTTTCAGTTTTTCTTCGTGCTACGTAAAAAGTTCGATCACGTGTCTACATTACATGTAATTCATCACGGAATTATGCCAATGTCAGTATGGTTCGGAGTGAAATTCACACCAGGTGGTCACTCGACATTTTTCGGCTTCCTCAACACCTTCGTGCACATCATTATGTACAGCTATTATTTGATTGCTGCATTGGGACCACAATATCAAAAATACCTATGGTGGAAAAAGTATTTAACCGCCATTCAAATGGTAACGGCATCAATTAAAATTGTTGCGCAAGAGATGATTTAATTTTTTTTCGACTCCATTTCCAGGTCCAGTTTGTTTTGGTGATGGTCCACGCGTTTCAATTATTATTCATCGATTGCAATTATCCAAAAGCATTCGTTTGGTGGATTGGAATGCATGCTGTTATGTTTTACCTTCTATTTTCGAAATTTTACAAACAAACGTATAATAAAAGAACGGGCAAACTGAAAACAGATCAAGTAAACTTTTCTCAAAACTCCATTTTATTTTCCTGTTAAACAAATGATCTTTTTAGGACAACGGGGCGACAGGTAATAATAATAACGTGAGCAAAAAGAGCAAGGTGGGGATTTGCTTTACATCGCAGCAAGCGTTGTATGAAGATACAGACACCAAACATCAAATGACAAATGGCTATACTACTTCGGACAGTTCCAAATTGAGAAATCGAGTGTACATAGATCGAGATATTAATGGTGATTTAGTGAAATAATTTATTAAAATAGTGCATTCAACAGAAACACATCACTATATTAGGACAATGGTGAAATTAATTTTGACATTTTATTGATGAGTAACATTACATGTTGCACATAAAATAAAAAGGCAATATTTTCTAAATACCTACATACATATCGGTGAATTATTTTTATTTCTGTATTTATTAGGGTTTTATTGTTTTTTTTGAAGGGATTGTAGCTGTTATTTGTTTTATTTTAAAACAATTCTTGTTAAAATTATGAGACGGTTTCTATAAATTCTCAACGAAAACAATCAATTTTTTACCAGTTTTATTCAAATTCAATAATTTTATGTAGGAGTAGTTTGTATATAAAATAAATATAATTTTCACTGTGCAATTTTACCATAAATTATACTTAAATATATGTATTTTTTACTTAAAAAATACCTGATTTATATTTATTAATATCTTCCTTATTATGTCGATTATACAAGGTAAAACACCATATTTACCTCATCGCTTACTGAAATAGCAGTGCAATATTTAAAAATATTTATACCGAGCATCATGTGATTCATTAAATAGCTTAACGTAAAATATAAAACCAACCTATCTAATTTGGACAACCCTTTCAAGGGCAAACTTCACACGCGTTGCAATAATTTTTGTGTTCAAGTTCTGCAATACCATGTTATCATTTATGTTTGTATATTGTTAGTACAATATTAAAACTAAAAGAATACAAACTTTACGCAGTAACATAAAGTATTTGTTATATTACATATAAATTTTATTTCTGGTGCTGGCTTTTTAGTTCATCCTTGATTGTTTATTCGTCTGAGTAAACAAAACAGAAGAAGAATGTGAGGTTAAATTAATGGCCGGCGTTTTCCGCCAACTCGTTACATGTTGGAAAATTATTATTTTTTTATTATAATAAGATTTTAAAATAATGGAATTTTCCACTGAAATATTATTTTCTCCCTTTCTTGTCATTGGGTTCTTGATAACCTATGCTGTTTCATTAACACTGATTTTCATATATCGGTAAGACTTTCCTATGACCTGATCAGTTAATATCGTAAAACATGAATTTTCATTGTAGAAGCGGCCTTAATATTGGAGTCAATTGTTGGTTCTGTAATAAAAAGTTCAGGGTCCCTTTTTCGGCTCGAAATAGTTTCGATTGTCCGTATTGCCTTCAATATAATGGATTTAATAAGGTATGTTATTGTTTGTTCTATTAAGAAAAAACAACAATAAATAAATTCTGTAGGATGGAGACTATAATAAGGTGATTCTCGCACAACACAATGTCACAATGAATCAGAACAATTTAATTTTAAATCGAAGTCATATTCAAAAAAATTCAAATGGCTTGTGTGGACAATGCAACAGAAATATGGAACTCAAAGTTATACAATTGGCCAACTACGAGCCCCTGGTGGAAAACAATTATGACAAGGAAATTGAACATTTTGAGTAAGTTAGAATTTAGGTTTTGCTCTGAATACGAAGTTACCTTTAACTTCAAATATTTCAGACATCAACTGAATAAGACTTATCAGCTCTGCCAAAACTGTTCCAAGGTATTACAAAATACAATTCGGAAACAGAATTCTTGGATATTCGGTAGGAGGTTTAGAAATTTAAGACAGTCCGCCCAAGTTACTATTGAAAAGACATTACTAAATCGCATCAGGTGGAATCAAGCAATTTTATTTATATTATCACTGGTAAATGTACTCATTTTATGCGGTATTAACGTCTGGCTAGAAAAATTTAGTGCAGAAATGTGCAATTTCGTATTTCAACGTAGACAATTTATTAAAATCTATTCACCTGCGTTTTGTATAACAGGAGTTACAGGGTTCTCAATTGAATTATTGTACTGTTTGTTCGATAATTGTTTGAAGCCATTTAATTGGAGGAAATTTACCAATATACTCGCGTGGATTATTTTAGGACTATTGTCCGTCACTCAGCAAAATTCCTACTGCCAAACCTTGAGAATATTCTGTTCTCTCTACTTAACCCATTCTTACTATGAAACGTTTACTGATCCTCCTAGAAAAACGGAAAAAATTACTTATGAAGATCATGCAGCCATATGGTCGTCACAGCCAATAAAACAAAGTCCAAAGGCTTTTGATAAAAGTGCCGAATTAAATGAGCACTTTAACGAATTAAATATCGGTGCTTTCCATGGTCATTTCACCAAAGGGCCCAGTCAATTCCAATCACCAGCTCGAGGACTTTTCACGTGTCAAACTCATTTCGAACCCATTCATAAGGAAGACACATTGCTCAATTCCTCATTTCGGTCTTTTGGAGGCACCAGGAGTCCTTTACTGTCTCCCGCTAAGCTCAAACATTTTAATCAATGGCCTCCAATGGATTCGTTACCTTTTTCCAATTGTAGTTTTAAGGCGTCAAGGTCTTCGAGTAGTAGTTCAGGTTTCGTTTCCAGAGGAATTTCCAGATCACTGCCAAATTCAAGGGAAAATTCTCCGGAACGAAACTCTTTATTTTCTGAGCCAATTTGGGGCTGATTTGACGATACCATCTACCTCAGAAGGTTATTTTTGTTTCCTTCAATAAGTCTTTATTGCCTACTGTATTGTGTTAATATTGCAAGTGTTCTTTTATCAATCTCAATATTTAAGTTTATATAAGGGGTGTTATTAATTTTAAGTTGCTAATGAAGCTGCCCGATTATGTTTATTTTTATTCTGTATTTGAGGTTTTTTATTGTGATTTATTCGAGAGTCGTATTTTAAATAAAGTTCTTTTACAAAATGTTTGTCGTTGGGGTCGTTGTGTAGGAATTTTTCATATAATTTTCAAAGTAAGTTTATGATGCATGCAAAGCGTATTGTATGTTATTCTTAACGAAAAAACGTTCAAAATTGTAAAGCATTGGTTAATTAAACGACAAGTTCATAAAGACAGTTTTTTAACATAAAATTTTATTAAACAAAAAAAAAATATAACATTTAAATAAGAATAAATAATAACCACGTAAAGGTAAGGTAAATATTCAACAAACTTTTATTGTATTTGTTTAATTGTGCATTATTAACTATAACTGTTATTTGTGAGAATAAATGTGTATTTAACATACATTTTTAAAAGATTTCCTATTTTTTTTTTTAAGTCTCTTTTACGTTTTTGTTTGTAACGCTTGATGTGAACATATTTCTTATAACTAATGCATCTAACAGAATATACAATATTCTTTTTGCTTAATATTACAATGTAGAACATTATTTACATAGAATTAATTCGTTTTACGTATAATGCTATCACAGAAATATCCAAAACCTGACGTGTTACACTCAAAAAATTATTTCTTAGTTTCTGATAACATATGTTGAATCTCTAAACTACTTTTTCCTTTAGTCTCCGGTATAATTATGATACTAAACGTAAATCCAACGAATAAAATTCCTGCGAAAATCCAAAAGGTCCCTGGCATTCCTAAAGTTTCAGTTATAATTGGAAAACAAATGTTTACCACAAACGAGAGACCAAAACAGAAAAATGTTGCTACAGTTGAAGACAGTGGTTTAATATTAGCAGGAAACAATTCGGAGAGAATCACCCAAGGAAGATTCGCCAATCCCAAGTTGAAAGTTATAATAAATGTAATGAGACTAACAATTGGAAGCCAATTCATGCAACTCACATCCATCGATGAAGATAACATATAGAAGTAGGCTCCTAAACTGATTAAAGCTATTGCAGAAAATATGTTAGAAATTATCAGTAAAATTTTCCTTCCTGCTTTTTCAACGAGTTGAGCACTACAAACATTTGAAATTAATTGTATAGAACCTATGAGAATCGATAAATATTCCGAAGGTATACTACTTCCAGTACTTTCGAAGATGTTTTGCATATAACCAAGCACAGCACCTATTCCAGACAATTGTTGAAGTGCCATTAAAGCAAGACAAATGATCATGGCCTTTACGAACGCTTTATTTTTCAATAACTTCAATCCAACTGTGCTATCTGAGAAACACTGAATAGAATCGATAATCTGAGCGAGTTCTTTTTGCACGTCACTCGAACATTTTCCACGCAATTTTGCCAAGGAAAGTTCAGCTTCATAGGTTTTTCCTTGCTTAATCAGATCGTAAGGACTAGCTGGAGTTAGCACTCCAAATAAAACGAAAAAGGTTATAGGAGCCAGGAGGTTAATGAAACCGAAAACTCTCAAAGACACAAAAGGTCCTATTAGATACATTAATAAAATTCCAAGGCAATTGAATACTCCCATCATACTTCCCAAAAGTCCTCTGTTCGTATCTTCGGCAATTTCTCCAAGATACCCGGGAACGATACTGAACACTGCGCCAGCTCCTATACCAATTAGTAACCTGGCTGCAAGAAAGAAATGTATGTTGGTAGCGAAAATACTTAAAACATGTGAGAATACGATCGGCGATGCCAGGACTAAAAGGGCAATTTTCTTGCCGAATTTTTCCGACATTACTCCGGCCGCGAATGGTCCGGCGATCGCGCCTAGATTCATTATGCC
>JABRWK010000030.1:10684-228920 GCA_013372445.1 Hypothenemus hampei | reverse complement strand
TTTTTTAAAGTCTCTTTTAACGTTTTTGTTTGTAACGCTTGATGTGAACATATTTCTTATAACTAATGCATCTAACAGAATATACAATATTCTTTTTGCTTAATATTACAATGTAGAACATTATTTACATAGAATTAATTCGTTTTACGTATAATGCTATCACAGAAATATCCAAAACCTGACGTGTTACACTCAAAAAATTATTTCTTAGTTTCTGATAACATATGTTGAATCTCTAAACTACTTTTTCCTTTAGTCTCCGGTATAATTATGATACTAAACGTAAATCCAACGAATAAAATTCCTGCGAAAATCCAAAAGGTCCCTGGCATTCCTAAAGTTTCAGTTATAATTGGAAAACAAATGTTTACCACAAACGAGAGACCAAAACAGAAAAATGTTGCTACAGTTGAAGACAGTGGTTTAATATTAGCAGGAAACAATTCGGAGAGAATCACCCAAGGAAGATTCGCCAATCCCAAGTTGAAAGTTATAATAAATGTAATGAGACTAACAATTGGAAGCCAATTCATGCAACTCACATCCATCGATGAAGATAACATATAGAAGTAGGCTCCTAAACTGATTAAAGCTATTGCAGAAAATATGTTAGAAATTATCAGTAAAATTTTCCTTCCTGCTTTTTCAACGAGTTGAGCACTACAAACATTTGAAATTAATTGTATAGAACCTATGAGAATCGATAAATATTCCGAAGGTATACTACTTCCAGTACTTTCGAAGATGTTTTGCATATAACCAAGCACAGCACCTATTCCAGACAATTGTTGAAGTGCCATTAAAGCAAGACAAATGATCATGGCCTTTACGAACGCTTTATTTTTCAATAACTTCAATCCAACTGTGCTATCTGAGAAACACTGAATAGAATCGATAATCTGAGCGAGTTCTTTTTGCACGTCACTCGAACATTTTCCACGCAATTTTGCCAAGGAAAGTTCAGCTTCATAGGTTTTTCCTTGCTTAATCAGATCGTAAGGACTAGCTGGAGTTAGCACTCCAAATAAAACGAAAAAGGTTATAGGAGCCAGGAGGTTAATGAAACCGAAAACTCTCAAAGACACAAAAGGTCCTATTAGATACATTAATAAAATTCCAAGGCAATTGAATACTCCCATCATACTTCCCAAAAGTCCTCTGTTCGTATCTTCGGCAATTTCTCCAAGATACCCGGGAACGATACTGAACACTGCGCCAGCTCCTATACCAATTAGTAACCTGGCTGCAAGAAAGAAATGTATGTTGGTAGCGAAAATACTTAAAACATGTGAGAATACGATCGGCGATGCCAGGACTAAAAGGGCAATTTTCTTGCCGAATTTTTCCGACATTACTCCGGCCGCGAATGGTCCGGCGATCGCGCCTAGATTCATTATGCCAGCAATCCAGGATTCTTCAAATGTCGTTGTTGGTTCTGATAGTGGATTAACATTAGGATCAGTGCTGCGCAACTTCGGAAGAACGGGTGACGTCCAGGACCAACAACCGCCAGCAGCGAATGTAATTAAATTAACTGTAATAAAAATCAACAATAATTTATGGTTGTTTGAAAATTATTATTAGGCATGATCATGGTAATAGCATTTATTGGATTTTTTTTTGAACATTTCAAAGTAAAGTAAAATGTTTCCGTTCCACGAACTAACAGACGCAGACAATTTATTTCGTTTAAATTTCTATATGAACATTAATGTTTCATTTCTTTGATGTAATGTTTCGTTGTCTATTCTGACGGGTTTTTTTAACTCTTTATAGGGTAGAACCGATTACATGTTTTTTTTTCCTTTTTTTAGTTTTTTTGGTTGCTAGGCTCTACAGAAACATCTTAAAAATATTCCAAGTCCAAAAAGAAATTGTATTATGTGCCATTTGGTACATGTGCATATGCGTACCAGTGAGCGTTAACTGTTAACGATTATTGGTACAATATTGTACCACTTTTTCCTTAATTCTTTTAAAGTTATTATCTATCTAGTCCAAACAAAATTTTTTGATTTTTATATATCTATACTGACTTGATAGAAGGCAGCAAAACTAGATTCATCCTGACTATTTTTTTTCTTCTCTGATACAAATTAGCACTAGTGCACATTAAAGGGTTAAAAGTATTAATGAACTTCGTCGAAGTTTTATGATTCGTATATAATTGTGTTCGTTTGTTAGACGCATATTAAAATTTGTTTGGTAATTAAGATGTTTTGTAGACAAACCCGATATTCATGTCATTGCCTTCTTATTTTATTTATTTATTTTTTTAATTTCGTATTTTAATGCGTCACAAAAAGGATTCCATTGAAAAACAACAATTATCAAAACAACACAAAAATATTAGATCTATCGGAAAGTTCTATCTGATAATATTATTTCAAATTTTAAAATGCATGTACGTGTTCATTTTTGATATATGTGGTTGTCTCTCTTTAACATTTCATTTGTTCACTTGTAACTTTCTAAATTAGCTGAGCCAAATGTGTTTCATGTCATTAAACGTTCGTGTGAAAACACCAATGAAGTTTATTTACGACACTGTTTTACGAAAGCATTATGAGCTTTTGCAACCGAATAGAAAGCTCAATTCCAAGAGATACTGTCAATAAATGGATGATTTTAATAAAGTAGTCAAAGAAAGCTTAATCAGAAAATCGCAGAGCTAGTCTCGGAAATTCTGCCGCATTCATCATACTCTCCAAACCGAGTATCCTCCGATTATTACTTGTTTCTTTCCGTAAAAAATGTTTTCAAGGGAAAAAAATTTAAAACTGAAACAGATATAGCCAAGCACTACATCACTCTTTCGCTTCTCATGACAAGACACTTTTTTGAAACGGTATTTACAAATTACCATCACGCTGTCATAAGTAACAACGGAAATTATATTGTACAACAAATATTGGGTAGTATGAATAAAACGAAGCAAATGCTTTTACTTCAAGATTTTGAGAGAAATTTTTCAATATTGATCCATTCTATATGAATTGCTACATAAAGATGGAAATATTTCTCTCAAAAAGTTGAAGTAGAAGCATTTGCTTCATTTTATTCATACGACCCATGGTTAAAGATATTAAAAAATTAATTTTTTTTCATTTCCCAAAAAAACTGAATTTTCCGGTAGGCCATGGAGCCTACCTTATGTTAAGTACACACGATAGGACAGAAAATTCATTTTGAAATTTTTTAATGAGTTTTCTTTCATGGGTACTTAAATTACCGATATAATCTTATGTTAAATGTTTAAAAGACTAATTCTAAAATCGGATGAAAAAATTGCAATAAATTGATACGTACTAAGAATGAGAAACTTACCTGTGAACACTGCGAAGTAAATGAAATTCTTTTCACAAAATTTTGTGGCTGCCATTATTGCAAAAATTAAATATTCAACAGATACTGTTGTCCAATAATATAGCAGGACAACACTTAACTGTCAAATTAGTCTAAAAGACCTAACAACGACACGAATCCCGAATGTGATAAAATTTTACACTTGAACCACTTTTTATATATACTGGAATCATTCAAACCTTTAATCTTGGGTTTCAGCCTTTTAATATTATTTGTTTAAAGATCAGACGGAAAGCAATTAAAACAAAAGAGTAGACTAAGACTAGACAATTATTTTAAAGTTTTGATTTTCACGAGCACAAATATTTGAATCTGAATTTCGAATTTTAATGTTAACACAAATATGGTTACCGTGTAATCAAACACGTCACTAATATAGAACTTATCACTTCATGGTTTGTTCTTAGGGTTATCAGTATGAAGAATGAGTTGGATAGTGCTTCTGAATACATATTTCGTAATAGGTCACCCTGCAAAAGTTACTTCAATGAGATATTTAAGGGGAGTTTCCTATATTAATCGCATTTATTATAATAATAAATAATATTTATTAATTAGCTTTTTGTCTTATCAATTGTATTTTATTGTATATAAACAGACAGAAGTTATCCACACCTCTTAATTATATAATTTACTGAAAATTCAATATTTTTGAAATAAATTTTGCTCTCGACGATTCATGATAGAAATATCTAAAAGAGGAATCTTTTCTTGATTGCTGTTTGAAAGCGCTTGTGAGCAAGAATACTCAGATAATGAAGCAATTTTAGTAAAGATACCATTGTCCGAGAATTATGGGAGTATCTCATCGACTTTGAGAAAGTGGAAATCATTTTGGGCCTTCTACATGCCGATGAAAGAGGAGGTTCAACATATCCTTAAATTAATTGGCTGAAAGCATTGGGAAAAAGAAAACTTTAGATTAAGGCAAGCTAGCAAATTTCCTGAGCGGGTGGTGCCTGAGTCTTTCGTATAAAGCCGACGTGTAGTAATATTACGCGCCAATCAATTTCAATGATTTCCTGGAAAATGTAGAGAATTAAAACTTGTTAACTGATATTTGAAACATCCAAATTTGCTAATTTTTGATTATTATTAATCATACAACATGTTTAATCCTTAATTTGCACAGTGTTCAAAATCACATAAATTGCAGGGGTGGCACCCAAAAGCCCGACAATTCAAAATATTGACACCCGTATTTTCTAACATTCTTCTTCAAATAACTAAATTATACAAATTGTTTCAAACCTGTTAATTGTTATTTACATATTTGGGCTTAAATTTTCTTTTAATAACTTATATTGTCAAATCATTTTTTTTAGTTTATATATTGCGGCTGAAAGTAAAATAAAGAAAAATTTGGTGCAGAAATTGACAGTTATAGGTCAGACGAGTCAGCCTGGGGTTCGCACCCGTTTCAGGTCTATGTCGTTTTAGGTCGCACCGCGAAAACTATGAGGGCCCTATGTTAAATAACAATTAACAGGATTGAAATAGTTTGTCTAATTTAATTATTTAAAGGAGAATGTTCGGAAGTATGATGGGTGTCGGTATTTTGGGTTGTCGGGCTTTTCGCTGTCGAGATTTTGGATTATCAGGCTTTTGGCTATCGGGATTTTGACTAATGGGATTTTGGCTGTCGGGATTTTGGGGTAAACTCAAATTGCACAGTGCAGTTTATCAGATCGACATTCATATTTTATAACTTATACAAGGTGGGCCATAATGTTGAACAGTTTTGAATAACCTTCTAAAAAAACTGTACATCTACTTGAATTTTTATTTAACTTAGTTTTTTTTTAAAAGGTTATTCAAAACTATTCAACATTATAGCCCACCATGTACATATAAATGTATAAAAGAAGATACGATTATAGATGAATTTGTTCTAATGTTTAGGGATATAATTCAAGTGAAAATTTTGTTTGATAATATTGAACAGTCTATTAGACCAACTGTACAAGTTAAGAGTTATGAAAAGATTTTAATATATAAAGTTCAATACAGCAACTTATTTGGCACACAAAAAATAATATTTTTTAATTTCTTGCTTCGTTTTTTTTTAATTTAATTTAAATTGCAAAAAGTACGCAATGTAGATAAAATTTCGACATAAACAAGACATAAACTGAGCATCATCAACATTAAAGAAGTAAATTTGGATTGGCATTGAAGAAAAATATTTTTCACCTACTTTTCATATTTTGCAGTGAAATTTTGTAAACATCTTAGTTCTTTATAAAAAAATGACCTTTGGTATTTGATCGATTTATTTGAGTCATACATATAAATATATTCGACTTTGATCAGTGAAATATGTACTACTGTCGTAAACAAGGTCTTAAAAATAAATTAAAATATGCGTACTGTCTGTCCAACCCTTGAAAACATTGTTTTCCATAATTTGTTTCTAAAACAACTTTTTTTGTCCAATCCCTGTACCAGAGTATCACACCTATAGACTTCATAAGTGGTTTCCTCATTGTTTCCGCAGAGCATGTGTTCTTCTTGACCTATTACGTAACAGTGTTATATATGTATATCATTAAATATACAATATACTATCATGAGTGTATGTATATGTATGTACAGAACACTAACTTTTTGGAAACAGAACAACATAATTTAAATGGCACATTCGGAATTTCAACTCTTTTACACATTTGTTTTTTTTCCTATCCGGTACATAATGGGTTAATGAAATTAGATTATGTTGATGCGGAGATTATATTTTTTGGGGTTTCCTTAGAAAACGGAGTCTAAACAAGCATTCGTATCACCAACAAGGTTATGCTAATCATTTTTAAGACTGATAATTTATTTAGTACCAGCCAATACAAACTTGAATATTTATTTTATGTTTAAAGAATATTTATTTTAATAAAAATATATTTGGGATTATTCTTACATCATTTTCAACGCGATTTCGCATTGTATGATAAATCATCTGTCAAGCAACAGATTGTTTATAACAATGTTAATATTTAATGTTTATATTAACTTATTTTATGTGAATTTAAAGCATATACCAGGTTTAATCAATTCATACAACGGATCAGAGTTTGGGGCTGGAGTTTAGTAATTTTTTTACGGAAAATAAAGATCGTGGTATAACCCTTTAACGCCCACACAGTGTCATAATTGATTATTTACAAACACACATGCGAATGACACCCAGAAGTTACGGTCGTACTTTAATTACAATCCACCACAACCGATTGTTGTGCTCGGATAGGCGCGGCATCAAATTGATACAGAATTCATTTTCAAACTAATGCCCGGTCTATCTGTGTAAAGATCCCTCCTCCTGTTACTTTCCTAATTTCTGACTCCCTTCATATTCCGTGCACCGACGTTTGTCGAAGAAGCCTTTGGAAGTGTCAAATGTGGATTTTTATCATCCCGATATTATTTATAAAGTTTCAAAAAAAAATTGACTTACATATCAAAATTACATAATATGCAAAAACTATCTGTTTTCAGAACATATGAAAACCATGTGTGATAATTGTAGTCAAAAAATTATTTAACACAGTGAATGTAAATTTTAATTTCTATATCTTTCATATTTTTATATAAAATTCTTTGTCTTGTTCGATATGAATTTTATATCTCTTTTTGAAGACAAAAAATTTAAAAAAAAGTAAAAGATTACTCATTTTAAAATAATTACCTAAAATTGCCGTGACCCATCTCCCTCCTAACACTCATTGTATCAAAATGATACACCGTGCCTATCCCCGTTTTTTTCTAATCGGGCTTATCCGAGGGTTAAAGAACAATTTGACAAAATGGTGGCGGACGTCCTTAAGTTTTTATTGCATATTTGGTTGCCTACAATAAAATAATCCAGGTTATTGTCATTAGTCTGTCGTTAGACGCCATGTTTACTTGCGTTCTGTCATCTCTCAAAAGTTCAATGGTTTTGAGTTTTCAATTAAAAATATACAATTATGGAATGGAATATCGAATTGAAAAGTTGGTTCAACTGATGTGAAATTCAAGAAAATCTCATCTAGCTTTTAATAGTGTTCAAGATCCGTCCGTTGTGATCCCCAAAAAGAGGGGCCGTTCTTTACAGGATATACATCCAATAACCTTGACATCATGTCGCCAAATTGTCTGTCTCCATGGAAACATCCGGGACGTTCACTTCAATCCTGCAACAACATCCCCCTAAAAGGCGAAAACCAATGAAGACGGTCCTAGTGCCGTTTCAAAATTATTTGTTAACAAAGTAATACAGTTATTGAAACATGACTGAACCTGAGGAGGAGGCCTTGGATGAAATTACAACGTTAAAATCTAGTGACGGAGAAGAAGAAGGTGCCACGGCCTGCTGTGATAATACAATTCCTGTGGAATTAATGGAAACATGGTTAAAAGCCAAAGAAGTTGAAGCTGATCAGTGGCTAGTGGAGTGGCAGGTCCCCAATTCAAAAGATGGAGATTTTATAGCTTTGTGTTTTGAAGGTAAGTTGTAATTGGATATATTTATTTATTGAGGCATTGTATCAATCATATTGGGAGATACACCTGCACAGGCGACCGGAGCAATATTGTAGTGTGTGTGGGCTGTCTGGGTTTCTGGTCTGCCTACACAGGTACACCAATACAGCGGTATCTCTCACAAATCAGATGTGGGAAACTTTAGTTGAAAGATATAGAGCGAAAAGGAATTTCGAGTTTCATTTCAAGCAAAGAGTGTGTGTGCGTACATAACTTCTATCAAACCAGAATTTGTGCTTTTCAATCTCCAAACGTCTGTTGCGTTATTTATGTAGATAATATCCGGTCCGCGGGGTTCCAAAAAACATCTCATTAACATAAATATTTATACGGAAACACTCATTAATTCAATTAATTTACTTTATTGTTGTTATTACTAAATTCGCGCTGTGTTTTCGAAGAAAACCGCACAAATATTTATATAAAAAAAACGCACATAAAATTTCCATGAAAAAGTCTGCGATTCTCTCTCTTTTTATTATTTAAACATTGGATAAGTAACAATTGATCAACGAAAAACAAATGGGAATGGAGTCTTGGAGTGTTTTTGTGAATGAACTTACTTCTAAACAAAGGACGAACGCGCCCATTCCAAGGCCGAGGTCGATTGTCGTAGACCAGAGCTTCTTAAAATGGGGTCATGAGTCGAAAAAAGGTTAAGAAGCCCTGTCATAGACAAACTCAAAGAGATAATTTCATTGACGATTTCCTTCATTACCTTTAAACGATAAACGGATGTGGGCCCATAATTGTCTTTTAACTTAAATTAATTATAATTATTAGGCCAATGGTTATCATGGCGGGCTTTGGACGGTTCCGTTTAACCGGCGGCCTACTATAAGCGAAAATGTCCGAATTCGCATGAGAAATGATACGTCTTGCTTAGAGAAAAATGTACGAAATCGCATAGTAGGCCGCAACGCGTTTATGAATGAACACGATTGAATGAACCTCACCCGTGCCCCCACCCGTCCCCTCCGTGTCTTGTCTTTCTCTCTCTTTCTCTCATGGTTTCAAATAGACTGATCCGGTACGAGAAATCCTACCCCCACCCTAAAAGTGATTCTTATTCACCTCCGGCACACGCCTTTCAGCAGTGTAAAATCGATAAGTGAGTGTTTCGCGCGAGTTTTCACGTTTCGGTACCCGAATTGTGCGCAATTTGGTACGTGTGGTACTATAGCAAAGAAGTAGGAATACTGCTCCAGAGCCTTTTTGGTAATTGTACGTTTGGTAGTAGGCTTGATTCCTATTACTTCAAATACCATGATCTAAATTTAATTTGCAATGAAATGTAGTGGTACCAAAAAAAGGAACAAATGAGTTTTTATTTTCGCTGGTAGTACATATAGTGATACCTCTGGTTTCACTCGTAACGAAAAAACATTACGATTTCTATTCGACAAACGAAAGTAGCTCGACTGTTACGTTTTTATATTGCGGTCGTAACGTAAATAGTACTACTATATTTCATTGTGGGTACTATTACATACCTAAAGATGTTTCATTCATTCGTCCGTTTGTTTAAACGTTTTTTATGTACCGTAATGTCTCATGGTCTTAAGTTGAGTTTTAAAAAGATTCGTAAAATATTTTGGAGGATAGGCGTTACTAACGATGATGGTGGTCGGATAAATGGCGATTTTTGGCTGTCCTTTCTTTTTCAGGTACGAAGTACCAGGTGATCGAGAAACAAAAAAACAGAACAAAACTCCCTGACTCCGATCGTATAAATTTCTTTGTGTACAGTGATTTTTAGAGTTTTTAAATATTTTTTTTTGCCTCGAAGATCTAACTAAATTTAATGGTGTGATCGATTAGTTGATACCACCGGAAATACCCGGTACCATATTTACATATATGTACGTATTATTATTGTGCATAAACAGCATCCGCTTCGACGTCAATAACAGTCGTTGACGTGTCGTCCTGGACAAACTAGGCTATGACAGCAATCTTTTGTTTTATTTTTTGAGTTCAATTGTTTTATTGAATCAGTGCAACGTCAACTGTTTTGCTTTTGGTCCACTAGGCAACGTTACATAATCGTTATTTTAGGGACGATCCCTATTTTATCGAGTAGGTGACCGATTTGGTATTTATTGATATGTGGGTTTTTTTCCGCCGTGGTACCTACTATAAAATTTAAATTAGTCTTTTTCAGAATTTGACAATTTATCGTTTTCCTCGAGCAACTATCCTTTCTGGAGATACTACCCATTTTTATTGCCATTTTTCCATGACAGTACCTGCTATTTGTTATGTAAATAGATCGCGTTTACCATATGGGACTCCGTGGGTGAAAACTTTCGGTGGGCGATTGATTATTAGGTCTTTCACCGGTCCGAACAGGTAGTACCGCCAATAAAGTAGTACCTACGTCGTGCTTATTTTATTGAAGAAAAAAAAATTGGAGACCAACAAATTTTTATTTAACACGTGGCTAAGCCGATAAGAAATCCCCCCATCAAAGCAATAGACAACGTCACATTAGTCGAAGTAATAAATCGTATGACTTCATCTACTGATAACCAATTCTTAAATTTTGAGACTTTTGTCCAATTAATGGTAATGAAACCCGTATCATGGATGGTTTGTAGTAAAATTAAACCACCGCCAATGATAAGGGCTAGTATCTTCACGATTTTCATTATTAAAAACCCAATTAACCATCCCGTAGCAACTCCAATAGGTATTTCTTTCTTGCCATTCATTATTCACTAGAATTTGTAATTGACATTGTCCTCAAATTGACATTTAAAATGCTGACGGGATTTGACATGTGTGAAATTTTTTTACCTGTCGATTCGTGAAGACTACTTCCGGACCGTTAAAGAAGGGTGTTTTTAGAGCTTCTTAAATCCCGTCCTGTATTTCCGGTGAGTCGTAAGTACCTGCCGCTCAGACCGGAAGGATATAATAAATTATCGATGGAATGCCGGCCTGTTTCGATTGAAAATCGGCCCGGAACGTGCCTGGGTCACTCAGTCGGCTTTGATTGTTTTTCGATTGTTTGCAGTGACGTGCCGTCGTGCATGGCTATACATATTTCGAAATTATGCATATCTATATACATGAGGATTGTGAATCGATGAAAAGATGATAATTACGGTGATGGTTTCTTGGAATATAATTTAATGATTCGCAGCATGAATAATTATATTATAGTTATGCATCTGGTTTTTCATTAGATTCCAACCTAGACGAATGCTTATCTAAACAGCTGGTGGTACCGGAACAACGATCTATCATGTGGCTGCTTGATTTACCGCTTAGGCAAAATAAATCAGGTATAATGAATACCGAAATACCTATGTTTCAACAGTTTTTCAATGAAAATCTTTCTTTCAGATTGTGAGAAATTATTGTGCTTCCGTTACTACAACTCGGCCACTTTAGAATTTTTAGCTCAATCTGATCCCATAGACAAATTAAAACGTTTGATTAAAGCAAAAAAGTCAAATAGCGAAACTGGCATTGAAAATAATGCGTTCCAGGACGATATTCTATCCCCTGAGACGCATAAAACAGAAGAAGGAACTACGACGTCCTATACCAGTACAGGAGTAAAAAAGAAATCGCCTATCAATGGTTTCAACACGGTGGGCGGAACCAAAAAGAAAATCCGATCGAAGAGTGACAAGGAATACTTCCAAATATGGGACGCGTATAGTTCGCCCGAGGAAACATATGGCGACGAGAACGCGCCCCCATTACCGCCTCGCACACTTTTGCATCGTCCGTTAGAACGAAGTCACGCCCTCGATCCACCCTCTATTGAACGTCAAATGAAACCAAAGTTAGTCCAGGAAGGGGTGTTTAGTTTCGATATTGTTGATACTGATTTGGAAGAGGATTTTCATGAAAAACATCTTAAAGAAACGGATAAAATTATCGGTTGCGATAATTATATTACGACAATTTTGACAAAGAATTTAGAATCTAGTCCGAGAGTGCTGGAAGACCATTTAGACAGGTAAGATTTTTGGGACTTAGCTTTCATTAATTAAGAATTCAAATAAAATTTAGCACTGCATCCAGTGAAGTGGAAGATTGTGATAGTAGCGCTAGTGATAATATTAAGCCGCACAAACCTTTGACCCGATTAGGATCGTTACAGAAGCCTCAAGAGATACCGGGATCTCCTAAAAGACCACATCCCCGAGCGTTGACTCGGGTAGCTGGATTTCCAGTATGCCCACCCACACCTACACACCATCGACGTCATATGAAAGGGGAATTGAAACCGCCAAAATTAAAAACCGCCTTAGACGAGAGCGGAGATAATGCAAGCAGCACCCCTCAAATCGGTTTAATTGCTATGTCGGAACTAACTAATAATAAAAGTGAGTATTTTTTCACAGAAAATAGCGAATCTTTAGAAAACTTAATTTATGGCAAATATTTTAGCTCAACGTGGGCGAGAAAATGGAGAAGCTTGCGGAGGCGTGCCTTTGCCACTTCAAAGACTCAGAACCACCCGATTACCATCAATTCCCGAAAGAAATAATAGACTATTGGGAACTGAATTGAATGTAGAACATGAGGAACCCCTGCCGCCATGTAAGTACAAAATCGTTAACAGAAACATGAGTTTTAATTGAAAAATAATAGATTGGGATGCTCGTATGGATAGTCACGGCCGAGTATTTTACATTGATCATGCAACGCGTACCACCTCGTGGACACGTCCTCGGGCGGGGACTGGATCGGGCAATGCAAGCGTAGCGGGTGCCGAGCAACACAGACGACAATTAGATCGAAGGTACCAAAGCATTAGACGTACTATCAGTTCAAATCGACTAGATTCATGCGATGCTCCGCCTGGAGCTCGTCTGCTAAATCGTCCAGATTTCTTTACAGTGCTCCATATGAATCAGGTTTGTGTAAAAAAATCAGAACTTTTATAAAATAAATTTTCATTATTTTAGGATGCTACAGCTTTGTATAATCGCCATCCAACTTTAAAACATATGATTAATCGAATACGAAGAGAAATAAGTTATTTTGAAAAGTATCAGCACAATAAAGAGTTGGTGACATTGATGAATTTATTTGCTGACACTAATAAGGATTTGCCTAATGGATGGGATACTAAAAAGGACAGTGCTTCTAAAGTAAAACTTTTAATGCTTCAAATATTTATTAAAATTATTTACACATCTATCTACTTGATAGCCATTTTTCATTGACCATGCTAATAAGAGGACAACGTACATAGATCCAAGGCTTCCGTTAGAGACTGTAGCAGTTGTTAGAAGATCTTCAGATGAATTAGAGGTTAGATAAATTTAAACATACTTAATTTTTTTTTATTTTTTATTATGTGTCATTGACCTAAATAACTGAGAAGCTTACAAAATATTTAAACTTAAGTGATGTAGCATCGGTGGTTCAGTGGTAGAATGCTCGCCTGCCACGCGGGCGGCCCGGGTTCGATTCCCGGCCGATGCAAACTTTTTTATTTTATTTTATAAAATAATTTTTTTTGTAGGCTCCAATACCGCCCCCAAGACCAAGCACAACTACTGTTAACGTTCAAACAAATTTTCCAGAGGTGCCAGTGGCGTACAATGACAAAGTGGTGGCTTTTTTACGTCAACCTAACATTTTCGATATATTGAAAGAGCGCCATCCGCCGGTTGGTACATCTAGTTCCTTAAGGGACAAAATCAACGCAATTAGAGTAGACGGTACAATCGCCCTGGATCGACTCAGCCATGACCTCAATTTAACAATTTTACTAAGGTAAGGAAAAATGCAGTATGGTTTTCAATTTTTCTCCTTACACGGGTCTGTACATATTGTGTCTGCTGAGATTTATAAATGATGTTTAAGAATGTCAAAACAATTGCAAGTGACAGTGATTCTATGTTCTTTATTAGAATCGTAAATCTGGGTCGAAAACAGGCGCGCACGTCGCACCTCTTTAGCAGCTTCCGAATTAATTTATCCGGCATCAGCAGATGAACAACAATAAAACTGAATAATGAACAAATAATAGTCATAGTAGGCCGTGACGTGTTGCTATTGATGCACCCGACAATTGTTTCCGTGACAGTTATAAATGGGGACGTTGACCTTGTGTCCTTGACAATGTTTTTATATTGTCGAGCAAAAAGGAGGAGTTGTAGGGCGTAGCCGAAGGAGTGGCCTAAAATTTAGCAGAGTTTATTGTATCTATCAATGGTGAAGTTGCGTGCGCAAATTGATGTCTGAGGGAAAAATAAACAAATGGTTTTACGTTTATTGCAATGCTTTTAATGTCAGTAACATCCGAAAGACATTAAAAGGGTGTGGTCGTATTTATGACACACCTCCTGTTGATTATTGTATTTATTGTAGCTACGGCTTGAGTGTGTCTATAATTGAAATAAAACAAATGTAACAAAAAGAAAATTGATTTATTCAATTGAAGGCACATCGGTTGGCCTCGTGACGATTTTTTAATAATTATAATTATCATTATTAATGTAAATTACATATAGATATATGTTTACACTATAATAAAGGTGTAATAGAAATATTTTCTAAATCAGGGACACCCAAGAACATATTAAAAATAGACTTCATAAAAAATTAAGGTTAATGCTGGATGGCATTTGCCTTTTTTTGTTATATTCAACTGTCAACTATGACGTGCTCAGTGCGTCACAATTTTTCCGGTTATTCAACTCGCCTCTCAAATGTCTTGTTTTTTTTCACTCCGCTCTTTCTTCTATCAAACTAACGGTGATCTTATGTTATTTATATAATAATTATTATTTTACATTATCTAGAGTTGTCCGAGTAATTGCGCTCGGGCCATTTTTAATTATTTATGAAGGTGCAAAAAAAACCAAAGGCGGCGACGACGCTCAGTTTAATCGAAATAAAAGAGCAAGAAAAAACGCTCGCGAGGCGTGGCTTTTTATAATCATCATTATCATCACGAGGGCCGTTGTTGTGTTCACCTATCGATGTCTAAACAGTTAGAGAACGCGGCTTCCGAGCCGTTTTGAATAATACGAAAAATTATTTGCGGCGATGCCACCTTTTTTTATTGCTTTACGCTCCAAATGGCTGCGTTTTGACTAAAAAACGGGTATATACATAGTTGCAAAACTGTTCATTAGTGCTTTTTTTTGTTATGTTTTATTTAAAAACAATCGTTTTAAGAAAAACAATGGCCGAGGACAAAACCTCCACGAAAACAATCACATCATTTGTTAATTATTGTGTACGTAAACAAACGCAAAAAAAGTGACAGATTGTCATAGTTGCGTGTTGCGATTCTCGATTGTGTCGTGGGCACGCGACCACTACATTAATGGTTAATGTAAAACAAAACCAGGCCGGTCATCAGGGCCGTCCCTAGAGTTGGCGGTGTCCATGTGCCAAACTTGGATTTGTCGCCCCTGATTACCTGCACCACCGGGTTGGAATAGCCCTGCCTGTTATTCTGGGAAACAAACGCAGATCGTCATGGTCGTCTTGAGATCGAAGTAGAAAGAGTTAAAAAAAAAAATTGGGGATTCTATCAGACAAAAATCGAATTCGTCCTCTCTAACGGTATCGGCGTTTTGTTCGCGACGATACCAAACGGTCTTTGATGCCACGGCAGGTGAGAATGTCGGCTACCTGCCCGAATCACGATGAAAGCCTTTTTGTACCATTTTGGTGTACCGTTCAATGAAAAATAATTATATCGAATGGATTCTCGAAAAAGATCGATCAATTCTGTTGTTGAGGAGGCGGAACAGCGTAACTCTACCAAATGTTTTACAGCACCATTTTTGTGCTGAGTTGTAAAATTTTAAAATTTAGCAATAAAAGGGACTCGCCATAAACTAATAACCCTTTTAGAAAAATCAATTTTTATGACAAAAATTTAGAACTTTAGACCCTAAAATTGGCTTTTAACGATGAAAGCTAGTATCGTTTTGAAATAGGGTATGTAATGGTCGATTACTTATCTTTCTGTACACTTAAAACATCGAGAACAAAGTGAATTTTACCCTATTTTCATTAGAAAATCTAATCTCCTTTTTTCAAGGAATTGCTAAGTTATGTTATCAATTTTACTAAAATGTTTCCTCGCCCATTTACAAACCCATTTATAATTCAAAATGATGTTTATTTAAAGTGTTCACATGAGAATTTAACAAATCAAGTGGGCTTTTTGTCGGTCAGGGTGCGTTTTGAGAAGGTCCACTTGATTAAAAAAAAACAATTGAAGTCCGTAAATGACGTGATCTCGCGAAGGTAATAACAATTAGCAACAACCCAAAGATTTATTTGCAGTTTTCGTTTAGAAAAAAGTTAGCCCCTGCCTCTTTCTGTCAAATGTTAAATGGCTTTTCAAGGTCTTAAAATAGTTAAAAATAATTATTTAATAAAAGATACTAACACACCCCCCACCACCACCAATACGTTTCTGTCCTGTCCAGGGAGGTGGCGGACGAATTTCCATCATCATCAAGTCAGTAGGTAGGAGAGGAGTCGTTGTGTGTCGTGGTCCCGCGCCTGCTTGATCTAGTTCGAGTACGGAGTTTCCGATTCGCGTTTGTTATTGTTTCCGTCGAACTCTAGGTTGTGCCGCGACCATGTGAGCGTATTTTTGTGTGCGTGTGCCTTTTTCGCGCTGCTGTCCTTTTCCAACTCGTGGGGAAAAATGGGAATCGTTACCAAAACAATCGGAGTTATATTTAGTCTGTAAGTTGGCCGTGGCCGAAAATAGGTACAATTTATTTCAGATGCATTCAGTGGAGGGTCAAAAAGTTGTTTTAAATTGTTTTTGACGTTTTATATGATTAGAAATAAGATGCAGAGTACACGGTTTTTTGTCGTAAAGAAAATTCAATTCATGGCCTTCTGTGAGAAATGTTTTTTTTTTCGATAAAACTACCGTCATAATCCTAACAATAATATGTAGTTTAATTGCAAATAGAAAATATTCCCTCCCAAAAAGTAAAGTTGGATTTGGAAAGAGAAACAATAGAACAACGTACATGGTTGTCGACAAATATGAATTGTAGATTACCGTACGAGGGCCTTGAGGGGTCGTCATTTTGAACCCCATTCGGTTTAATTAGTTAATTAATAAAACAGTTGATAATTTCAAAGGCCTACTTCTAACCAATGAATCGAACATTGCTTGCTTGACACAACCAACTCAGAAATAATTGAAAGTGTATCCGCCATACATGCGTAAGATAAAATAACGATATGAATTAAAAAAAAATGGACGAGCGGAAAGTGAAAGAGATAAGAAACGTTGGCAATTTCCGGTGGTATTTTTCGTCATTTTATTATTCCGTGTCCATGTTCGGCCCCTGCGCACCGATCTCTGGTCTGCCATAAAAATACGTACCATTCAGTAAAAATTGGGTCATCCTTGGCCAGCTTCGGCCTGATAAATTTTTCTTATAAATATTTACATAAATAAATTACACCCAAAAAAACACCATCACTATATGTCTTACTTTCATCCGTTGATCCTTTCGGAATCGTTCAACTGTGTGTGTGTGTGTGTGTGTGTGCAAGTAAGCGTGTTCAATTGTTTTTGCGGTGTTGCACCAGCACACATCTCATACGTATGATCATCGCATTCCTAAGGCTTAAATAGCGCCTCGGAACCAGTTTATACAGGGTTGTCGCGTTTCGAATTTTACATATAATTAGGTCTTTTTTTTATATGAACTTAAGTAAAATAAAATCTCGATTGATCAAGAATCTTTGCAGGCCAAGAAAAATAATGGAATTTTAATTTTTAACATTTGCAGTGTAACATTGTTAACATGTTATTTATACTACAACATAATATTTGACGACAATGATGAAAACCTAATTATCAATCTGATTGTTTCTTTCATTTAGTCTTAATTGAAATTTTTGAATTTTTCGAAGGGAATATCCTTGTAGTTTAACAATTGGTAATACATTCAATACCGTGATCCAAAGGTTTATCCACCTGGCGTTTCATCTATGACAACAATAGACATCTTCAGAAAGCTAGAAATGTGTTGAAGGGCGGAGTATCCTTGCGAAAGTGATGGAAATATGTTCTTCTTTGTTAAATACATAATCCGATATGTTGTAAATAGAACATTTTTAAATATGTCGCAACAAAGCAGGGCTTAGTGAAAAGAGCTTATTTCTACTATCAATCCATTCGAATCAAATATGATCGTATTCAGGATGGCAACTGTAATCTAAATAATGAGGAGGGTAACTAGTCCGTGTTAAAACAATTTATGCTGGCTTCTTAAAATCCTTGATTTTACAGGCCAGGTTGCGCCGATTTGTGCGGACAATCCGCATACGATATATGCACACATCGTATAACGCTGACGTTATCATAAATCTTTTCGAGCAATTTTTTTTCTAAAAAAACATCCATTCCTAACAATTGAAGACTGAAAAACCAAATTCCATCATATTCGAATATGTAAAAATTTCACATAAAACATTTCGTGATGACAATATTTTTGACAGAAATTAAATTTTTACGAGAAACAACGTGAACGATAAGAGTCGTAACGCCCACAATGATTGTAAATTGTTTTTCTCGCCATGCTCGATCGTTAAAACGATTTTAACCCTAAAGCTAGGCCGCTAAACGCCATTAACGGTAACCTTTAATTAAAACAGCATCATCGTTATGAAGTTGAGAATTTAACTCTATATTTCTTTCAAAGAAAAATGAAGAAACTGTTAATAAATGAAAGTGATTATTTTTTCATATGGAGATTGTTTTGTTTCAGCTTATTCGAACAAGAGATAATGTCTTATGTGCCAGCAATGGAATCGCGTTCAGCAAATTCGCGCAGCCCCAGAGGGTCGCCTCAAGCCTCTCCAATCGCGTCTCCTGGCTTGGGACGGCATCGGGTACCTGCGCCTCACAAACGCGATTTTGAAGCGAAACTACGCAACTTTTATCGAAAATTGGAGAGCAAAGGTTACGGACAAGGGCCGGGTAAATTTAAGTACGTCCATTGTTTATCATTAATAAACTTTAATTAGAGCTAATTGCTAATTTTATTGAATTTTAGGCTACATATACGAAGAGATCATTTATTGGAGGATGCATTTCGACGAATAATGAGCGCCAATAAAAAGGAGCTTCAAAAAGGCAAGTTGTGCATCCTTTGGGACAACGAGGAAGGCTTGGATTACGGAGGACCTTCTAGGGAGTTTTTCTTCTTGTTGTCCAGAGAGCTCTTTAATCCTTACTACGGTCTCTTTGAATATTCAGCCAACGATACTTATACAGTGCAAATTTCCCCAATGTCTGCTTTTGTGGACAACTACCATGACTGGTAATGTTTAGATCGAATGCACCATTCATTTTAAAATAATAATTTTTTTCGATTTGACAGGTTTAGATTTAGTGGACGAGTCTTAGGCCTTGCCCTTGTTCATCAATACTTACTCGATGCGTTTTTCACACGTCCATTTTATAAAGCGTTACTTCGCCTTCCGGTTGCATTAAGTGACTTGGAAAGTTTGGATTTCGAATTCCATCAGAGTTTGCAATGGATCAAGGAGCACGACGTGCAAGGCGAATTGGAGTTGACTTTCGCCGTTACCGAGGAAGTGTTCGGTCAAGTGAAAGAACGCGAATTAAAACCGGGTGGTCGCAATGTGCCCGTTACCGAAAAGAATAAAAAGGAATATCTGGAAAGGATCGTTCGTTGGAGATTAGAGAGAGGTGTTGCCGATCAAACAGAGTCCCTCGTAAGGGGTTTTTATGAAGTGGTTGATCCGCGATTGGTTAGCGTGTTTGATGCCAGAGAATTGGAATTGGTAATTGCGGGAACAGCGGAGATAGATTTGAACGATTGGAGAAATAATACAGAGTACAGAGGCGGATACCATGATCAACATCCCGTTGTTGTATGGTTTTGGCAAGCGATTGAAAGGTATGTATATAGTAAATTCCTGTATAAATTCATTAATAAATAACACATTAAAAAAATGGTGTTATTATTTATGTTGTGGTTATTGAAAAATCTGCTAGGCATGACTGTTTTCTTGTAGTATGTGACACAAAGAAAGATCTTAATATTTGCATCATATAGGAGCCCGGGCATATACATCTATCATATGTAGAGAGCATAAAAAAGGGATATGATGAAAATAGTAATTTGAAAATTAGAAATGACCAACATAATGAAATATGAACTGTGGGGATAGGCACTATTGAAATAATTTTAGTTCTTATTGTTGTGTCATTTTTTTTCGCCGTTCTGTTAATTGTAAAATTATCTTGAACGAAACATTTTTTATCTCCCCTTTTCCATTAGTGTAACTTCTTATAAGCTTTTATAACATTTATGACGTATTCTATAACATTATGGTTATTTTTAATCTGGTAGATATATGAGAAATAATTTTTCCCTTTTGAAACATTTCAGGTTTACAAACGAGCAACGGCTTCGACTCCTCCAATTTGTTACTGGCACCTCCAGCATCCCATTTGAAGGCTTCGCCGCCCTCCGAGGTTCGATAGGTTCCCGAAAATTTTGCATTGAAAAATGGGGCAAGCCGAACAGCCTTCCAAGGGCACATACCTGTTTTAATCGCTTAGACCTGCCTCCGTACCCTACTTTCGAGGTATTGTACGAGAAGCTGTTGTTGGCCGTTGAAGAAACAAATACCTTCGGCATCGAATAGACTGTAGTAGCTTTAGGACATTAGTCATTAAGAAGATTTTCTATTTGTTGTTTAATACCAAATAATTATTTTGTGACGTTCGTTAGTTGCGATTTGTATATAAGTACCTAGTTGGCGTGTTGTTTTTTTTAATATTATTCGATAATTTATTTCGTTATTCGTAATCAGGGTTGTATACGTTTTTATGGTCAAGGTGGAGTTTTCGCATTTTGAAGCGCCCCTTTTTGGAAGTTGGAATTTTGATATTCGATGTATTATATACATATATATATATCGAAAGATAATTCTTATACTATATTTTTAGGTAAAGGCTTTTTTCTATTTATTTATTACTACTTATTGATATTTTTGTGTTTAGTTACCATTAGTTATTTAAGTCGATTTCTCCCCGTTGTTGCCCACTAAAATCTTTAGTTTTCAGTTATTTTTTACTAAAAAGATAGAGGATAATATGTGATGTGACAAAAAATTCTAGTCAGTAATTAAGTTTTTTTTAAATAATCATTATTACTATTTCATATTCTCAGTTTAATGTTGCTACCTTGTTTAACCAAATAACATTGTAATGATGTTGCAACCCACTTTTAATGTGGCGTTTATTCTCTTGAAACATTCCAACAATAAAATGCAAATAAATGCTCTGATTGTTAACATTGTTTTATTTTCCATGTTCATTTAAGTAATTTATCTGGAACGTCAAAGGGGTTAAAATCCTAAAAAAAAATAAATAAAATGAGCCCTGCGTTATACGAAAAATAAACTTTGAGATTTTCAAAAATATATGTATAACAGTTGGTCTCGAGACATTCAAAATTACCTCTTCAGATCAAGTTTATTTCTTCTGGATATTCAAAAAGTAATACTTTTAAAAATCCACTATCGTAAAACATTTTTGTAAAGACCAAAATATACCACCAACAAACATACATTTTATATGAGGCACTATTGATAGCTAAATAATCTTACGTTTTGGTTATTAAATTGACTAAATGTTGACAGGAACTCGATGGTTTCAGCTACATGAGTTTCACTTTGTAGAAGTTCAGCTAACTGGACTAGACGTTCATGTACAAAATAGCCCGTGCGCATTGGTAATTCTTTAGTAGGCTTTCCGCTGCATAGTTCGGTTAAGTACAAGTATGCCTCGCTACAGGATATACATATATTAATTTTTGTCTTTATTTTAACACTGTACTTACGTCAAATTTATGTCACTGTTCTCGCTTTTTTTCTCAAAGAGCGCAATATATTTCAGAGCTCTCGATATGGCATTAAAAGATGCAATTTGTGACTGAAACACTTCTATCCATTGTTCGATTTCCTTTGGAGTGCAAGAGTTCTGGTTCATCCATTGTGACTGGGCTATAGTTTTATAGTGTTCTATGATATTCCGAATATCTTCAAAGGATTTTTCAGGAAATGTGTTTATAAGGGCATCCCAATTGGAGTCACCATAGCTTCTTAAAGCTACTAGTAGTTGTCTTTTCTCATCTTCGGACCAATTAGCAAGGACCGCGTCCACTAGAAATAAAACAAAATTTTACTATATAGAAATGTATTTAAACAGTTTTGTAGTGATGTAACACGTTTTCTAAAACTTGAAACGACTCCAAAAACCAATGTTCATCTACTCCAAATTTCTTATAATGATGGATATAAGCTGCGTGTGTAAACAACTTCCAGGCATCTTCTAAAATAAAATTCAAAGGCTTGACAATGTTGCTACCATTTAAAATTTGGCTTAAGTGTCTTTTGTAGCTCAGAAATCTAACATTCGTTGATAAAATTTTAAAATTTTCATCTTTCGAAAGCCATTTGACGAAGTCTTTGGATGTTTTTCGTAAATTACATTCCGTAAATCCATCTCCTCGAGCTATGAGGGTACTGGCAATAATTTGATTGGTAAAATTCGCATCAAAACGATTTTGTTTATTTAAACCGTTCCACAATCCGACCCACGGCATTGCACATTCAAAGTCTGACAAATTTTTGTTGGGCTCAGTACGGATTTGAAGAAATTTAAAATTTTATGAGGTGTCAGTTCTTTTATGAGTTCAAAAGTGTTTGTATTATTAAGCGGCTGAAAAATTGCAGAAATTTGTTGAGCAATTAATGCATTCAAATGATTATAAGTGATTTCTGATAATCCGATGGAATATTTGCATTGATGATGAAGTCTTTCATTTTCTATTAAAATAGTTGAATCCACTAGTGGGTACAATTTGGCGAGATTCAAGAGACTATTATAAGATTGGGTGGCAATTTCACCTCTCGTATAAGGCAAAATCGCACAATTCACTAAAATCTTATTTGGATAATCTGTACAAAGTTCTTCAATTACAGCACTTCCAACTCCAGACCCTGTACCTCCAGATAAACTATAGAAAGTCAAAAAATTGGTCAGACGATCACACTTTTCCACTTCTTGTCGTACTAAATTCAGCACATCTGCTTTTATTAAGCGACTATTTTCGGCATAGCCACAAGCCCAATTGTTTGCTGATCCTCCAATAGCTTTTGCAACAATTTGCAGGCTTTTTAGCGGTTTAACAACTTTAGTTTCAGTGTCAATAAATATGGACCGAGGACGTAAATGTCCTTTGTTGTTAATATCGAACCATTTTGTAGTGCTTTCTGCGTAAAAGTCTTGATTAATAGTTTTTTTAGCTTGAATATCTTGTTCTAGAAGTGAATAAAGCATTTCACATACTTGATTACCGCACTGGCCAAATTGTAAACTTAGAATAGACATTTTTCAATTGCTTCAGGATATTTAAGTATTTTTTAATTACCACATACTTTTTTAAGGATACAATGATATCCTAGAACAGAATAAATAACATATCAGCTCCTAACAAAAACTTAAAACATGACCAAACATAACCTTAAATAACATAATTCACAAATTGACAGTTGATTATTCAGGGTTTAGTAAAATAGTACAAATTTTCGTACAAAAGGGATTGAATTAACATTTAAGCAGTTTTCGTGAGCGACAGATTCCCTGATCATGATCCATTCTAAACCAATCGAAATATGGAATTTTTAAAATCCCCCAATAAAATGTGAATTATTTAAATCATGGTTACGAATCGTAGGAGCAAATGAAAGTAGCTTTAAACTAAAAATAATTGTTGGAAGATATGAAAAATTGAAAGGTAACGAAAATAATAATTTAAGCGGTTGGTTACATAACACTTGTTTTACCAGTTGTCTACTTTGATCTATTTTGTAAACAAAGTTTGTACTGTACATTTCATAATAGTGACACATAAACAGTCGAACATCAAATGACGAAAGTTAATGTCAAAATTGTCAAAACAGAAAAATTACCCTTATGTGTAACTGGCTCAATGATAAAAACACACATCATACATAGAAATTAAGATTTTTCTTTAAAGAACCATTCGTTAAGGTAACAGATGGTCAGTTAATATTTAGCCACAGTGACCCAGTAACTCTAAGAAAGCTTTCCAACATGAGATTTCTGGGTATTTCGCTGGTTAGTTTCGTTTTAACCGCTCTTGTGGTAGCCAATGCCTACTATCAAAAGAAACAGTTTTATCCTTCGGTGGTTTATATCACAAAGTCCAATCCTAGTATGGCCGTATGTATACTTCTGCTTTTTTTAGAACCCTGTAGATACGGGCTATTGTTTTCCAGGTGATCTATATACAAGCTTTCATAGGAGTATGGATTCTAGGAAAATTGATGCGAAAAGTGTTCTTTGGACAGCTACGAACAACAGAGTTCGAGGTAAGGAAACATGTAACAATTAAAGGAAAAAATAAATTAAAGACAACCTTTGATTTTTAGCATTTAATGGAAAGGTCTTGGTATGCTATCACTGAAACATGTTTGGCGTTTACAGTTTTTCGTGACGATTTTACACCAAAATTTGTGGCATTGTTTACACTTTTGTTGTTCCTCAAGTCATTTCATTGGCTTGCAGAAGATAGAGTGGATTATGTGAGAAATAATTATTCTATTCCGTTCCAAGGTAGTTTCAAAAAATATTAATTTTCCAGATGGAAAGGAGTCCAATTATTGGCTGGCTGTTTCACATAAGAGTGCTCAGTCTACTTTTGTTATTAGGAACCCTTGATTTATATTTTATCTCACATGCTTATCAGTCCACAATTACAAAGGTAGTATTGAATTAAAAGAATCAGAATAAAATTCTACTTCAAAATGTTTAGGGGGCCTCAGTTCAACTGGTTTTCGGTTTTGAATATGCAGTTCTTATAACTGTTGTTATTAATATAGGTATTAAGTATGCCTTGCATTCAGTCGACCTTAACAGTGAAACTCCATGGGACACTAAAGCAGTATTCCTATTATATACTGAGTTGGTAATGGGTCTGATTAAAGTTTTCTTTTATGTGGCCTTTGTGAGTATAATGGCAAGTGAATTGTTTATTGTTTTAGCCGTCACATTAAATGAATTATTAACTTTAGGTGAGAATTTATACGTTGCCACTATTCGCTTTCCGGCCAATGTACTATACCATACGCAACTTTAAAAAAGCATTTAGCGATGTGATACTGTCTAGAAGAGCTATTCATAATATGAACACGTTATATCCGGACGCAACACCTGAAGAGTTGGCAGCGGCAGATAATGTTTGCATCATATGTCGTGAAGAAATGGTGTCAGCCTCCAAAAAACTTCCTTGCAATCACATTTTTCATACTTCTTGTCTTCGGTATGTAATATAAAAAAGGGTGATTTGAATAAACTATTACAGATTTTTAGGTCTTGGTTTCAGCGTCAACAAACTTGTCCCACCTGTCGTTTAAATATTTTACGAACTCCTACCACGCCTCCAACTAATAACAATGTCCCTGGTGCCCAGGCGGCGCCACCTCCGCCCGGTGGTCCGGCACCGGGAGGAAATCCCCCTCAGCTTTTCAATATGTTTGCTGCCGCTGGTCCAAATCCCTTTTATTTCTTCCAGCCACAACAAGTAATTTGAAATTTCTTTTATTTTCAGTTGTTTATTAGTGATAATCGAATTTATTTTTCTAGATTAATCCTGTAGTTGGAAATGCGATGCCTCCTCCGCCACCACCTGCAGCACAACAACAACAACAACAACAACAACAACAACAACAACCTGCTCCTGAGGCGCCGTCAGCTACAAACAGACCTCAGGTTCCGCCTCAGATATCGCCACCTCAATTCTTAATACCACCATTTCCATTCCCGACACCGTTTATGGGGCCTCCACCCATGCCCCCTACTCAGTTAGCTGCCCTGTCTGAAGAAGAACTGAGACATATGGAAGGCGAAGAAAGGCAACACATTGAAGCAAGAATACAATGTTTGCGAAATATTCAGGTTAGGTTACATCAATATTTTTTATAGATTAAATTGAGATTGATTGTTTTTTTTATCCATTACAAATAGACAATGCTTGATGCAGCCGTTCAAATGATGCAACAATACAGTGTTGCTGCCACGTTGTCCGCACATAATAGAGGACCAATTGTTACATCAACGGAAAATAATAACAATGGCAACAACGCCACCAGTACTGTTCATTCTAATCCAGGAACGAGTAGTTCAAATAATTCGGATACAATTTTGGATAATGCAGATGGTGCGAGTGGTGAAGGTGCTTCTGTGCCTAATGCTTTTGACTTTAAAGGTATGAAGTTCTTTAAAGAGATTAAAAATAAAAATTGATAATTGTTAGTAATGCATGGATTATTCTAAAAGTATCCCGTTTACGTTCAACTAAAAAAAAAGAATCCATTGTATCTTAAATTTAAAATATTCGATTTATGTCACGGAAGCATGCTATATACACTTTTTCGTCCGAGCGTTACTTCGTAAACAACGAAAATAGGGCGCAAGCACTTTGCGACGAAAATAAAAAAAATACATACATTTTGGATGTGGAATTTTGCAATAAAACGAAGAATAAGTTTGACTTATAATTTACAACTCTTGATTAACAATTCCAAACACAAATAATTAAATTGAATTAATAAAAACAGAACACAAAATATAATGCACCCCTTTATCAGTAACTATTATTATTGCTGTATATTACTGCGGCATCATATGGCGAATTTAATGACTATTCAATTTCATCTGATGAATTTGTGGCAGAAAAGGGTTGTTTTGCAGTCTTAGAATTTGAACCCTGTGAGTGGAGAAGCTGTATGCGTTCTTGCCTAATTATTACCGCTATTTTTTCTTGACACACCAGTGCATTGCACAAAGGCAATTGACTCAACTGAACTGCTATTAGTTTTCCAAATAATGAACATTCCTCTTCATATGCATCTGTGTTGCTTTGTAATGAAATTCCATCTAATGTTCCTAATGAGGTATGTAAGCTGGAAACATTGGCACTAACGTCTTCGGTTAATTTACGTTTTCGATTTGTGAAATCTATTCGTTTAGTAGATGTTACGATTGCTGCTTTAAACTCCGTCTCTTCGTCGGCGATACTACTGGGATCAGTACTAAATTCATCTTGCATTTCTTGCCTTTCACCAGATGCATCTACAAAAACATCCTAAAATTGATGTATTTAGTTAGTTTTGTCTAGAGGTTGCAGAGAAAGGGATGATTATTTGGCAACATTTCTCAAAAAAGATAATACTTACCATGTTTATTTTACTACCTCTGGCTTCAGTAACATTTCTTAAAAACGTATCAGCTTTTTTGAACCATATAAGAACTGGTTCATAACAATCATCCGTTCCATTCCCACTTTTTTTTGCTTTTAGAATTTTCGTCAATTCTCGCTTGTAGGTTGTTCTAATATTTTTATTTTGATTTTCATATCACTTACTGTTAGATTGGGCTTATTCATGCGTTTAATAATATCTGATAAAGCACGTTTACGAGCTCCATTATTTCTATACAGTTCCAATTTTGGATTCCAAAGTTCTTCATGTTCTTGATAAACCTCTAAAAATGTGTCCATATCTGCCTCTGTCCACCGACCCATTATTGTACTGAAAAGAATACTTACAAAGATAATAGGATATCTAGGCAATTTTACTGTAGTGATATAGGTGTTTATAATTAAAAATGAAGAAGGATATGTTTAGGTAGAGTGTCTTTCTCCTCATCTTTTTTTTTTAAACAGTACTAGATTGTAGGAATTTAAGTAAAAATACTAAAAATAAAGAGAAAAAAGGCCAATAATCACGCTTAACTTAAAAACAACTTTGTTCATATCAAATAATACCCAGTTAATATCAAAATCACAATAGTAACACTATTTATATTTTCTGAATAGCATGTTAACAGTTTTAACATTTTGAATACACTTAATGTTATATTAAATCTGCAATTTTAGAAAATCTCGCATACCTTCTTAATTTTCCAATACACTATCTGAAAAATAAGCTATTTTCATCAAAATTTAAACAGCGTTGAGTGCGGCAAATCGAAAAGGTGCTTATACGTGCAACAATAATCAACAGGAATACTCGACGGCAGTCGTTCGGTAAAAGTAACAAAGTCTGTAAGCGGTTTCGAACGCTTTCGTGTTGTTTCGTCTATGCAGACGCATAAAGGCACCTCATTTAAATATTGTAATTCGAACAAAATAGAACATATATGAAAAAAAAACAATCTGAACAAAATTATACTATTCTCTCGTCCAAAATGAATATTTTCAAATGTAAGAGTGTCTTAATGTGCAGCCAGGAAGGAGTTCCTACGTACGGATGCTTGTCACCACACATTTTTGTGTTGATAAGTCGGTTAATTTTAATTGCTCTAACTTTCGATTACCTTTCGAACAATCTTTCTGTCTCATTTAAAATACAGAATGTTACAAAAATATAATTATTTTTAGAAATTCCAAATGGTAAAAGTTCTCCAGAAGTTAATGGTAATATTGAAAATACTGAAGATGACTTATCATTGACTTCAGATGAAGAAATCAGGAGAAGACGGTATGTCCTTTCGAATAATAACAAAAGCAATTTTNATATTGTTATTTTTATTTCAGACTGCAAAGATTTCAACAACAAGAGCAACAGCAACAAGACTAACACGATAAGACATAAATATTATAATACATAGTTGTTTTCCTAATATGTCTAATATTATTTGTTCAACTGGTGGAGTTTGCTTTAGTTTAAGACAATTTTACACTAGTAGCCGTATTTGTGATATTTGTATATCTTGATGTAAAGATGGGTTACAATGAGGACATAATTCTTAACTATTGTTGCTTTGATTTCATATTTTTGTTTAAATATGTTTAATTTAATAGAGAGAATTACGTAAATTCAATTTTCATTATTTCACACAATAATAATGTCTTAATCAATTGAGTTTATTAAGGATGAAAAAAATAATTACAAAAAACCTATAATTTGTTCGACTATATTCCAGAAAAAAACTATTGTTACTAAAACATTCTTATAAATACCAGGTATGTAAATTGAAAGATATAAACCACCTTTAATTTTTTTATTACAGTAAATTATAAAGACAACATGCTGTATATGTTCTATATGTTCATCTATTGAATAAGATATAACAAACATTGATAATGCGATGGCTGACAAATCAAACCAGGGTGCCTATGGATGCTCGTTCAGATTTTATTTTTTAGAATTAACAAGTGTAATAAATCATTATTTAGGTTTCGCAATTTTAATTAGTTTCTAGAATCTCCGTTTATGAGGGGCTTCCATAAGCCGCTGCAATGGTACCTCGGTTTATGAAAGTTCGGTATTTGTCTTTGTTAAATAAACATATCTAAATTTCAAGATAAAAGTGTCTTTAATGACGAATGAAAAGATTCTAAATTTAAAACCACTTCGAACTTACGTACAATACCTTAAAATTATTGATAGGACGATGATAAGATATTTGATATGAGATTAACAAAAAACCATCACAAATACATTCAATTAAATGTATTTATTAGTTATTGTTTAGTTACAATTATGAATATCCAAAGATTTTGGATAGTGATTTTCCTGGTTACGTCACAAAAAGGTTACTATCCAAGTTTAGGACAATATTCAATCTATTTATCATTTCGGTCTTAGTTTTTGCAGATGATAGTCCTGAAATTATAACTCTAACAGACGATAATCCAACAATAACATGGAAACAATCAGATTCCCCCTCAATTGTAGTTGCAGCTGACCTGGGCTATCAGATACAAATGAATGTGACCAAAATGAGTTTAGATGGCGAAACAGGAGACTACACAATAGTAAAAAGTATATGCTAAGTGACTTTGTAAGTAACGGGACTTAAGTAATCTTACTACATTATTTATTCGATAATATGTACTTTCTTTTGGTAGAGTTATCAGAATTTACCTGATATTTTATATGACAAGTCGTATATTTTCTTTTAATATGAGTACTAATCGTACGTCCTTGGTACAATAATTAAATACTAAAAAAGGCACATATAAGATCAACTCGGTAGGCAACTTGCCGTGTTGAAAACAATGTTGATCATCTGGCAAATTGATGATTGATATGGAATATCAATATAATGGCTGAGTTGAGATCAAACTATTTGGATACTAAGTGGGCGGAGCCTGATATTGACAACAAAACTAATTGTTTGTGGGTCACTAAAGTATTTTTGGGTTATACGTTATATTTTTACGTTAACCAATCCAAGGTTGTTTATGATCCATATGTTACGTGACGCCCTATACATATAAATAAATATATATGAAGTCAGAAATGTCAAGTTAAGTCCTATTACTTACGGCACCACTTGTATATAATTTTTTATCATTTTATGTATGACCAAAATATTACAAAATAGTTTTAATTTTTTAGTTAAATAGAGATGATAACGATGAATACCCTGAGATGGATTAATGTTCACGTATACGGTACCAGGACAACCAGTTTATCTATTTAATCACAATGAAGTGTCGGCAGAATACTTAGGCAAGAATGAGATGAATATATTTGAAATTAGCTTCACCAGAGCAGGTAGGTGTGTGGTAAACTGATTCACAACGCACTAGGTCCATCTCACTTTCAGCATGAAAAATAAAAATCGGGGACTGCTTCTAACTAGAATTTAAGTTTAGACCAATATGTAGAACCTGACAAAAAACAATAAAGTATCAACTCTAAATCTGAGAACATTTTACCAAAAAATAGAATTAAATTGATTCATTTCATCCAGACAATGGTATCCATTAACCATAAACAGCAATTATCATGAAAATTTCAATACAAATTTCTTTGAAAAAGTATAAAGGGTGACGAATAAAATTTGGAAATTTTTCTAGGACCTGTTGTAATCTTAACATGAATTTATGTTGGTCCAGATGCATATTGTATTCCTGAAATTGTTTCCTCCAAGATTGACCATCTAACGCGATATTAGTTAGGTGAACAATTTTTGTTCCAGATATGATTTCTTTGCAGATTCACAGTAACTAGATAGATGTTAAAATATAAGCACAACATACTGGTTTTTGTAGCTGTTTTGTTCAGCTGGTCATTCGTTAGAATTTGAAGATGGCTATTGATATTGTGGAAAGGCATCATCAAAAATCATTTTGTCAGTGAAGGTGACAGAAATCCATCAGCTGATGCATTTATTAAATACTTTCCAGTCGCTTCGTTTTCTTTCATCATTGAGAAAATGGAAAGAAAATACGTTTCAACATGTCATTTTGCACTTGATTCTCTTAATTCTCATATTCTCTTAATCTTTAGGATGAATTCCTGCTGTAGTTGTAACAAATAAGAAATTTTCAGAAATTGTTCGTCACCCGGTTTAAACATAATTCTGTTGTAACTCAATGAGAAAAGTTTTTAAGGTGAGGCATTAGCAACTACAACTACATCCACTACGACATCAACAACTCCTAGAATGCCCACAGCATCTCCAGATGAAGATGATACTTTAACTGTATACGTTAGAGGTTTAACTAATTTCAATACATTTAAGACTGCTCTTGTCGCCATGGCCAAGGAATATTGTAATGACAAGGAATGTCCTTTGCAGGATGAAATCGTGTATTAGAGTAAGTCAATGACTTATTCAAACATAAAAATTTGTTTTTTTAGGATTGGCAATGTGAATTTGAAGATTGTAACAGCTTGTCCACTTTCTTGGGCTAATAATGAAAATTGCCAAAATGTAACATTCTCTTTGCCAATATTAAAAAATGAAAAAATCGATTATAATACCATTTTCGATGGCTACCAGTTAAATACTAAAAATTTGAGAAATATGTGGGATGAATATGCGGAAAAGCATTTAAAGGCAAATGACTTGGATATCTATTCAGAGCCAGATATGGACGAGATATTTACATTTGAGATTGTTACAGCCTGTCTTGTTGTAGTGATTTTAGTCCTTATAATTCTCTTATTAAGAGCTTATCTTGTTCGGAGAGACAAAAAAAGGTACCCTAATTGTATTAAAAATAATAACCAAAAATTTTATAATTTATAGAAAATTGTGAATATTATAGGAGCAAAATTGAAAACCTGGATACAAGTCGAAATTCTAAGGGTCCATATCATCGGATCAGTGAAACATCCTTAAATCAATTAAAACCTCATTATTTGCAAGTGTTACCACCATTTTTAAACAGTGAATTTCAATCATATCAAGATCAAAAGGCATCAACGTTTCCCGAAGTGGACGGTAAAAAGATAGATCTTAGATATTCAATCTCGCTTTTAACAAATAATTCTTATTTGGTTTCTTCAGAATCGGTCCCGGAGTCACCTGAGGTATCTAATGTTGCCCTCTTCGTCGGTAGCGATTTAGCAGGAAGTAAAGAAGCTGATGTCTAATTGGAACTTACGTTAGGCATTAGCACTATAATGAAATTACTCTGCTCTATATAATTTTTATTTATTATTGTAATTTGTTTAAAGAAATGAAAACGATTAAAAATAGGTTTTACCTTTTCTATCAATAAATTTTTGATATTCAAGGGAAGTCTCAAAATGATACATTGTCATAAACGATCTACATATATGTATACAAGGTATTTCATTTATCATGCAAATGCGATTTTCTCGTAAAATAACGACTCATTTCATGACTCTTCTATTGAACTAAAAATGTTTAAAAGAAATGTTTTCTTAACTCTTTCAGGGACAAATATACATATCAATAAAAGTTCTAGAAGGGCGAAGTTTTAGAATTAATATCTTCAGGTGTTATATTGTTGGTCGACAATATAAACTACCGCACAAGTTATTTGAACTTGAATAAATGATACATTTTGTGGACCATAATTCACTTAGAATATTTTTTTTCGAATACAATTTATGTACCATCTTTATGTTAAAGATCATTTTAAGGTTACTTCAAATTTGTTTAAACGGTATCCCTAAATTTTTTTCGCCAAAATCGATGTCGTTAAGTCGCAAAAAAATTAAATCACATTTAAAAACAATTTTTTTATTCAAAATCTTTTTTAGAAATATCAGCTGTTTTTTTTTTGATATTCCAAATCAAATTGATGCAAAAAGACTAAAAAAAATGGACATCAATAAATGTTTTGTACGAGAAGCTCAACTATATAATATCGTTATTGTGACTTAAATGAAAAAATTGTTCCTACATATGGTTTAGTTTTTTTGTACTGATTCGTGTTGTCTTTCACGGGGATAAGAGTTGGGAGAACGAAAAAAATTATTATTGTGGACTCGAAGTTCGGATTTTGGGCAACGGAACGAATTTCGCGGATTTTTTTTGTAAAAAACCGAGTTGCAAAGCAAGGCTCGATTCCTGTTACATTATATTTATCGTTATTTTTTTTAAGATACAATAATTGTAGCTGTTTAATTATCGACGTTAATTTTTACCATGTTCGATTTTTGCAAAGGTATATAGGGATGCTATTAAAAAAATAATTAAATTAACTTTGAAATGACCTTTAAAAAAATATTTTTTTAAAAATTTCAATTCAACAGAAGCGCTTTCTACCATGAAACAAATTTTATCTGACAAATTTTTTCCTTAAATCGTTATGTTACAAGAATTTATGTTATAATAAATGAAACACCCTGTATATTATGCAATATCGATGTATTGTCATCTCTATTCAACTGTATAGGGTTATGAGAAGTTTAATTCTTCTACTTCGCATCAGAAAGCAGAAAATCGAAAAAGAAGAAGACATCGGAATGTGTGCCCCGTGTAGTAGCGTCATGCGTCATATCAAAATATTTCAATAATGCGAATGTTCTCAATATAACGGGTGTTTTAAAAATTATTTAAATATCCATAATCATAGAAAAATTGAAAGTTTTCCATCAAACGCGTGTTCCGAACGTAGTGAATTTGTTAAAATGCATCCAAATCGACGAAGAAAGAAAAGGCCCAATTATGGATTAAGAACAGTAGAGATTTCAAGAGGTTCCAATGGTTTTGGTTTTACAATTTCGGGCCAGCAGCCTTGTATTTTATCTTGTATAGTGAATAATTCACCCGCTGATCAAGCGGGTTTACGTGCAGGCGATTTTCTTATATCAGTCAATGGAATTTCAGTGTCCAAAATGGCTCATGACGCTGTAGTTGGTTTAATAGCAAATTGTGTTGAACCAATAAAAATGACGATAGCAGAAAATTATTATTCAGATAGTAGCGATGAAGAGTTGGATTTAGGCGAACGTAAACCAAAATACAGTCATAAACCTAGACATTATCGGAGACCACATAAAGGCGTTGCAGTTGAACCTAATCAGAAACACATAGCGAAATTTAGGACTAGTCCTACTAAGCCTAGTTGTAGTACTGTTGATAATGAAGCAGTGAGTGAAGAGGGTCCAATTGAATATAAAGCTTTAGTAGGATATTTGGGCACAATTGAAATGCCGAAGCAACTATTGCCAAATTCGCGATTGCAAACTGTTTGTAGCTGCATCAGAAAGTTAAGACAAGAAAAACGACCTCCGACAACTGTTTTAATGACAGTTTTGCCCACCTGTCTTACATTGAAAAATGCTTTAAATCATATATTAGCCATTTATCCCAGTAATAGAGTGGTATATACTGGATGTTCCCCTGAAAAGGACACAAGATATTTTGGTCTTGTTACTAGTGCGGTTCATGAAAATGCAAAAGAGTGTCTCGAACAAGTGGATATATCAAACAGTTGTCATATATTTGTAATTGATCCAAAATTAGTTAACCATCAGAGGCACTTATATAAGGCAGAAAGTTTTAATATCTCTTGCACGCCTGATGCTGTCACAGGATGTTGTTTGGAATTTCCTAGAGATGCTTTATACTTGGTGAACTTTATTCAAACCATGTATAAGTTGCAAACGGAAAATGAACTCACTAAACGTAATGCTAATAATCAAGATGTTATGGCAAATTCTCCACAACCGAGCGCCTCGAGTAACTCAGACTCAGGCATTGGTTATAGAGACGATTGTGGTCCAGTAAGTGATCGTATTTTAGTGGTGGAATTTCCCACTTGTAGACCTCCACCAAATGAAAGGCTTAATACCAACAACAACCGTCCTCATGGGATAGATGGGTCCAATTTGTCCCTATTAAACAATAACAAGCTTTCGGTAAATAGTTCAACCAAGATTTTAGGCAACGTTCGAACTCTAGAAAACCATTTTGATAATTATTTATTGAAACACAACAACGTGGATTCCTGTAAGATGTATCGCGAATGCCCCATTGATGTGCCTGAAAGCAACGAACACACTTTTCGAATTCCGAAATTTCGCAAAAAGCTTAAAGGAGATGCCAATATGAATAGAAAAGTCAATTTCAGTTGTGAGGAATTGAACACCAGAATCTTGTATGAGGATAAGATTTGCTTTGGTAGTTTACAAAATTTAAATGGGCCTGAAGAGAAAAAGAAAACCAAGAAAGAACTCGCTTGTCAAAGTGAACCTGATGTTCGAATTTGCAGAAATCTTAGTGCGGTAAGTAGTTGACATTTAGAATAAACCTTTGGTTTTTGTTCTTAAATTGCACTGAAACTGTAGTGCTATTTTCAACAAAAAAACCCAAGGCTGACAAGAATAATCCCATAATTAACCTTTGTAATTTTTAGTTTGATAAATTTAACATGTGGAATGCTGTAGTTTTGGTGAAGGTTCTATTATAATTAGGTAGGTATTGGATGGATTAACTAGTAGTTTGTTAATTGACGATGATTTGGCGAAAATGATTACTAGAGATGTGCAAACTGTATCGGTTTTGTCCTGGAAATGCATTGATTCTAAAATTCTTCGAATCTTAAAGTCTCTTTATTTAACATAATTTTCTCTTTTACATTCATGCGTTAAAAGGACCTCACGTGTTTAGGTCATTCATGTCATGTCAATCTTACCTTTAATGGAATATAATAGCACTGAGTTGTCGCTGTTTTATCACTCCGATTGGTGATTTCTTCATTTTACTTGTAAACTCCAAGTCATCAATGGTAGCCGCTATGCGGTAGAAACATTTCTTAGTTAGAAGCCCCAGCGCTCACCTTCACAGTACATACGCAGTTCTACTTAATTAGTTATACCTTTCAGTTAAACTGTTTATTGGGCATCACCCATGGTTACGATTCATCATGTACTCTGTGAATTCTAGAATCTTTTCCTTTTTATCTTTGTCAAAAACAAATGAATGATTACTGACTGCATGCCAACTGTAGTGGTAGGAGTATGTTTAGCATTTGCCCTATACAAAGGATGCCGCGTTCTCTATCGGATATGTAGGTTTTTTTACCTCGCCCATCCTCATTAATGAAATCATCAACTTGTCTTTCGAGATTTCTTGTTTTTTTATTTCAGTTTATTTTGGATAAATTTTATGTAATTTCCTTGAGCATTTTCTACTAATTGGAAAAAAAAGCACTAATTTGGAGTTTTTAATAATCCAGAATATGTAATTTGAAAAAGAACACACCCAGGATCCGATACCACTTTCCAGTTCAAGAATAACAAATAATTTTTCGAAAAATATACATATATCTGGCGATTTATTTTATCGATTGAGATATGATGAGTCGTTCCAATATTTTATTTTTTGTTTTTATTTTAAAAATTGCAGATCTGGCTTCGTGTTTTCAGATTATTTCGGTTTATTTTCAGGTAACGATTTCAATATTAATGCTTTTCTCACAAGTTTTTACAAACATTCCAGACATAATAACAAATTTAAGTTATTTTAGTTAAAAAAGTGAAATAATAAATAAAAATTGTTCAATGGATGTCAATGACTATTTATGAGCGGATACTGTCAAATTGTTTCATGTTACCAAAAGTAAAATATGAGAATACAATGTAATGAAGCCAGATCTTATCTTTTGTAGACTGTTTTTAAATCGTGATCACATCACTAAAGATTAGTTGCATTACTTGAAGCTAATTTGATATAATTCATCACTAATGAAAAATCATTTCTAGAACGTTTCTATTGGACCGATGCTTTCAGCTTTATATTATTCCATTATATAGGGTGTCCTCAAATTACGTGGCCAAAATGATATTGAAGATTATTTGCGTAAAAATAAGCTGATTTAACTTTCCTTAGTCCAAAATGTGATACCAACGGAGCTACAGGGGTGTCAAAATTGAAAAATGGATCACATATTCTTTGATATCTCTCGATTTCTTCTATTTAATTTTATGAAATTTCGTATCCGGAGGTTTTTTGGAATGAGAATTTCAAGTTTATTAACGATTTAGTTATATTTTCTAGAGGGAGCCACAAGCGACCATTAGAACCCTTAAACTGCTACAACATTTTTGTGCCACTGTGTAAATAATTTTGGACTGGAAAAATCTTCTTGCCTACCTTTTCTACTTAAAAAAGGTATACCTTATTGATGTCTTTAGAAGCAACGGTTTCTAAACAGCAAAAAACACATCTAAAATTATGCATGCAAAATATCCAAAAGTTTCAAAATAACTTATCTTACTATCTTACTTTTTATCTGCAATAACAAAGACATTTGAAACATTTAATGATTTATATCCATTAATTTTGACTGAAAATTTTTTAGTCAAAATAGTCTGCAATTGATAAAAAAAAAATGTTTAGACCTAATAATAGCATTAGATTTATTGTGATAATTTGCATACATTATCAACCTTAAATGCATTTTTCTCGAAAACCGTTACTTCTAGCAACTTAAATATGGTATATCTTTTTTAATTAGAAAAGTTAGGAAAAGTGATTTTTTCAGTCAAAAGTGACATACACCATGACACAAAAAAAAGCGAAAAAGAGCGAAGAGAGAAAAAGACAAAAAAGCAATTTAAAGGTGTTCCAATGGCCGTTTGTGGCGCTCTCTAAAAGATACAACGAAATCGCCGATAAATTCATATTTCCTACCCTAAAAAAACCCCAGATACAAAATTGCATGAAATTAGCGCGAAGTAGTCGAAAAATATTAAAGAAAATGTAATTTATTTTTTCAACTTTGACATCCTGTAGCGCCGTTATTATCAACTTTTAGATTAAGACATATTTAATTAAATCGGCTTATTTTTGCGCAAATAATCTTCAGTATCGTTTTGACCACGCAGTTTAAGAACACCCTGTATATTTAAATAATTGCTTTGTTTCAACAGTAAAAAAACATTCTCATACTAGATTTTCACTAATGCTGAACTAAATTGTGATTTTTTTGTTTGCTTACCACGATTTTAATACTACCTAATGACTAAAAAATAAAAAAGATACATTTAAGTGGTGATTAAAAAAAAAAATAACACCTGAAACTACTATATAAATCCTTATCATTCGCACGGTTTAGAATCACTAAATTCATAGTGTCGTTTGAAAATCACGACATAAAAGTCATCACTCATGAAAAACTATTCTATTGGAATATGGTTACTTTAGTTAAAATCGTTTCCTAAAAATAACATTTCAAACTTAAATAATTTGAAAAAAAAAACATAAAATTACAGAAAATACCAGAACAGCAAGTATCTAAGTCCATAATTTAGAATTTCGAGGTATATATTTTTGTAAAATTATTAACTAAAAAGGACGTAAAATCGACCATCGCCATGGGCTATATGCTAATGTACGCCAAGGTTATTGGTTTCGTATTACAGTAAACATGTTAACAGTTTTTTTATTCGTGAATTAAGTAAAAACAATAGCAACTAATTATAATTTTCCTACTGTGTTTCGCAACACTCCTGAATGTAGCGCTTTCGTAGCTTTGCTTATCCCTTCTACTGGACTGAACGGAGCGAATAATAAATACCATTGTACAGTACCCGGTATTAGAGGTCGAAAATTATCTAATAAAAAGTCTGGCATATGATAGCCATCAACAGTTTTCGATAGTGGCAGAAATTAATTTTTAACTGATATTTTGTGCCATTTGAAGGAAATTTGGGAAAAAAATGTATTGAGTTATACCTATATGGTATGTTTTACTTTTGGAGCAGCTGTGTAACTTTTTTTATTTGTATTTCGAATTTACTGGGTAATATCTCAAAAGATGAAGGATGAAAAACCCTATGCCTTAACATTTGTGGCCAAAATTATCAGAGCAATGTCTACTAAGCCACTTTTGTGTGCAAAAAATGATAAAAAAAAAGCTTTAGGGATTTTTTTTGAACATAATTAAGTACGCACTGCATTCGACGTCCTTCAAAACGGGTATGTACCAAATTTTATCAAAAAGCAAACACATGGTTTAATTTATAGAGAAAATTTCTATTTTTGTTCAATATTTGTACCAATTTATTAGTGTAACGCTTCTTTATAAATTAAAAGTTCTAAAACTGATTGTAACAGTGCCAAGTTTTGAATTTTTATATTAATTTTTCAGAAAAATTTAATTTAAAATCGCCACAACTTTTGAGCGGTTTATCCTTTTTTTCTTTTTAAATCATTATTATTTAGCTATACCTATCTTTTTTAACCACTTTTAAAACTCTTTATTACATTAATTAATTTTTATTCAAGGTGCATGCATTTTTTAACAATGTTTGAACGTATTTTTTGGAAATTTTTCAAATACAACACCCTGTATTTACTATAATAAATTACTCGCATACATGCATTCAACTTTCATTTACCTATAATATTGACTTTATTTTTACAGTTTTTACGTTTTTACTTTTTTTTTAGATATTAACTTGCAATTTTTTCATTATTTAAGGTAAAACTATAAGAAGGGCTAATAAAAAATATTGTGAAAAATTAAACATTTTAATTTTGCAAGAATAAAACGTAAAATGATTATTATTCCGTTATGGCCTAAAAGTACTTCAGCAACCATATTGCCCCTATTTCGAAAAAATATTTACATTTATAAGAGCTACAATTTTTATTAATTTTTTACACGAGTTATGAGTGTTACCATACAGTCAAACAATCCAATCGTGAACAAATACCTCGAGAATATGAATAATGATTATACTTTTTTGTTCTATTATACTGTTGTAATAATTTACAAGACTATCGGAAGTTCTCAACTCCTATCCGGTATGATGGCACATCTAAGAAACTAATAGGTTGCCACTGGTATAGAGAGAAACGTGAATCATTTTCCGTTCCGTGAAAAATAATTATTTGCTGACGCCGGATTTTGTTTGAAAAGTTTTCCCACACTCTCCTTTGTGGATGCGGCGTTGCGGAACGGTGCAAATTATCAACAGGGAATTTCCCCGTTTCAACGATATAAATTTGCGCTCGTCTGAAGTCGACATGCGCACAATATGGCAACATCGAGTAATAATAGTATAGTACATAGTAGTAGTTGGACCGATCGAGCGCATTGAATCGAGGTTGCCTCCTTTATTTAAAATACTTTTATTATTCTTAATTGTTAATTTGAAAGTAACGCGGGCGCACGTAATCGAGTCAGGACAGTGTGTCCGCATATGTGCGTACATGTCAGTAATAGTGTATTTGGTTAGGGTGTGTTCAGGACTGCCAACTGTAAACGATCATGTAATAGTGTTTTAACGAACGTGAATTTGTTCGGGGATATTTAAGTCATGGTCGGAACATGCACAACGTAAGTTAAATTCCATAATGGAAAAACATTAGTTTTAGCACCAGTGCGTAGGTCAGTGGCGTAGCGACGAAATTGTTTACAATCCGATTTATTAAAACAATATTTTAGGGTTTTATATTCAATATGGGTTCATGTAATTAGATCGGTTTCAAGGTTAAATTAATTACAGCTATTACGTCTTTCTACAGGGTGAGACAAACATTTCAACCATTTATAGTATATATAATGACATTTTTAAATTGCATCGCGTTGGTTACCCAAGTAGGTGGTAAATCATAATTCCCCATATGAAAGAGTTAACACGAAAATGCTCACGCACGATTTTTGGTTTCGGCGGCTTTGTTTACACGCTTTATCGGCGTTTACGGGCAAATTTCGACACAACAGGTCAGCCACCTCAATAAAAATATGGCACTTTTTGTATGCGTGTGGGCGTAGAACAACGGGCATTGCCAAACGATTCGTCATGAGATTGTGAAGGTACCTACCCTTTTCATTTCGCAACTGCTTTCGAATGCACCCCTTTATTGTAATTTAACAATTTCAATGTTGAATCTACAAAATAAATAGTTCAACTTTGTCTTTTAAATAATTGAAACATGTAATGACATGTAACGATCCAATTCAAATATCCCTTTACTAAGGTTTAAAATGAGATAATTCTGGAAAACAATATCTTCAAACCTGATCCATATACTGTTAAAGCTAACATGATTTTTCAATATGTAATATGTTCTGGTCTATGCCGAAAGTATAAAAATGGATTGATTTAAACAGAAATCAATCCACTCTTAGTGTCCTTAAAGCCTGAGAGTTGTCTGTTAAGATAATATCGCCAGATGCTTCAGTACTAAAGAGGAAAGATGCTAGAAAAAGAAAAAACACCTATAACAAGTAGAAGAGAAGTAATGTTGTGAATCTTTAAGAAAAGTGACTGAAAATGGCAAAAAATGGGGCTCTACTACTGGCATAAAAACAAAACATCGTATACTATACTATATATATGATATCGAAACTGTAATAAGAGAATTAATACAAATCTACAATAGGAAAGTTGTATTTCTCCAACACACCTTTAAAAAATATCAACAATAGTAGCCCTGATTACAACTAAAAGAAGGCTAGAAAAATATTGATTTGAATTGAAAGGTTTACAACTGATAAATGTGGAAGGTTCGATTAAAACATCGATGTCCAAACTGTTTGATTAATATGGAGTTTTATCGCCAAAAATACAGAGAACCTTAATAACAAAAAATCATAATTACTAAGTTTACATTTTTAAACATAATTATCTAGAGGCTAGATCTGGGTAAGAATCTGAATTGAAGGAAGGATTTGGACGATGCTTAAAATAAGATTTCTACTGCTATTAAAAGGATCACCTATAATAGTAGCTTCCAGAGCCGGTTTATAAGTGCTAAGCTTGTCTAGAGTGCCGACCGTCCTGTTGTTACTCACAAGAGACATTTTAGATACTGGATATCTGCAGTTATAAGTAGAGACACTAATGAATGTTTTCATGTTAAGATCAAATACACCGCTACCCACAAAGTTAGAACTATGGTCAACATTAGACTAGATACATAAGAATCTCGAAAATAATTATACCAATCGCATAAAATAATGCCAGACGTAGTACGCCAAAATTTGATTGAACATATAATTGCGTCACATCAAAATAGTCACTTAATTTCCATGACAATGTTGAAGAAAAGCTTTCAGGCTTAAACATAGACATACTTAGTTCAAGTAGTAAAAATTCAACATTATTTTTAGTAAAATTTTATTTTCTGGGTGGAAATATAGAAAGAGAACCATCGTATTTCGTGCGTAACGTAACGTTTCACTAGCGAGTTCACCTGTTAAAACAACCTGTTTCCCCCTAAATCGCCCCTTTTTCATTCAGCCGCCTGACTCTAGAAGGTGGATTCGAACTGTTTTTCGAAAAGTCAACAGACCTAATCTCATTCTATGTGTGTATGTGTGTTAGAAAATAAAATAGAAACGGTATTAAAAGTGAAATAAACATGGTTTTAGGACATTTTCCGTATTTATTTAGGTAAGAAGCGTGCAATAATTATTTGTTTAAACTTCATTATTTATATTTGGTTTCAAAGTTTTCTCAATTTTCTTGTTATCTCTTTCAACATTTTAGTATTTTTCATGCATCTACGATGAGAATATAAAGAATGTACAGGGTTCACTGTAAACTAGATAAACTTAGAAGATATTCATGATATTTTACTGCATCGGGAAAGCCGTATGTAGCTCTAAACTTTCTAAAGTCTTTTTTTAATATACACTCCTAAACTAAAGCCCTTTTGACAAATTTAACAGAATACATTCATTTGTATTGTTGTATTATTACCATGAAAACACAATTGTTTTATTTTTTAAATAATCAAAGCTAACTATCTGTATCAATACTCCCTCGTAGTTAAAATATTTTTATAAAAATTTCCTAAACCTCAAGAAAATTAGAGCAGAACTTATAGTGGATCCTGTATGTTTAAAAATATAAAATTTAGGCAACAAGCAATAATTATTTTTCTTTAAATTTGATATTTTTTTCGGATTGCTATGCCACTGTTTTAAAAACGTGTTACAGTTACCAACCACCCTGAAGGTGTCGTGTGTGTTTGCGTCAACGATTTTTTTTAATGGAATTTATTCAATCATAAACTATTATTGAATACTAATTAATTTATTATTCACGCAAGTACCCGACACCCTCAATGTGGCAACAATGGATGTTTTAACATTGATTTTTTTAATAACACTTTGAATTGTGTGTGTGCGAATACAGAGATGGAAGACAAAATAACAATGGGGCGGAAGATTTTCGTCCGTTTCCGAATTTGACGCCATTTAAACGATTTCACTCGTTAGGGGCGTCGCGACGGCGCCGTCACGCCCAACAACAGTTGGCCACGATGCGAAAACAACGGCCCACCTCAACTTCGAGTATCATCTTAAGCCTGGACGACTGCGATTCGAATAAAAAGGTATTTTTCTCTGTGTGTTTTGACAACAATGTCTGAGAACCGAGAGAAACTGATAAAATGTGGACATTAAAACACGACCGTCGCCCACACGATACTCATTCCTGGATTTTATTGTAAATTCTATATGAAATGGCCGTGTTACTTTGCCTTAAGCGTCGCGCTTCTTTTGAAAGTGATTCTGTACCATATTTTCGATTAGAAAGACCGCATTTTTACGTAAGTAATTTGCCGTTTTTAGCCAGATCACGTCCCGTCTCGTCACACCTTCTATGGATGATCGATTGTCAATTATTTAGCGTGAATTGGTATCGTGAAAACATTCGAACGAGCTATTATGTAAATTTTATTGCCCATTAAAGATTGCACAGAAAACTCCTTATTTCATTACACTTTTGACAGCCGCCTACTCGTAACGTTCACTTTTAATCAGCCGCAATAAAAATGTTCATTCATAAGGGTCAATCGTCTAAAAATAAACGTTATTAATTTAAATTTCACTCCGCCACTGACCTGACTGTGTTTAACTGCTTAATTATTTAATGGGGATCTTAATATAAATGCGAGGGGAAAATATAACATTTCAGTTTCATTAAAATATGTTGCGTTCTTTAATCGAGTGCCATCATCTGGTGGTGTTTCAGGGAGATCGGAAACATGAAGGCGACCGATTATCCGGTGACACGCCCACCGAGTACGGGGCAACTTCATGGGCCACCTCTTTCGAGAAACTTCTCGAGGATCCATTTGGTCTTCACGCATTTACAGTAAAACTGTTCATTTTATTTTTCGAATTCAAATTAATTCATTTTTGGCTTTATAGGAATTTCTAAAAAAAGAGTTTAGTGCTGAAAATATTTATTTCTGGATTGCGTGTGAACGTTACAGACGTCTGCCTACGGCAGGGGAACGAAGCATTCAAGCGCAAAACATTGTCGCACATCACATCGGTATTGGTGCCCCCGAATCGGTGAACGTGGATGCGCAGGGCGTGTTAACGGCTGAACAGGGATTGGCGGAGGCGGGGCCAAACATTTTCGACAATGCCCAGAAACAAATTTTTAACTTGATGAAATTCGACAGTTATCCGAGATTTTTAAAGTCGCACCTGTATAAACAGTGTTTAAATGGTGACTTTTATGTCCCCTCTTTTGACCCCAGGTAATAAAGATCAATTCAAATGCGTTAAATATTTTTTTATTTATTTATTATTTTTTTAGATTATCAATTGATAAATCTAGTGGACCATTGCTAACTCCAAAATTAAAAAAGTCACTGAGTAATGCAGAAGACAGGCGGAGGAAGTCGTTATTACCTTGGCATAGAAAAACGGGAACATCTCACAAACAATCCGACACTCAAAAAAGCTGGGATGGCGTATTAACCGTACCGCAAGAGGACACTGGCACTGGTACCCTTCAGAAACATCATCATCTGACTGCTTGTGGCGTTGATTTACACTCCAGTCATTCATCGCTAACCTCATCCCTTGACTTAGCTTTAAGCCAAGATTGCACCACCGAACCGAGAACATCCCTATGTAGGATACTACTAGCTAATGGTAGTACCACTGTTGTTCAAATCAAAAATGATGAAACCGTTCAACAATTGATTAAACGTTTATTGGAGAAACGAGGATTAAATTATTCGTCCTACGAGGTGTTCACCAATAAACATGCGAAGGTAAATTGAAGAAAATGTAAAAAAATTGTTCGCCAGCTCATTTTGTGCTTTTAGGCTCTGGATTTAAATGAATCTGCAAGTATATTGGCTGGATGCGAGGCAACTGTGGAACAACGTGTGGTATTTAAACTCGATTTGCCCAATAAAAAAATTATCGCTGTTAAGTCCAAATATACAAAGTTAATTGTGGACGTGCTAAGGCCTATTTTACACAAGTATAAGTTCTCTCTGGAACAAGTAACCGTCACAAGGGCTGGATACTTTGTTGACATCACATTGCCAGTCACTACTATCGACAATGCCCGACTGTATGTTCAATTAAAAGGTTTGTTTCGATTTGTTGTTAATATTTTATTAAACAGTATCTTTACATATTTAGATGAGCGCACTGAAACGGACCACGTTAGTAATAAAAACATAAAAATTAGTAAACTGGAAGAAATCACAAATAAAGTGTTTGAAGGAATTCTCCAGGAAAAAATCTGAAGGAGCAACTTTTATTAAATCGGACAAAGGTTCAGTCAAGGTTTGTATCAAAAGAATACCGGTCAACATGAATAACATAATATGTACACATTTAGAGTGAAGATTGGGGTTCAGAGCATTCTTCAGGGTTGTTAGGAAAATTTTTGAGGCGCGACTCAGCAGTACATGGCGAGAAAAAGAAAAAAAATGGATGTCAGCGGGCTAAATTACCCAATGAGTTCAAAGAGGATCAAAGCATTCAACAGGAGTGTCATTATACTTCCAAAAAGCCTTTGATAGCCAAATTAAAGGCCGGGGCAAATAAATTACACGTTGGAACTTATAGTGAAAGCGATGGTAAGAAAATCGAAATTTCCTATTGTTAGCAATTAGGCACTTAACAAAATTTATTCTAGAACTAGTAGAAGGTTTGACAAGAGCGCAGCGACGTTTAGAAGACCAACGAGGTACTGAAATCAACTTTGAACTTCCGGACTTTTTAAAAGATAATAGCGACACCGCTACAAAGAAAAGCACAATTCATCAATATGAAAATCAAAATGTAGTCGCATCGCCCGTTAGAAACGTTGAAATGCTGACGCCATCAAAACCTTCACCATTGAAGAAACCGGTGCTGGTAGGGGAAGGGGCAAGTCCAAAAATGGAGCCACCACCCTTACCGCCCAAACCTAAAATAGTACCTATTAAGCCTCTGAATTGGGGTCAAAGTGGCTTTTATAAAGCTAAGGAAGTACATTTAGAGAAGCATAGTAAAGACAGTATGTTTGTAGAACAGCCTTCAGGCAGCTTTGTATGAATTTGGCTTTAAAATGTGCAGTTGGTCTTATTTTTATAGTTAAATAATTTATTTTATAATATAACGAGATTTATTATTGGTATTATTACTATTATATATTAAATATATGTAGTTATTTTGACAATTCCTTACTAGTATCCTTTTCGACATTTTCTTCTTCATGTGGTACAACGGTAGAATCAACTTCAGGTTCAACAATTTTCCTGAAAGTCCTTCTTAGAGGCTCTCTGGGAGGCAGCCACGTGGGAATAATTTTATCGTGAATCCTCCAAACACCATATTGATTTGATAAGTGTTTTTCGAAAACTACATATTCCAAAACGTCTTTGGCTAGGATCTCGCTTCCATGCATCAGTCTACCAAAACGGTCATAAACAGCAAGAATCTAAAAGTAAATAAATTATGGATAAATGTTTGAATCTATTGAAATGTTCTATCTATTTATTGTGGCAAAACTTTTTATAGAAAAGGAGAAGGATTATGCTCTGTATATCTAGAGTAAGAAATCTAAGTGAGCAATAACAGTGGGATTATACAGGTTATTATTCGTAGATTGGCCTCATTTTTCTTAACACGTTCATTGCCGCTGCCATATCGGTTAGCTTTAGCCAGAAGCCAAGTCATAGTTTTAAGAAACTTTGTAATTTTGGTATTAAATTGTCTTAACATCAATTGTTTAAGACGATTTTTGTATTTTGATATTTTTTTTGGACTCTCTTAAGAGCCGGTGGCACTGATACTCAAATCCGTTGCCAGTTGAAATATATTACATAAAAATAGGATTAGACATAAAGATAAAAGATAAATATGGAATATTAACATGTTCACTGCCGCTGGCTCTTATAAGAGCAAACACGATGGTCGTATCGAGTGCCGGCGGCTCTTATAAGACCCAGCGGCAGTGAACGTGTTAATATTCCATATTTATCTTTTTTATTTTCTTATTGATAATTATTAAATGAACTTATTAACTTACCTGTTGAGTGTGAAATCTCACTGTTACTTGAGCAAATATGTTGTCATTCGTGACAACATTTGTATGTCTTGCATGAACAATTCGAGGCAATTCAACGTCTTTTAAATACTTCCAATTCAGAGTTTTATTATCAATATTGTGAATTACTTCAGGATAAACTCGTTCGGTAACGTAGTCTGTCAAATTATCAAGCTCTTTTTTGGCCATCAATTCATGTACTTTGATGTATATATTTGTGGCTTCCTTGCAAAATTGTGGTCCATCGAATTCCTCTTCAAATTGTCTGATTTTTCTTACAGTAAGCATCGTTTTGGTTTTCTTCTCTAAAAATTGTAAACTCTGTTTAGCGCCCTAAAAAAAATACTATTCAAATGACAGATTTCCTTCTCATTTTCTCAATTATTACTTGTACTGTTATTGGTGAAACTTTGCCATCTCCTTCAGGAGGCACATAAGCCTCGAAAATTTGACCAGTTGAAGTAATACTAAACGGATGTTCTTGCCAAGGTCTAGTTGGTAGTACTCCTGATTGCTTCAATCTAGATCTAACTTCTTCTTCAGACAATTCATCAAATTTCTCACGAAAATTTGGTAAATCAACTTTAATAACTTTCAAGCGTCTAAGAGTTTTCCACTTAGGGTCCCAATGTTTAGTTCTGCGATGTCTTACTGTCTGGTTATTGATAGTTAATGCTGGACTATTACCAATAAGGAACCCACACATTTTTTCCTAAGCAAATACAATGCAATGAAGTACTCAATGTAATAACAGATACATACGTATAATAAACGGTGGTGTGATTTAATTGAAACTCCACGAAAAGCCATGATTTTAGAAAAAAATCGGTTTAAAGAAGCCTGTACGGGTACTTAAAAAACTACTAACATAACCTCAAATGACATTAGCAAAATCACAATTCCTTAACGTGTATATCGGGTTGTATAACATTATAAATTTGTTGTAATTTTTTAGATTAAAACAAGTTGTATAATTCGAAATTTGAGTTTATTTAAGGGACATTTCTATCTAATCATTAATGTATAATTAAATGGCCATAAAAAATTATAATATATAAAAATACTGACAAGAATTCATTTTATTTCTTTCTAATTCATTGACTTTAAATGAAAAACAAAGATGGAAGGTAATCAGTCACAATGGCATTAGATAGGACTTATTATAATCGAACCAGGCCGTAAAATTGTATAATTACGAAAAAAAATTGTCTGCTTTATAAACAGCTAGCTCTGGTTTATCTAATACATCTTTTGCTTGGTTTATATCATTTTCAATAGTCTTAATCAAATCGTTTAGATTATCAAATTGCATTTCCGGTCTTAAATAACCTAAAATAACAATTCTTAACTCTTCTCCATAGAAATCTGAGTCAAATTTATGCATTAAATGCGTCTCCATTGATTTTTTCTCATTTTTATAATAGGGACACCATCCGATATTCATTACCATTTTATGAACTTCGCCATTACCAACTTGACCGAAACCGTAATAAACGCCAGTAGGAAAACTTTCTGGCAGTTTATCAACAATTTCCTCGGCAAAATTGGCAGTCGGGCAGCCCAGCTCCTTTGAACCACGCCCGAAACCATTTACCACTATCCCTTTAGTGAAATACGGTAGATTTTGGCCGGGCATCTTATGTCGTAGGTTAGCTAAGACAAAAAATTGTTTGCTGGCGATTGCGCTGTTACTACGTTCCGTTGGCACAGTCTTATTGCTAAAATAACGTTAAAATTTTCATATCCAAGTGAAGAAAACACGTGAAATTACCTGTATTTGGTGCCCTTAAACAATGTTGGAAGTTGGAGATGATAAAGTAAGTATGAAGTTGCTTAAATTGAGACCATGAAAAAGGTAATCGTGGTAAACAAAATACTGCCGGCTCGCTGTCCTAGAAACGACCTTCCGTTGGCAAACAAGGAATTCTCACTAAATAATAATTAATTATTGATAGTCAACTGTTTTGAAGCACGGCCTTCTAAGATTTACAATGCGCAAATAATAAATAGTTTGATAATATTTCAAACAATAGAAGTTCAACTTTTTTCGTATGTGTGCTCAACGGCTTGCGTTAGTTATTGTGCGGCCGTAGTACTCTATGTGAAATCTTATGTCATAATTGACTGCTTTAAAATAATGTAATTAATGGTCAAACATTGTTAAGCTGTATCATTAATTAAAATATAAACAAAAAATTATATTGTCTTAACGTTGTTGTGTTATCTTTTATGATACCTATTTAATATTTATAATGCCTTCATAAAATCAATATTTATACGAAATTGTTAATTGTGAAAATGTCTAACTCTCGGTTGCACACACGCGAGTTCCAAAAAAATTTACTTTCTCCCTTAAGGTTGTAAATGTCATTTTTCTTTTGAAAAATGTCATATACGCCATTGATGTTTTCCATGTAATATATGTACGTTATACATGGAAAACATCAACTTTTTTCGTTTAATAACAATTGTATTGCCAAATCGGCCGTTTAATAATCCTAAATTCTAACTTCTACTAGTATTAAATAGGAATATCATTTTCAATCGATTTTATGGAGGTATTCCATTTGTTAATTGCCATGTACAAGTGTTATGTGATAAGTATGTACTTTTGTTTGGAGTAACTGATTCAAAGTCAATCATGGGTTAGTATCACGTTAATTTCTCATATCGACCCTATTTACCAGATTTGACCTACCTATATTTATTTAATAATGAAAATAATTAATATTCTGCCTGCATTTACTGCATTTACATATACAAAGTTTCCAACTAATATGCAGGGTGTTTCGTTAAGTATGGGAAATCCAGAATTCGATGGTAGGGGAAACCAAAATATAACAATTACACTTGACATGCTTTATACTATCGACCACAAAAGTGGAGTCCCATGCTAAGGGTGAAATTCGCTTGTCGCGTATTCCAAACCACCGTTCATAGATATTCTAATAAGTGCCGACACCCCTTTGATGTATCTCAAAATACCGGCGTTTTTTGCTACTGGTCTAAAAAGTCGGCGTTATCGACCAGTACAAACACCTGTATCGCGATTTCAGCTTTTTATGGTCGGTAAATAGATCAAAAGAATTAGAATTTTTTAAGAGGCGGTATTTTCATTTATGTTGAGTGTCGGTAAATGACTCAAAGAAATTGATTATCGATTAAGCTTTATACGAGGGTTATTTATTAGTGGCACCCGAGAAAAGTGAATGTTTTGGCAATACGGGGGAAGATTATGAAGTACGATCGAGAGAAAATAAACTTAGAATTTATATAAATAAACGACAAAATTAAATATAAACAAAATAGTAAATATATCAGAAAAATCATAATGAACAAAAAAATATAATTAAACATAATAACATATAAAAATTTGTTGCTAGATTGTTAATTTTTTTTTGTTAAATTTTAAAATTAAAACTTTAAAATTTAGACCTCTACGACTCATTTCATTTTAAAATTAATGGAAAGAATAAGGAAAACCGTTCGGCTAGACCAAAAACATAAGCGGAAAAATATTTTCTTTGTCGGCTTTTCTGGCCCAGCGCCCAGAGAAGGCTGACAAACGCGAAAAGTCACAACTGATAAAAGCGCAGCTGCATAAAAGTAAAAACACATAGCAGCATACGATTTTGTTTTCAAAGTGGGACTCCACTTTTGTGGTCGATAGTACCAATATTGCGCGTTTAAGAATTACTTAATGTGGAAAGTTGAAATTTTCCTAATAACCTCCTGTTTTTTCATATGACCAACTGCAAAATTGCTAGGCTTAAGTTTTCAAAGATCCTAAATAAAAATTTTTAAATAATTTTAATGCAACTTGTAGGGGACGCTGGTTATAACTTTCCTCTACGGCGTATCGGGTCAAATTTTTTTACATCTCTCTGTAATTTTATGAATTTGCTTATGAATAAAAATTTCGAAAACGTGAAGAGCTATCGAGATGAAATATGAATAGCATTTTGGAATGAAAGTGAACGCTCTTTCATTATTTTCAATAAAATTTGAACACTCTAAAAAAATATGACCTGATATGCCATGGAGGAAAGTTCTAACCAGCGTCCTCTACAAGTTATATAAAAATTATTTAAAAATTCTTATTTGGCATCATTGCAAATCCAAATCTATCAATTTTGGAGTTGATTGCATGAAATGATAGGAAGTTTTTAAGAAAATTCAAAGTAAAACTTCAACTTTAAACACCCTGTAATTTTTAAATGCGAAAATTAGTATAAGGTATATCGGGCGTAATAGCTATATTTTGGCTTTTCCACCACTGGTTTCCAGATTTCTTATTATTAACGAAACATCCTGTATAAACGTACTACAAATCAATAATTATTAATTTCTATAGAAAAAGCATAAAACCAATCTGTAGTCTACTTTTATCAATTTTATGATCCACAAATATTTTCGATTATACAGGATACGTGTTAAAGCTTGCAATAGTTGCAGCATTATTATTTGAAATATGTACTTATATCTAGAACAATTTATATCTTTATATCAGTATTTTTGAAAATATCTTAAAATTATACATGTTTTCTGTCAAATAATTATATTTTTAAAAATGAATTTTTGTTCGTTCGAAATTAAGAAAGTTGAAAGTATATTAACGATTTTTTTTTTAATTTCTTTTTAACATTGAATTTTAACTTACATTTACATGGCCAACTCCATATATTGGTTTTATTAATAGAATATATTAATCATTATCATTGATATAGGCATTTAATAGAAATTGATAGTATGTATATTTTGAATACATATTTCAAAGAGCCTTGTAAATACTGTATAGAAATATTTCTTAATTAATAAACAAGAAATTTGAAAATTGCACTTTGAACACCCCTATTTATCAAATCATACGAATCTATTATGTAATAGTTATTTACCGTTTAATAATAATCATACGAAAAGATACACTGGAAAACACACTATTACATACCAAAGAAATAAAACAAAAAACCTCGTAGAGCAATATTTTTCTCTATGCTTATCGTCAAAATATTTTTAATACGTTTTTATCGAAACAACACATTAGACTGGACACATTTTCCACATTTTGAGTTATTACGTTATCAAAAAAAAAAAGAGTTATTGTTAATGCCAAGCTATCTTTTCAAGCACTAAGGAACGTCCGCCTATATATATGATAAAAGAGCGCCACAAAAAATGTGAATCTTTTCTCCGAGTCAGTCAGTTATCAGTCAATAAACGTTAAGGATGGCTACATTATTGGAACGTGTAAGTGCTTTTGCAAAGATTTTCTTCTTTTATCTGATTATTTAATGAAATCGTTGCGTATAAACGCACCTTTACCGTTTAATTAAGCGCCACGCTTCTTTTTTTTTAATTTCTTCCTTCATTAGTATTCTATTTTTATTTTTGTATATTTCAATTAAAACGTAGCAATTAGACGATAACACAGCGTAATAAACATTTTCGTTTCTAATTTTTGTATTTTTATGTCAGACAAGTGACGTCATAATTGATTATTTGTGCCCTCTAGAGGAAAAACAGCGAGTTTCAGGGGTCACGGTTGATTATCTTTTCTATATATGTAATTTGTCACATAATATGTGTATTTTTCTTTGATGATTACCTATATTAAAACGAAAAACGAATTGTCATTGTATAACGTCATAATTACAAGTCAATTTCGTTCATTTATATATAAATTTTTTATATTTTAGTAGATAATCAAAAAATCCCTCCAATGTTATAGGAATTTGTGTTGATAAATTTCGTCTTAAACCGGCTCCACATGGCACATATTCAGAATTTTTGCCAATACTAGATTTTTAGCCAAATACTTAGTATATCTTTGTTCAAATATTTGTTTTATTGAGAAACTCAGAGTTGACAAATGTGTGGAAATTGCTATATTAATTAATTAGTCTGGGAACGATAAATGTATAAAAAGAATAACTCTCAGCTATCAATTATATAGGGTGGCTCATCTAAAAATTATCACTCATTGGATCGTATGAATAAAATGAAGCAAATGCTTTTACTTCAAAATTTCGAAAGAAATATTTCATTCCATGTATCAATTCATATATTGACACATAAAGATTGAAATATTTCTCTCGAAATTTTGAAGTAAAAGCATTTGCTTTATTTTATTCATATGGACTCATTGTCAATATTTCTACGCTTAGATGAAAAAAAAAACTTGGACTCATCGATTTTCTTTGCAATGGCATTAGGTCATTTGTTTATTAAAACTGAAACATTTAATAGGTAGTTCTACTATTTCAAAATTTAAGACGTTATTGTTTACAAACAACTAATCCAACTTTAAAAAATTAAAGGTTTTTAAAAAGATAATTTAATACTCTTTAAAATAACATAGATACCGCATTCCATTTAAGATTTCACGGATGAATATCACCATCCCGGTAAGGGATTGGAGCTATATAAATCGAAATTTCACAAGAAAATAGATAACGAGCGTTTTTTTTTGCGCCTAAACTGACCAACCCTGTGTACATATCTATTTTCTAACTTGCAGTAAACATATTTTATATTTGCCAAATATATGAATGTGTGTAGCCAGCTTTATACGAAAGTCCCCTGTACATACAGAGTAGTCAATTGCATGATATCCATGAAATTTGGTAGATATGTGTTATAACCATGAAAAAGATTCAAACTAATATTTATAAATATTTTACAGCGGAAATCAGTAAAGACGTAATTAATTTTTTTGGAATCTTAAATTTGTGACACAAAATACATAAACAAAACATATGATATTTTAAATAGGAAATCCTGTTTACACACTACGCATCAAAATTAACGCACTACAAAAACTCAAAATTCATTTTCTTCTACATCACTGGTCCGATTTCAATTTTTTTTAATATGTAAATAAGCTATTTCTTCGGAATCAACCTAATATTTAAAATTCCTATTTAGAGTTTAGTTTTAGGCATGTACAGGGTGTGTAAGTAAGAGATTGTTTTTTCATTGTCTTTTACAACAGTCTATGAGGCGTTCGAAATACATCATTTGTTGATTGCCTTAGTCAAAATGTAGCTCAGTATTTTCTAGACAATCTGTTTCTTTAATCATGTTTTATTTAAATGAAATTGTGATCTTTTTACAATTGACATGCTAGTTTATATTGAAAAAGGATTTAAGAAGAAAATCGAACATTTGAACATTTAGAGGAAAGATGATTCATTTAAAAAATTAAAAAGAAATTTAAGAAATTTAATAGTTTTAAATCTAAACCATTGATACCTAAAAGAGTAAACTCAATTTCATAGAAGAAACGTCATACAATAAACGGAACAAATCAGTACCGCTTATTTCCTAAAAACTAAAAACTAAAAACCTAAATTTTTAACTAATCGTCTTTTCGCCATAGCCTACCTCATTTTAAATGTTCAATTTTTTTCTTTAATCGTTTTTCAATACAAACTCTAGCACGTCAATTGTAAAAAATTTACAGTTTCATTTAATGAAGAGATAGAAACGTGATTCAAAAATCAAATTGTCTAGAAAATGCTGGGCGGGCTACATTTTGATTATGGCAATCAACAAATGATGGATTTCGAACGCTCCACAGACTGTTGGCAAAGTCAATGGAAAACCAATCCCTTACTTACACACCCTGTACATGCCTAAACTTAAACTCCAAATAAGAATTTGAAATCGGGCCAGTGGTGTCGGAGAAAATGAATTTTCAATTTTATGAATTTTTTTGTGATGCGTTAATTTTGACATTTTGTATATTTTTAACTCCTTAGGTTTGCCTTTTCCTAAGGTTTTCAAAAATATACAATTTTTTATACCAATTTCTTTAAAAAGCATCAAATTTTTGTTACGCAGAGTCGTAATTTCCTACAATGTATCATAAGTAGACTATGGTAATTCGATCGTTGTTTTTTTACGAGGTATAGAATTTCCAAAAAATTTGGATCCGAATTTTCAGGGTATTATGTTAAATTTTTATAACAAATGAAGATGTACAAGAGCAAAAAGATGAATATCATGAAAAGTAGTTTTCGAGAAAAACGAATTTTAAAATTTGACATTCAACTTTTTTCACTGACATGCGATATTTTTAATTCGATATAATGTTAATGCCTGTTTCCAATATTCTGTCGGATTCTGCTGCTCTTACATAATAAGTTCCCGGGTTTAATTAAAAAAAAGCCTTATTTTGTGACATTTGTCCTTTTGTCCCTGTACTTTGTATAATGGAATATACAATGGCAAACTTGTCAAATGTCAACGAATCAGCAAGATTTAATTTGGAAATCATCAAAAAATTAGTGTTCTATTCAGGGCAAAATGTTAAAAAGCTTTCTTTATGGCAAATATTTGTACAGGTTGTAAATTTAACTGTCCAAACCACAATTCAAAAACCGTTCAACTACAATTAGATTTAAAAAAGAACATTCCATTTCTGCTTGACGATCTTGTAGATAAATATTTGAACAAATCTTGAAACAAGTTATTAAAGAGTGGTCTTGCAATTCCAGGTTAAAGGTCATTCAAGAACCGGGAGTGGTTCTCAAGCCTTCATCGAGGCAACAAAACGCGATGCTTTGCTCCATTTAGAAAATGAATTGAATAATTTAGTAGGAACGGCAGTTGAATCCCAACGGAATCGAATTCGAACGGAACTCAATGGATTTACTGACTTATTTCGAAGGTAAGACCTGACTATCTGACCAATGGTTGTTTAATTAAACGTTGTTTTAAAGATTTTTAGAAGAATCTGGGCCTTCAGTTGAATGGGGTAGAATTGAAAAACTGCCCCCGGATGCTGTTCGCGATTACAACTCTTTAGAAACACCTACAGCAGAACTATTGCATGAAATGCTAAATAAATTAGTAGTGGTAAAACTTAATGGAGGTCTTGGTACTTCTATGGGCTGTTACGGACCCAAATCAGTTATTACTGTCAGAAATGACTTGACTTTTCTAGATCTTACTGTTCAACAAATCGAAGTGAGTAAATCCTAGTGATTGTTAAAGTAATACCTTGAAAAGTTTTGTTTTTTTCCTCATATGTAGCATCTAAATAAAACTTACAAAGTGAATGTACCTTTGGTGCTAATGAATTCCTTTAATACAAGTGATGATACTCAGCAAGTGATTAGGAAATACAAAAATTTAAATGTTGAAATCCATACATTCAATCAGTCATGCCATCCGAGGATTAGCAAAGACAGTTTGATGCCCATAACCAAAAATTGCGATGTGGAAAAGAATATTGAAGCCTGGTATCCTCCGGGACACGGTGATTTCTATCAGTGAGTCCTGTTATATTTTCGTTGAACGTAATCTAACTGGTCCTTTTCTTTTTAATTAGGAGCTTTTACAATTCTGGTCTACTCACGCGGTTTGTCAAAGAGGGTCGAGATTACTGTTTCATTTCGAATATCGACAATTTGGGTGCCACCGTTGACGTAAATATTTTAAATCTCGTCTTGGGACAAGCCAACGAACAACACGAGTTTGTTATGGAAGTAACTGATAAAACTAGAGCTGATGTCAAAGGTGGTACTTTAATTCAATACGAAAACCGACTAAGGCTCCTGGAAATTGCTCAGGTGCCGAAAGAACATGTCGAGGATTTTAAGTCAGTTAAAACATTCAAGTTTTTCAATACTAACAATTTATGGGTGAAATTGCCAGGTATGTGCATAATTCCCTAAATATATGTTGTATTTTATATGCTCTAATTCCTAGTTTGAAACTCCCAAACGGACTCTTTTATTTATTAAAATTAATAATTAATACAATGCCTTATAGAAAATTATAATAGTTTTGTTCCAAAAGGTTCCTTTACCAATAAAAAAGGTAAAAAACAGTTAAATAACATTGTCTCTTTTTGTTTCAGCCATTGAACGTGTACTTCAACAAAACGCCCTTCAATTAGAAATAATTGTCAATGGAAAAAGTCTAAACAACGGTCTAAATGTTATTCAATTGGAAACAGCAGTGGGCGCAGCCATGAAATGTTTCAAAGGGGCGGTGGGCGTGAACGTACCAAGAGCAAGATTTCTGCCCGTAAAGAAAACGTCCGATTTGTTGTTGGTAATGAGCAACCTTTACAGTTTGAAAAGCGGCTCTTTAGTAATGTCACCACAACGCATGTTCCCCACTACGCCATTGGTAAAACTGGGAGACAACCATTTCTCTAAAGTGAAGGAGTTTTTACAACGCTTCGCCAATATTCCTGATTTACTTGAATTAGATCATCTAACTGTGTCGGGTGACGTTACTTTTGGCAGAGGAGTCTCGTTAAAGGTAATTTCAGTTTAGATGATAAAATATTTTTAAGCCACACAAATGAGTAATGATGAACATTGCTCGTTAGCATGAGGTCTTGTTTACGTGAAATCTTGCTTGTACTTTAGAACTAAACATACCTTTATATGTATACATATAGAAACATTTTCAAGCTGTATATTTTTAATTTTTAGGGTACAGTGATAATTATAGCAAATCACGGAGATCGGATTGATATTCCTTCAGGGGCCATTTTGGAAAATAAGATCGTTTCTGGTAACATGAGGATTCTCGATCATTAGTGGTTTCTATAACGTTCTCTAGTCTTTGTTATTGTTTATTTAAAATCTTTATTTCTATACAAATCTTTTTTATATAAAAATATTGCTTTTAAAATAAATATCTGTTCTTCAAAACTCCCACGTGTCCATCCACTTCAGATTGCGCATACTCGAATTCGATTCATTAGCTGATGGGCCACTCATGCCGTAGGCTAATGGCGAAAATAAGTAAAAACTGTATACAAGGGTAGATAAAATAATGCCAACCATTAAATGATATAGCGTTTTCGAATAACTTTCGTCAAACATTTTAGGAATGTTTTCTAAGAGATAATCTATAAATATTCCTGAAACATATTCACTTATTGTTAGTGAAATAAATGACTACAATATATTCGTACCTGTCAACATTGAACTGAAAATTAAGGCGGGAAAATAATGATGAAAATAAAGCACACGACCCATGCCCCAAAACGGGATGTAGTGCAACAACCAGCCCACAAACAACCAACAACACGCTATTAATTTCTGTCGATGAGGATCTAAATTAATAATATATTACTTATTATTATGTAAAAATGTAATTGGATTTTTACCTGAGAATGATTCAATATACCCTCGTTCGCGTCTTATTAAATTAATTAAAAATATTACTAGAAATAAAGCTATGACGATCAGATTGCACCACCAAATTATCGGATTTCCAAGTAAATAAATGCGATATTGCGAACCGGAGAAAAATTGACCCTAAAACATAGAAAAAATGATGTTATTGCTAATTTACATATGTAAATTGTACATTGTATGTGATGTCAAGTGTATTTACTACATTTGAACTGACACGTTCTATTAACTTTGGATACTTCCAGCGAATAAGCATGATTTATACGTGTCAACAGTTGCTCCTGTCCTTGAAGGAATTTATAATGATTTTTCTTTCAAAGAAATATGTATACTATGTATGTATATATAAGTGCATAATCGGGTTTGATAGTGTGATTCTTGATCAGCAAATTTATAAAAGTTCCCAAAAAAATAAATTTCACACTCGTTGGCGAAGTCAGTGCCTTTTTTCCTTCCGTATATAATATAAGCTATTAAAAAAATTATTTACCCGGTAATTAATTGGCCACTGCCAAGGCCTGGAAGTGATTTCACCCTCTTTGGGTTTCAATCCAGCATTGCCTTGGATCATGACTGCGTGAGACTCCAAGAATCGTTCAAAAAACTGGGAGCATACACCTCAAAATTAACATTGGNAAATCTCACTGTTACTTGAGCAAATATGTTGTCATTCGTGACAACATTTGTATGTCTTGCATGAACAATTCGAGGCAATTCAACGTCTTTTAAATACTTCCAATTCAGAGTTTTATTATCAATATTGTGAATTACTTCAGGATAAACTCGTTCGGTAACGTAGTCTGTCAAATTATCAAGCTCTTTTTTGGCCATCAATTCATGTACTTTGATGTATATATTTGTGGCTTCCTTGCAAAATTGTGGTCCATCGAATTCCTCTTCAAATTGTCTGATTTTTCTTACAGTAAGCATCGTTTTGGTTTTCTTCTCTAAAAATTGTAAACTCTGTTTAGCGACCCTAAAAAAAATACTATTCAAATGACAGATTTCCTTCTCATTTTCTCAATTATTACTTGTACTGTTATTGGTGAAACTTTGCCATCTCCTTCAGGAGGCACATAAGCCTCGAAAATTTGACCAGTTGAAGTAATACTAAACGGATGTTCTTGCCAAGGTCTAGTTGGTAGTACTCCTGATTGCTTCAATCTAGATCTAACTTCTTCTTCAGACAATTCATCAAATTTCTCACGAAAATTTGGTAAATCAACTTTAATAACTTTCAAGCGTCTAAGAGTTTTCCACTTAGGGTCCCAATGTTTAGTTCTGCGATGTCTTACTGTCTGGTTATTGATAGTTAATGCTGGACTATTACCAATAAGGAACCCACACATTTTTTCCTAAGCAAATACAATGCAATGAAGTACTCAATGTAATAACAGATACATACGTATAATAAACGGTGGTGTGATTTAATTGAAACTCCACGAAAAGCCATGATTTTAGAAAAAAATCGGTTTAAAGAAGCCTGTACGGGTACTTAAAAAACTACTAACATAACCTCAAATGACATTAGCAAAATCACAATTCCTTAACGTGTATATCGGGTTGTATAACATTATAAATTTGTTGTAATTTTTTAGATTAAAACAAGTTGTATAATTCGAAATTTGAGTTTATTTAAGGGACATTTCTATCTAATCATTAATGTATAATTAAATGGCCATAAAAAATTATAATATATAAAAATACTGACAAGAATTCATTTTATTTCTTTCTAATTCATTGACTTTAAATGAAAAACAAAGATGGAAGGTAATCAGTCACAATGGCATTAGATAGGACTTATTATAATCGAACCAGGCCGTAAAATTGTATAATTACGAAAAAAAATTGTCTGCTTTATAAACAGCTAGCTCTGGTTTATCTAATACATCTTTTGCTTGGTTTATATCATTTTCAATAGTCTTAATCAAATCGTTTAGATTATCAAATTGCATTTCCGGTCTTAAATAACCTAAAATAACAATTCTTAACTCTTCTCCATAGAAATCTGAGTCAAATTTATGCATTAAATGCGTCTCCATTGATTTTTTCTCATTTTTATAATAGGGACACCATCCGATATTCATTACCATTTTATGAACTTCGCCATTACCAACTTGACCGAAACCGTAATAAACGCCAGTAGGAAAACTTTCTGGCAGTTTATCAACAATTTCCTCGGCAAAATTGGCAGTCGGGCAGCCCAGCTCCTTTGAACCACGCCCGAAACCATTTACCACTATCCCTTTAGTGAAATACGGTAGATTTTGGCCGGGCATCTTATGTCGTAGGTTAGCTAAGACAAAAAATTGTTTGCTGGCGATTGCGCTGTTACTACGTTCCGTTGGCACAGTCTTATTGCTAAAATAACGTTAAAATTTTCATATCCAAGTGAAGAAAACACGTGAAATTACCTGTATTTGGTGCCCTTAAACAATGTTGGAAGTTGGAGATGATAAAGTAAGTATGAAGTTGCTTAAATTGAGACCATGAAAAAGGTAATCGTGGTAAACAAAATACTGCCGGCTCGCTGTCCTAGAAACGACCTTCCGTTGGCAAACAAGGAATTCTCACTAAATAATAATTAATTATTGATAGTCAACTGTTTTGAAGCACGGCCTTCTAAGATTTACAATGCGCAAATAATAAATAGTTTGATAATATTTCAAACAATAGAAGTTCAACTTTTTTCGTATGTGTGCTCAACGGCTTGCGTTAGTTATTGTGCGGCCGTAGTACTCTATGTGAAATCTTATGTCATAATTGACTGCTTTAAAATAATGTAATTAATGGTCAAACATTGTTAAGCTGTATCATTAATTAAAATATAAACAAAAAATTATATTGTCTTAACGTTGTTGTGTTATCTTTTATGATACCTATTTAATATTTATAATGCCTTCATAAAATCAATATTTATACGAAATTGTTAATTGTGAAAATGTCTAACTCTCGGTTGCACACACGCGAGTTCCAAAAAAATTTACTTTCTCCCTTAAGGTTGTAAATGTCATTTTTCTTTTGAAAAATGTCATATACGCCATTGATGTTTTCCATGTAATATATGTACGTTATACATGGAAAACATCAACTTTTTTCGTTTAATAACAATTGTATTGCCAAATCGGCCGTTTAATAATCCTAAATTCTAACTTCTACTAGTATTAAATAGGAATATCATTTTCAATCGATTTTATGGAGGTATTCCATTTGTTAATTGCCATGTACAAGTGTTATGTGATAAGTATGTACTTTTGTTTGGAGTAACTGATTCAAAGTCAATCATGGGTTAGTATCACGTTAATTTCTCATATCGACCCTATTTACCAGATTTGACCTACCTATATTTATTTAATAATGAAAATAATTAATATTCTGCCTGCATTTACTGCATTTACATATACAAAGTTTCCAACTAATATGCAGGGTGTTTCGTTAAGTATGGGAAATCCAGAATTCGATGGTAGGGGAAACCAAAATATAACAATTACACTTGACATGCTTTATACTATCGACCACAAAAGTGGAGTCCCATGCTAAGGGTGAAATTCGCTTGTCGCGTATTCCAAACCACCGTTCATAGATATTCTAATAAGTGCCGACACCCCTTTGATGTATCTCAAAATACCGGCGTTTTTTGCTACTGGTCTAAAAAGTCGGCGTTATCGACCAGTACAAACACCTGTATCGCGATTTCAGCTTTTTATGGTCGGTAAATAGATCAAAAGAATTAGAATTTTTTAAGAGGCGGTATTTTCATTTATGTTGAGTGTCGGTAAATGACTCAAAGAAATTGATTATCGATTAAGCTTTATACGAGGGTTATTTATTAGTGGCACCCGAGAAAAGTGAATGTTTTGGCAATACGGGGGAAGATTATGAAGTACGATCGAGAGAAAATAAACTTAGAATTTATATAAATAAACGACAAAATTAAATATAAACAAAATAGTAAATATATCAGAAAAATCATAATGAACAAAAAAATATAATTAAACATAATAACATATAAAAATTTGTTGCTATATTGTTAATTTTTTTTTGTTAAATTTTAAAATTAAAACTTTAAAATTTAGACCTCTACGACTCATTTCATTTTAAAATTAATGGAAAGAATAAGGAAAACCGTTCGGCTAGACCAAAAACATAAGCGGAAAAATATTTTCTTTGTCGGCTTTTCTGGCCCAGCGCCCAGAGAAGGCTGACAAACGCGAAAAGTCACAACTGATAAAAGCGCAGCTGCATAAAAGTAAAAACACATAGCAGCATACGATTTTGTTTTCAAAGTGGGACTCCACTTTTGTGGTCGATAGTACCAATATTGCGCGTTTAAGAATTACTTAATGTGGAAAGTTGAAATTTTCCTAATAACCTCCTGTTTTTTCATATGACCAACTGCAAAATTGCTAGGCTTAAGTTTTCAAAGATCCTAAATAAAAATTTTTAAATAATTTTAATGCAACTTGTAGGGGACGCTGGTTATAACTTTCCTCTACGGCGTATCGGGTCAAATTTTTTTACATCTCTCTGTAATTTTATGAATTTGCTTATGAATAAAAATTTCGAAAACGTGAAGAGCTATCGAGATGAAATATGAATAGCATTTTGGAATGAAAGTGAACGCTCTTTCATTATTTTCAATAAAATTTGAACACTCTAAAAAAATATGACCTGATATGCCATGGAGGAAAGTTCTAACCAGCGTCCTCTACAAGTTATATAAAAATTATTTAAAAATTCTTATTTGGCATCATTGCAAATCCAAATCTATCAATTTTGGAGTTGATTGCATGAAATGATAGGAAGTTTTTAAGAAAATTCAAAGTAAAACTTCAACTTTAAACACCCTGTAATTTTTAAATGCGAAAATTAGTATAAGGTATATCGGGCGTAATAGCTATATTTTGGCTTTTCCACCACTGGTTTCCAGATTTCTTATTATTAACGAAACATCCTGTATAAACGTACTACAAATCAATAATTATTAATTTCTATAGAAAAAGCATAAAACCAATCTGTAGTCTACTTTTATCAATTTTATGATCCACAAATATTTTCGATTATACAGGATACGTGTTAAAGCTTGCAATAGTTGCAGCATTATTATTTGAAATATGTACTTATATCTAGAACAATTTATATCTTTATATCAGTATTTTTGAAAATATCTTAAAATTATACATGTTTTCTGTCAAATAATTATATTTTTAAAAATGAATTTTTGTTCGTTCGAAATTAAGAAAGTTGAAAGTATATTAACGATTTTTTTTTTAATTTCTTTTTAACATTGAATTTTAACTTACATTTACATGGCCAACTCCATATATTGGTTTTATTAATAGAATATATTAATCATTATCATTGATATAGGCATTTAATAGAAATTGATAGTATGTATATTTTGAATACATATTTCAAAGAGCCTTGTAAATACTGTATAGAAATATTTCTTAATTAATAAACAAGAAATTTGAAAATTGCACTTTGAACACCCCTATTTATCAAATCATACGAATCTATTATGTAATAGTTATTTACCGTTTAATAATAATCATACGAAAAGATACACTGGAAAACACACTATTACATACCAAAGAAATAAAACAAAAAACCTCGTAGAGCAATATTTTTCTCTATGCTTATCGTCAAAATATTTTTAATACGTTTTTATCGAAACAACACATTAGACTGGACACATTTTCCACATTTTGAGTTATTACGTTATCAAAAAAAAAAAGAGTTATTGTTAATGCCAAGCTATCTTTTCAAGCACTAAGGAACGTCCGCCTATATATATGATAAAAGAGCGCCACAAAAAATGTGAATCTTTTCTCCGAGTCAGTCAGTTATCAGTCAATAAACGTTAAGGATGGCTACATTATTGGAACGTGTAAGTGCTTTTGCAAAGATTTTCTTCTTTTATCTGATTATTTAATGAAATCGTTGCGTATAAACGCACCTTTACCGTTTAATTAAGCGCCACGCTTCTTTTTTTTTAATTTCTTCCTTCATTAGTATTCTATTTTTATTTTTGTATATTTCAATTAAAACGTAGCAATTAGACGATAACACAGCGTAATAAACATTTTCGTTTCTAATTTTTGTATTTTTATGTCAGACAAGTGACGTCATAATTGATTATTTGTGCCCTCTAGAGGAAAAACAGCGAGTTTCAGGGGTCACGGTTGATTATCTTTTCTATATATGTAATTTGTCACATAATATGTGTATTTTTCTTTGATGATTACCTATATTAAAACGAAAAACGAATTGTCATTGTATAACGTCATAATTACAAGTCAATTTCGTTCATTTATATATAAATTTTTTATATTTTAGTAGATAATCAAAAAATCCCTCCAATGTTATAGGAATTTGTGTTGATAAATTTCGTCTTAAACCGGCTCCACATGGCACATATTCAGAATTTTTGCCAATACTAGATTTTTAGCCAAATACTTAGTATATCTTTGTTCAAATATTTGTTTTATTGAGAAACTCAGAGTTGACAAATGTGTGGAAATTGCTATATTAATTAATTAGTCTGGGAACGATAAATGTATAAAAAGAATAACTCTCAGCTATCAATTATATAGGGTGGCTCATCTAAAAATTATCACTCATTGGATCGTATGAATAAAATGAAGCAAATGCTTTTACTTCAAAATTTCGAAAGAAATATTTCATTCCATGTATCAATTCATATATTGACACATAAAGATTGAAATATTTCTCTCGAAATTTTGAAGTAAAAGCATTTGCTTTATTTTATTCATATGGACTCATTNATTGTTTACCACTAGTAGTTAAAATACAGGATTGTAAATAATGAACAAACTGTAATTTACTAGAAACGGCAGTCAATTCGGTTCCATCTTTGGCTCCTAAAATAAAAATTTTTGTGAAACTATTCCATTTTTTCCAGAATAAAGCGAAACCTTTAATAAAAACACGCCAAACGTCATTGGCGTCCCCGGTACCGTTTTCCCCATATCCAGTTACTTGGTAATGTTTCTTTGTGATGGGTGCTTGTTCCTTGTGTGAGTGCAAATTCCTTTTTGTCGCCATATGTTCCAATCTCACTAAATCTCCACTTTTTACTATTTCAGTTTTGCTGTTCTCATTTGTGTTGTATTTTTTAATTACCCATTTATTATTATCATCTTTATGGGTGTAAGTGGTGATCTAAAATAGATTTCCTGTCAATAGAAAAGTGTGAATAGTTGGCATGAACGTACCTGTTGTTGTCTAGCCCCTACACCCTCTGGATACAAATGGAAATGTGAATGTAAATATCCACCTCCAGTTTTATGGTTTTTTAGAGTCACTACTGCCCCGTAAGCGACTTGATAAGGCATACTAGCATTATATAAGCTGTTTCCAATTAGTTGCGATTGAAATGCTGAACTATAGAAGCCATCTCCATTACCACTGAAAAAAATTGTCTTTCATTTTTTCATTATTTATTAAATATCACAATTACCTTCTATTTAGTACAGTTAAATGAATATAAAAGAATCCTAGATATAGGCACAATGGCAACACAATTAAACATAAGGCCCTTGAAACTAAATGTTTTAATGTGTCCATCTAGAAAATTTAAAAAAAACCGCTATTAGATTTACAAACAACAACGTTGCCAAAGTTAGTACTGCCATCAAAGATATATGTAAATTATAAATGCAATGTTCCCACATACAATGAGCAATTACGGAGATCTTATCAATTATCGAATTTTTTAATACTTACTGATTTTTATCATTAAATAAAAAATTTTAATACACGATACAATTATTTACATAATACTAAATTTGGCAACTTTGAACAGAACATGATCAATCGCTGTTTGACATAGCTTGACATTGAAAGTCGAATGTCATTAAAAAGTCGTTATGGCGAAACCAGAGCAATGTTGTTTTTACCAATTACATTTTCCTTAATATTACAGAAGTTTTAATAATTAAGAATGTGTTATATTGAAAAATCGCCATTTAAAAATGTTCCTAATTAGATCCCTACGACAAATCAACCGCACGTTGTTGTGGAAACCCACAGGCCGTATAAAATGTGAGGTTAGAATTCTTACTGAAAATTGGCAGCGTTATAAATCAGCAACAGTTCTGAAAAATGAAGATGAATCAGTCACATCATCTAAAGGAAATCTCGCTAGCCGTATAACAAACGCTAGTCCAAAGTCAATTCAGCCCTATTTAAAATTAATGCGTCTGGATAAGCCCGTAGGTTCATGGCTGTTATTTTGGCCCTGCAGTTGGGGCGCGGCCAGTGCAGCTATATCAGGAACTTTACCCGATTTGTACCTTTTAACTTTATTCGGCACAGGAGCAATAGTGATGCGCGGAGCCGGCTGCACCATCAACGACATGTGGGACCGAGATATTGATGCCAAAGTGGAGAGAACGAAAGATAGACCATTAGTAAATGGAGATATAAGTATGAAACAAGCTGTGATCTTTTTAGGAGGACAGTTGAGTGTTGGTCTGCTGATTTTACTTCAATTGAACTGGTATAGTGTCATACTAGGGGCAAGTTCCTTAGCTCTAGTCATTACGTATCCATTGATGAAACGGTTCACTTATTGGCCCCAACTAGTTTTAGGATTCACGTTTAATTGGGGTGCCCTAATTGGATACAGTGCTGTTCGGGGATATATTGATCCAGCTATCTGTCTACCGCTGTATTTAGCTGGAGTGTGTTGGACAATTATCTATGACACAATTTATGCTCATCAAGATAGAATTGATGACTTATGTATTGGCATTAAGTCCACTGCTATTAAATTTAATGAAGACACTAAATTGTGGCTAAGTGCGTTTGGTGTAGTAATGACAAGTTCATTAATAGTATCGGGTATAACGAATATGCAAACCTGGCCTTATTACGGTGCAGTCGGTTTGGTAGCTGCTCATCTTGCCCATCAAATTAGTAGTGTTGATATTAATAATCCCAAAGATTGTTCTAGAAAATTCATTTCAAATTCTTGGATAGGTTTTATAGTTTTTTGTGGCATCGTTATAGGTAATTATTTAAAAAATGTTGAGGTGAAGAAGATAAAAAGAGAGGAATTAAATTAATTTGAAACTTACCACTGGCCTTTTCATGTCTCCTAAAATAGCCCATAAATCGGATATGGTTATCAATCCAACTAATAATACCACAAATAACCCCACGAACTTAACAGAAAAACAACAGGCGAGCATTGTTCCTGTAAAAACCAGCCAGAACCACCAATTCAATGAAAATTCCTTGGAACTATTATATGACACTTTAATTGCCCCCAAAATGGAACCCATCATGAAACAGAGCAAAATGGGGTCTAATAAAATGTATTGAGTAAGCGTGATAAGACCAACATCTACAAATTATATACTAAATACGGTTTCACCTTTAAAATATCTATATTTCTACCAAAAATAATTAATAATGATGCAAATAGTGCTGCCGTCGGACTGTTTGTTATTTGTTGAACTGTCGAAAATGCCATTGGTATAATTGAAGCCCCTAAACTAGCACAAAATACCCTCATTCCTATATAACTTGTGTTTCCATATTTATCACCAGGCTTATCAAAAGGAAATGTTCCATCATAGCCTGTTAAGTAACCTGATAATCCAATGAGCATCTAATAAAGGTTAACGTTCATTAAAAATTCATCAGAATTATCAAAAAGGTACTTTTCCCAGTGGTGGATGAACATCAAAGAAAAATGTTCGATTTATATACCAGCTGCCCATTTTTCCAAAATGTGTCTCATCCCAGCAAACATGATCTGGTTCGCTGACTTTATAGAATCGTGTAAAAAGGGCTAGAAAACAAACTATTCCGAAGAAAACGTTTTTATAGCTGAAAATTAATGAAAAATTAGTCTATATTTAAGAACTTTGTTAAAATGAGATTCCTTACGTTTGCTCCATATTACTCACTTTCTCAGCCATTATTTCTAATGCTGAATTGCGTTTTCAAGTACAGAGCATTTTTATGAATTTGTACCCTTTTCTCTTACAAGTTTATTTCACCTTAGAACTTTCTTTTTAATTTTGAATGTAAACCGGAATGTTTACGTTGCTGCCTGTAGTCTTTCCCACCAATTTTTCTGAGGAAGTGAGATAGCTTTATTAGGACTTATATAAATTAAAAAGAGATATACATAACTCAAGAATTTAACTGGTTCTGAGAAGTTAGCAGTTCTTTCTATGGCGTTAGCTACTTAGATTGACGTGACACAATTTGGTCAAAAGAAAGGAAGGAGATATTTGACATATGTTGTATTTTGGAATGCTTTGTGGTTGTGGTTTGTAAAGTTTCTTCTTTAAATTGTGGAAAAAGTCCTAGTTTATCCAGTTAAAGTGTCTATTTGTAGTATTTAGCTGTAAGTACTCTAGAGAAACTACTGATATGCCTAAGTTTAACTCGTTATCTTTAAAAAAAAAAATCTAGGGTTATGTGTGCAAGTATCAAAACAGCACTAAAAAAAATTTTAAATTTTAATTTGTTTTAGGTACCCTACGCTTTTAAATTATGGCCGACCAACAGCAGTTTTTCTTGAAATGGAACGATTTTCAAAGCAACATGGTGTCCTCATTTAGACACTTAAGAGATGAAAAAAGTTTCACCGATGTTACCCTTGCTTGTGAGGGTCAAACTTGCAAAGCCCACAAGATGGTGTTGTCAGCCTGTAGTCCATATTTCAAAAGTCTTTTAGAGGTATATGATAGTCCATAAAATTGTTATATGCAAAAATATTTTTTGCTTTTTCTTTAGGAAAACCCATCAAAACACCCGATAATAATCTTAAAGGATGTAGCATACAGTCATTTGCAAGCCATATTGGAGTTTATGTATGCAGGAGAAGTAAACGTAAGTCAAGAGCAATTGCCTGCTTTTCTTAAAACCGCTGATCGGCTCAAAGTTAAAGGACTAGCTGAGGCTCCTCAAGCTATTAAAAGAGAATAATATTGTTCTTACATAAATTTTATTTCGGACAGACTCGTTAAGTGACATCCATTGATTTTACAATGTACAGCAAAGAATTAAGGGGTCCTATCCACTTCCTTGATTTTATACCCATATGTAGGTATATTTTTAGTTAAAAATATATATTTTAATTTTATATGCAGGTCGCTATTTCACTATCAATTGTTACCCAAACTGTATATTAAAACAGTTTCTGTTTTTGACACAGTAAGTAAAGTGCCTCAACGCTGATAATTCTCTTATTTTACATACATACTTACCTATATTTGGACCAGTACGTTAGCCACATGGATTTTTTGTAATTGAATAATAGTTAAAATTTTGGATAGGTTAATCTTAAATTTTTACTCGTAGACAAAGTTATTAGTTTTGTTTAAACAGAATAATAGAATCGTTCTATAACTAACTGGCAACTAAAAACCAGTTCTACAACGGTTTAGTTACTCTGTCGAAACAAGACTCTTATTGTAAGAACCACTGATATAATTGAATTTTCTTCTAATTTTTGTTAAAATGCTCTGTTCATTGAAGAGGGTGGAATTATATATTAGACTAATAGAGATTTTTTTATGACAATTTATGATTTTTTTTTATTACATTTCAATATCCTAAACCAGTAGTCCTCAAAATTAGTTTGAAATAAATTAACAGAATTATTTTTTAAGTTTAAGGGTGATCTGTGGCTTTTTTATAAATAATAACAAGGTAAGACTATGGTTTGTTTATTTGGTATGATCACTAACCTATGCCATTCTCAATATAATTAAAAGCGTAACCATATTAAATTTGTTTCAGTAAAGTTACGATTTAACATAGAATAGGAAAAGTAGAATTTTTAACATACTGCGCATAATGGTTTGCAATTCGATTGTTTGAAGCAAATCTCGCCACAAAGATATTGTGTATGTGGCATTTCCGTGTAAAAGTAGTAGACGTGATTATCAATTGAAGTAATTCTTGAACGTAATTTTAAAAATCTCTTAATGAGATTTCTTTCCTTACACTAGATCTTTTATATAGAAAAATATTTAACAGCACGATAAATAGATACAATTTCTCGCTACCACAATCTTTAGTGAGGTATTTTGTACACTAATCTGTTCCAAAAATTGTTTTAAGCGGTTTTTTAAAAGAAAATGAACAGACCAAACACAACAATAATAACGTTAAAGGAACCTAAAAGTCTAAAACTACTGTTTTTTCGCTGTTTCAATTTCTCCCTTAAAATACTGTTGTTAAGATCTTCCAAGGACATTTCGATACTTTTGTTGATCGCCCTCATCAGAGGAAAGTTTTGGGGATTTTCCTCGTCAACCGTACAATCGCCCTGAAAATCGTCCGTGTCCACTGACCAAACCTAAAGAGAACCAAACGATTATTCTAATAGTACTCATGACTTTCATTACACTACCATTATTCCCGCTAAATTCTTTTCCATAGCGAACTTGATTTTCTCGTCGATCGACTTTTCGTCATCGTAAGTGATCACTTGAGTGTCTCTAATGGCGAACGGAGTGGCACTTTCGCTGTCCCAGAATTTGTGCCACGGATGAGTCTTGTTTTTCAATTCAAGGCAAATCTATTACGAAGAGTTTCAATTACAGCTTGAAGTGTAGAATTGGGTTTAAAAGATTACCTCGTTATAACCCATAAAACCACCTTCCCGAGTTAAGGGCCCTTGGAAACCTACACTGGTTGATGACATACTCAATTTTGGTTTCCGATTGTGGTTATGATCGAACGGTTCGGGGAGAAGGAATGTTCTACCGTAAAGAGGTACACCCAGAACAAGTTTGTTAGTGGGTGCCCGCAATTTGATCATGTAATTAATGGTAAATTCAACATTTAAAACATCGGTACTTCTCAGTGGAGCGTTAGCTCCAGTTTTTCGATCCCAAGCACCGTGATAATCATAGCACATGACATGAATATAGTCCAAATACAGAGCTAAACCCTCTACGTCATAGCCCATGTCAATAGTGTCTTTACCCGCCCCAAATGCTGCCGTCAAAATAAGATTGTGTTTTCGGAAAGCAGCCTTTAAATCTTTGACCAACAGTAGAAAATTGAGTTTGTCATCGGGAGAACCGCCTCGTTTTCCTGGGAATTCCCAGTCCAAGTCCAGCCCGTCAAAGTTAAATTTCCTAAATTAGTGGAAATATCATAGAGCTAAAAAGAAGATTATGCAGTGATGGAACGAACCTGATAAAGTCGACTGCGCTGCTAGCAAACTTTGTGCGGCGCAACGGATCTGCAGCTAACTTTGAATAATTCATTGAACCTTCGTTCCAACCTCCAATTGCCAAGGATACTTTTAGATGAGGGTATCTCAATTTTAAGGAGGTGATACGTTGGTAACCACCTTTGCCGTAGTTTTCAGTCAAATCTTGCCATGGATCCAATGATCTGATGGTGTCTTCACTCGGATTCAAACCGGCAAACGAATAAATCAGGTGAGTGCACAAAGAAGGGTCCAGATTTTCGATGGTAAATGAACCACGACCTGGTCTGTATACTGACCAAGTGCCCAAGTAGCAAACCACCACTTTTCCATGACTTGGGCCTGTAAAACAAGATGCCTTTTAAAAATGAAAGAGATTGGATGCAACTAGAGCAATTTTTGATCGCGCGAATCGAGTGATGCTAATTGATTGAAAGAAACGGAACCATGAAAAAACCCGGGTTCCCAACGAAATTTTTCTAATTTTACGTCGGGTTCCGCTACGTCACTTTCAATTAATGAAAGTAGAGCGATGATATAACAAATAAAACAATTGAATATCCAATCAATGTCAATATTTGACGGAAATTCAGATATTTCGTAGCCTACTTAGTAGAATTTATGTGTCAATCGTACGAATTTTTTTCTTCTTCCAGGTGGTCGAAAGCCGAACCAAATTCGAATTCAGGTCGGCCTGCTTTTTCTCATTTAAATTAATAGAAATCTATGTTTCCGCAAATGTTCGTTCTTTTTCATTGAGAATTATTTCTCGGGCGACTTCGTAATTTAAAATGTATGCTTTTTTCTTGAAAATGCGATTTTTATGCTGGTTTTAGCTGAGAAGGCGTTGATTCACTTTCAAAGAAAAATAAAAAAAAGATTGTACTAGGACGTGCCAATCGGTCAGGTCTATTTCATATAGATTTTTTTCTTAAAGTCGCCTTCTAGCTCTGGCAATTGTCAAATCATTGTGGGAAAAAAATAAGCAAGTGCACAACATACCTGTATTTTGACCGGATGTCCAGTGAATTGTCAAAAACACGATAACATAAAAGAGAATCAGTTCCTTTCCATAACTTAGTGCTGTTAACATTTTCCCTCCAGCCAAAACGACAACAAAAGGAACAAAAAAAGTTTCACACGCGCGTTCGTCTTTTGTTCCTTAAACGTAAACGGCAAAATTCCAACTAAAATTCATACCGCCGGCCAATCCAAGTCGGCGAAGACTGGGCCATGACATTTTCCCTCTCTGTCGCACTCACCGTTAGGGGAAAGTACGAACAACGTTAAACCTGTTTGGTGTGGAGGCCGTTTTAGTATGGGGTTTTTGCACCTTTCACTCACGATGAACACTACATATTTAATATTTATAATGAGGATGGACGTTTACTATTAACGTATTTAAAGTATTTTTCTGTCGTCATAACAATAGAAAAATATAAAATTTAAATAGTTATATTTTGTTGTTTCGAATGTGTCATCGGGAATCCAAAATGTCTTTGTCAGTGGCCGAAACGCTTTAAACCATAGCTAACTAGATAATGTAATAATTAACTAATTGTGAGATTCTAATATCTTGAAATGTCCATGCCGCAGAAACGAAGAAAATAGAAATTGCATTCCTAGAAAAAACAATTGAAAATATCTCTTGTTATGTCAATGAGATGAATTAATAAAACAAAAGATACACTTATTATTTAAAAAAACAAATTTATTAAATAAACCCCTCTATTTTCTCAGCGCAGCTTTACTTTCGCGTTTCTACTGCGCTTAAAGTGTTCGATGCTCAGGCCTAACTTCATAACACATACTGAACCACAATAATTCAAAAAGATGAATAATATACGTTCGGGCCAATTGAAAATGTGAAACAATCCATAAACGAATCGGCCATAAACGAAATATGTAGTGAAAAATCTAAAAAAAAAACTCCCTGAAAATTGAAAGAATTCCATGTGACACACTTACACAATATCATAAATTACAGTTAAAATAGTAAGACCAGTAAGGGCACTTCGAAAACTTGGCAACAATTGATTCGTAATCAGTACTTCTATTATAAGAAAAATAGAAACATTCGTGTGGATTGAATGATTTAGCCATTTTGGTACATATTCGTCGCAAACCTCAGGTAACACCTATGTAAATCATACAATAATTACTCCTCAAAATGAATCATAAACATTTAAAACGTGTATATGCTCTGGAAACGAGGACATTTAAACATCAAAACATGACATTTCCATAACGATGATTTCTATTAAAAATGACAAAAATCTCTAATAGAAAAGCACATTTTGATTGTTTACATGTACTTGACCAGTTTGCTAGATCTTTAGCACAGTAAAAAAATATTTAAAATTGAAACGGCGAATCATGCCCCGTGCGTCACCACTTTCCAGTCATAGTCAAAACGTGCCTTATGTTGTCTTTTTATTATTTTTTACATGTGAGAAAAAGAGACAATATTAAAAAGTCATGTCTTCTAAGTTAAAAAATACGTTATTACAAAAGTCTAATTACTAAAAAAAGACAACACTATAAAAAGATGTATTAAATTGATTTTTAATAAAATTAATCAATGGTGACAGGTGTACGTCAGTGAGGGTTTTTTAAGTAATTTTTGGCATTGCAGTATATTTTTTCTACGTTTTTTGAAGAAGTTTTAAGCTGCTTTTGTTTGCTCCTATGATTGTCAATCATGATCTAAATAATTCAATTTCATTGGTGAATTTTAAAAATTCTGTATTTTGATTGGTTGAGAATGGATCATGATTAGGAATCATAAAGCAAACGAAAGCAGCTTTATTCTAAAGTTCGCTCTACAAGATTAACATCAGTTCTTATCAGAGCTATTTGTGTATTTTTTGTGTTTTTTCAGTAAGCATTTTTTGACATAAATATAACTTGTATGACATAAAAGCATGACTAAAGCTTGGCCGGTGTGTTTTTAGTAATGCCTGGAAAAATCCTTGGCGTTTTTTTAAGGAAAAAAATCTGCGTTTGCTTTCTATTCAAGCGACACATGTAAACATTCTGGATAAACTTTTATTTCACAGTTGCACCGCTCATAGTTATCTGTGGTGTCCATACGACACAAGATAGTGAACTAAATTTTTAATTATTAATCTCCTGAGACGAGACGATAGCCACGACCAAAATTTAAAAACTTTTTTTTCCCCCGTATTTTCGATTTGATTCATATGAAATGAATGACGTATAAGTTATGACGCACGGGGCATGACTCGCCGTTTCAANTCTTCTAATTTTTGTTAAAATGCTCTGTTCATTGAAGAGGGTGGAATTATATATTAGACTAATAGAGATTTTTTTATGACAATTTATGATTTTTTTTTATTACATTTCAATATCCTAAACCAGTAGTCCTCAAAATTAGTTTGAAATAAATTAACAGAATTATTTTTTAAGTTTAAGGGTGATCTGTGGCTTTTTTATAAATAATAACAAGGTAAGACTATGGTTTGTTTATTTGGTATGATCACTAACCTATGCCATTCTCAATATAATTAAAAGCTTAACCATATTAAATTTGTTTCAGTAAAGTTACGATTTAACATAGAATAGGAAAAGTAGAATTTTTAACATACTGCGCATAATGGTTTGCAATTCGATTGTTTGAAGCAAATCTCGCCACAAAGATATTGTGTATGTGGCATTTCCGTGTAAAAGTAGTAGACGTGATTATCAATTGAAGTAATTCTTGAACGTAATTTTAAAAATCTCTTAATGAGATTTCTTTCCTTACACTAGATCTTTTATATAGAAAAATATTTAACAGCACGATAAATAGATACAATTTCTCGCTACCACAATCTTTAGTGAGGTATTTTGTACACTAATCTGTTCCAAAAATTGTTTTAAGCGGTTTTTTAAAAGAAAATGAACAGACCAAACACAACAATAATAACGTTAAAGGAACCTAAAAGTCTAAAACTACTGTTTTTTCGCTGTTTCAATTTCTCCCTTAAAATACTGTTGTTAAGATCTTCCAAGGACATTTCGATACTTTTGTTGATCGCCCTCATCAGAGGAAAGTTTTGGGGATTTTCCTCGTCAACCGTACAATCGCCCTGAAAATCGTCCGTGTCCACTGACCAAACCTAAAGAGAACCAAACGATTATTCTAATAGTACTCATGACTTTCATTACACTACCATTATTCCCGCTAAATTCTTTTCCATAGCGAACTTGATTTTCTCGTCGATCGACTTTTCGTCATCGTAAGTGATCACTTGAGTGTCTCTAATGGCGAACGGAGTGGCACTTTCGCTGTCCCAGAATTTGTGCCACGGATGAGTCTTGTTTTTCAATTCAAGGCAAATCTATTACGAAGAGTTTCAATTACAGCTTGAAGTGTAGAATTGGGTTTAAAAGATTACCTCGTTATAACCCATAAAACCACCTTCCCGAGTTAAGGGCCCTTGGAAACCTACACTGGTTGATGACATACTCAATTTTGGTTTCCGATTGTGGTTATGATCGAACGGTTCGGGGAGAAGGAATGTTCTACCGTAAAGAGGTACACCCAGAACAAGTTTGTTAGTGGGTGCCCGCAATTTGATCATGTAATTAATGGTAAATTCAACATTTAAAACATCGGTACTTCTCAGTGGAGCGTTAGCTCCAGTTTTTCGATCCCAAGCACCGTGATAATCATAGCACATGACATGAATATAGTCCAAATACAGAGCTAAACCCTCTACGTCATAGCCCATGTCAATAGTGTCTTTACCCGCCCCAAATGCTGCCGTCAAAATAAGATTGTGTTTTCGGAAAGCAGCCTTTAAATCTTTGACCAACAGTAGAAAATTGAGTTTGTCATCGGGAGAACCGCCTCGTTTTCCTGGGAATTCCCAGTCCAAGTCCAGCCCGTCAAAGTTAAATTTCCTAAATTAGTGGAAATATCATAGAGCTAAAAAGAAGATTATGCAGTGATGGAACGAACCTGATAAAGTCGACTGCGCTGCTAGCAAACTTTGTGCGGCGCAACGGATCTGCAGCTAACTTTGAATAATTCATTGAACCTTCGTTCCAACCTCCAATTGCCAAGGATACTTTTAGATGAGGGTATCTCAATTTTAAGGAGGTGATACGTTGGTAACCACCTTTGCCGTAGTTTTCAGTCAAATCTTGCCATGGATCCAATGATCTGATGGTGTCTTCACTCGGATTCAAACCGGCAAACGAATAAATCAGGTGAGTGCACAAAGAAGGGTCCAGATTTTCGATGGTAAATGAACCACGACCTGGTCTGTATACTGACCAAGTGCCCAAGTAGCAAACCACCACTTTTCCATGACTTGGGCCTGTAAAACAAGATGCCTTTTAAAAATGAAAGAGATTGGATGCAACTAGAGCAATTTTTGATCGCGCGAATCGAGTGATGCTAATTGATTGAAAGAAACGGAACCATGAAAAAACCCGGGTTCCCAACGAAATTTTTCTAATTTTACGTCGGGTTCCGCTACGTCACTTTCAATTAATGAAAGTAGAGCGATGATATAACAAATAAAACAATTGAATATCCAATCAATGTCAATATTTGACGGAAATTCAGATATTTCGTAGCCTACTTAGTAGAATTTATGTGTCAATCGTACGAATTTTTTTCTTCTTCCAGGTGGTCGAAAGCCGAACCAAATTCGAATTCAGGTCGGCCTGCTTTTTCTCATTTAAATTAATAGAAATCTATGTTTCCGCAAATGTTCGTTCTTTTTCATTGAGAATTATTTCTCGGGCGACTTCGTAATTTAAAATGTATGCTTTTTTCTTGAAAATGCGATTTTTATGCTGGTTTTAGCTGAGAAGGCGTTGATTCACTTTCAAAGAAAATAAAAAAAAGATTGTACTAGGACGTGCCAATCGGTCAGGTCTATTTCATATAGATTTTTTTCTTAAAGTCGCCTTCTAGCTCTGGCAATTGTCAAATCATTGTGGGAAAAAAATAAGCAAGTGCACAACATACCTGTATTTTGACCGGATGTCCAGTGAATTGTCAAAAACACGATAACATAAAAGAGAATCAGTTCCTTTCCATAACTTAGTGCTGTTAACATTTTCCCTCCAGCCAAAACGACAACAAAAGGAACAAAAAAAGTTTCACACGCGCGTTCGTCTTTTGTTCCTTAAACGTAAACGGCAAAATTCCAACTAAAATTCATACCGCCGGCCAATCCAAGTCGGCGAAGACTGGGCCATGACATTTTCCCTCTCTGTCGCACTCACCGTTAGGGGAAAGTACGAACAACGTTAAACCTGTTTGGTGTGGAGGCCGTTTTAGTATGGGGTTTTTGCACCTTTCACTCACGATGAACACTACATATTTAATATTTATAATGAGGATGGACGTTTACTATTAACGTATTTAAAGTATTTTTCTGTCGTCATAACAATAGAAAAATATAAAATTTAAATAGTTATATTTTGTTGTTTCGAATGTGTCATCGGGAATCCAAAATGTCTTTGTCAGTGGCCGAAACGCTTTAAACCATAGCTAACTAGATAATGTAATAATTAACTAATTGTGAGATTCTAATATCTTGAAATGTCCATGCCGCAGAAACGAAGAAAATAGAAATTGCATTCCTAGAAAAAACAATTGAAAATATCTCTTGTTATGTCAATGAGATGAATTAATAAAACAAAAGATACACTTATTATTTAAAAAAACAAATTTATTAAATAAACCCCTCTATTTTCTCAGCGCAGCTTTACTTTCGCGTTTCTACTGCGCTTAAAGTGTTCGATGCTCAGGCCTAACTTCATAACACATACTGAACCACAATAATTCAAAAAGATGAATAATATACGTTCGGGCCAATTGAAAATGTGAAACAATCCATAAACGAATCGGCCATAAACGAAATATGTAGTGAAAAATCTAAAAAAAAAACTCCCTGAAAATTGAAAGAATTCCATGTGACACACTTACACAATATCATAAATTACAGTTAAAATAGTAAGACCAGTAAGGGCACTTCGAAAACTTGGCAACAATTGATTCGTAATCAGTACTTCTATTATAAGAAAAATAGAAACATTCGTGTGGATTGAATGATTTAGCCATTTTGGTACATATTCGTCGCAAACCTCAGGTAACACCTATGTAAATCATACAATAATTACTCCTCAAAATGAATCATAAACATTTAAAACGTGTATATGCTCTGGAAACGAGGACATTTAAACATCAAAACATGACATTTCCATAACGATGATTTCTATTAAAAATGACAAAAATCTCTAATAGAAAAGCACATTTTGATTGTTTACATGTACTTGACCAGTTTGCTAGATCTTTAGCACAGTAAAAAATATTTNTGGAAACTAACTTCTTATTTAACCATGTAAACCACAAAAATATATTCACGGCACTATAAATAATCCAAGAATTTTATAGTTATTTTAAATAAATAAAGTTGATAGCTGGCAAATTGCTTATACATCGGCGCCAATTAAAAAGAAGATCATGCGCACTCTTAACCCAACTTATATGTTTTTACAGAATTTAACATATTTGTGAATACATTCTTGTAAATAATTCTATTAAAATCGGTTTCAATTTAATATTCTCTATTAATAATGCAAGATATTGATCGACGTTTAGTCAATGCAAAAGGAAATCCTGTGTTAATATCGCAAATATTTTCTCGGCTACTTGAAACAGGGACAATTAGTGATAAACCAAAGTTTCGCTATTTGAAGGGAAAATGTTTAGGAGATAATGGTTTAATAAGCGAGATGGCAAGATTGTCTATATTTGAATTGATTGAAAACAATATTATTCAACTGGAAGAAGTCCTATCTGAGTTTTTATCATGCATTTCAACCGCCGAGTAAGCTGTTTATCCCTCTAAAAGGGTTTATTTCTAACAAATAAATATTACAGCAACATTACATGTTTAACAAAAATGATAATGCACCTGTTATCATTGCAGTTGAAAAAGAACGACAATGGTGTTAAATTTTCTGTTGAGCAACATCCGTTAGTAAAAATTTTACTTCAAAATTCGGAATTTGAAATTCAAACATGTATTTATCAGGAAATCATACAGAGTTATCAACATTATTCCACGTAACAGCCTTTAGAAACATCTTGTATTCAATGTTTATGGATATTTTGTAGCTTATCAGAACGTTTGAATCATTTATACGAACCATTTTATTTATTTTGCCTTTGTAATCCATCTGTTAAATTGGAATTGAGCTTATTAAAACATAAGTTATGGTCATTTCTTTTAAACCAAAATCTTCAAGTGTTTAAATTGTGTCCGTGGTTCCAAGTAAGTATTTGAATGAAACAAAGCAACAAATGTGTGCAGTAATGAACTTTCAGTTACAAAACAAATGTGCCCAACAGACTGCAGATTTTCTAAATGACTTCCTACAAAACTTAGAACCTATAGAAGACCTTAGAGGGTGGGATAACATCCTTTTAATTCAAATTACTGCTATATATAATTTAATTTTGAGCCAGAGTGATTGTAGTTTTACAATTTCGTGTCTTATGGATATTCTAAGTGAGAGCCAAGAATTTTGCCATCAAAATTTATGTTTACTACTTTTATCCAGAGCGTTATATGTGTGCCCACTCGAGTGCCTTGAGGATTTCTTAAGTTTATGTATATTTTTTTAGATATTGTCATATTTTTTAGTATTAACAAAGCAGTGTTGTAGGTTTAAGTTTCGTAAAAGCAAAAGTTTGCATGCCCTACAGTTATTTACCGTTAAAATCAGTATTACTCCACTGGATTGCCAACGAAAACCTCTTAACTATGAAATCGATAAAAGTTGCCAAGGAAATTTTAGCACTTAGTAATTATGTGTGTAGAGAAAGGCCAGTTATTTTTGCCAGACGATTAACAGTCGACCAGTACAATCCCTTAATGTTTTGTAATCCAGAAATATTTCTAGCAATGCAGTTGGGAGTTAAATTTGAATGTACTTCTACAGAGGATCTTGCTACTCTGGTAGGACATTTTCAAGAGGTGCCTGATGAGTTTTTAAAGATAATTATTCATTTTTTAAATGGCATGCTCCTTAACACAAAATTAAACGTCCAAATTCGTATAATAGTGCTTCAAATGATTGTTAAATATTCCAAGAAATGCCTTAGCCTTCAGCCGGTGATTTTGACTACACTACTTCACTTGTTATCTATTAGTGAAAGCCCTAGATTACATTTTGAGCTACTTAAAAGCCTTCCAATAATGGCAATGGTTAAGGAAAACGTCCCAAAAATATTGGGTATAGTATACCTTCAATTAACATATCTTATTTATGAATAATTTCTTATTTCCAGTAACCATTAAGGCTATATCTTCTAAATCGCATGTCTTAAATGGCGTGGCCTTAAGGCTACTCTACGACATTTGGCAAATTGACCATTCATGTTATCCAGCCCTAGAAGAAGTTGCATTACATCCCAGTACTTCCATCGTAAATCAAGCCTATGTTTTTAGGCAATTGGCGGAAAGACGGTTCACGGTTAGAGAATTTTTTTAAATTCTTTTTCAAAAATTTACAATTTTCAGGCCCGATTTGTATGGAAAAGATCTAGTAGCTCACTTATCAAAAATACTTAATCAAAGTGTTAATTTAGATGGAGTGCTGGCAACGTCTTTAGCCTTAGAAGGCATTAAATTTTTATGTAGATCCGAGGTAATTGATTTGGTCACCACTTGGGAAACCTTGGCCCCAAAATTTAAGCTTGAACAACGAAGAACCGTCGTCAAAAGTTTATGTAATCTTATTGCTGAAATACCTACTTTGGAAGAGACAGAGGCATATGATAAATTAAATGAGGAAGTCACTGAGTTTTTGTGGTCACGTGCAATAGACACAATGGACTGTGACGTAGCTGATTGCGCATTATCTGCATTGTCACGTTTCACTTTGAACAAAATATCTTTAAATATTCCAAAAGAATTTTTACCAAACGAGTCGAATGAGAATCTAGTCGGTCTGGTTCCTGGTGAGCATATTTAATTGCAAAAAATCCGTTATAATTTATTTGTTTCAAGGGACTACATGGATCAACTTTTTGAAAAATTATAGATTTAAATCGGTAGCTCGAAATTTCCTATCGAGCCTTGTTCGCAAAGAAATCGATGATTATTTGAAGTACGTGTACCAGGTGAAGTCCCGTGGCGAGCCGCACAGTTACACTATGTTACCAACACAAAGCGTGGTTAAGGCATTGGCGGAGTATTTGAAGTGTCACTTTTTAAAAGTAAAGAATAATTTAGGCACTATTGATGGCGAAGTATTCGTTGCTTGCCTTCAAATATTAAGTGTTCGATATTCTAAACCTTTGCCACCCTTCGATTGGTCCTTTCTCCATGAACTCGTTCACATAGAGTCATTGAAACAGATGTGTTTAGACCTAGCTTCAAGGCAGGCTATCATGTCTGGATCGGCAAGAGGCTTGATGGAAACTTACATTGTTGCTATTACCAACGAGGATTCCTCGTTATTAACGGTAACTTTGGATGTTTATCTTTCAATATGTACATATAATACAATTTTAGGTTCAATCTGTTTTGGATATATATAAAAACTTGAAATATTTAGCTAATAGTATTCAGCCCATGGTGTTAAAGCCGTGTTTGCAGAAAACTTTAAGCTTCCTAAATGAGAATGTAGCCTTTGAACGAGTATTGCTTGACTTAAAAGAGGTACTAAGCGATAATGAGGTACAGGACGTTAATAAGCATGTCATTGAAGAATTGCTTATTGAAATGATTCTGTGTAGCGGTTATTCTTCAGAGGTTCTTATTGCTATGTTAATATGTTATCTTCTTATTTATATGTTAATTTTTTAGAGATTTAGCCAACTCTTGAACTGTGTATCAGCTTTTTCATATAAAGGCTTGTGTAAAGTAACGGCATTTGCTTCGTTAAAGAAAACGAGTGAAGAAGAATTTATTAAAATATTAAAGATCCGTTGCCGCGTCGTTCGAGAAACTTCATCAGACACACCATTGGTTTGGTTAAATGACGTATTCAATGTAGCACTAGAAAACAAATTCCAGCAAGTCAAAGTACACTCATTATTCATATAACGTAATGTTAGTGATTTTAGGCTTAATATGTATTTTAACGATTTGACACCAGTATTAAGATATCATTCACGTCACGAATCTACCCCCATATGGCTTAATGGAATTTTTGGACAGATTCAAGCCAAAGTGGCGGATCGTAGCGATTTCAAGGAAATTGAATATTTTTGTGATATTTTAGCTACCTCAGTGGTACATTTATCTGGCCTATTTGTAGTTTTACCGAAATATCATGGTTTTGACTGCATGAAATACCATTTTCCTACTGCATTAGCACTACTACAGAACACAGTTCAATTCAATTTTTACATTGCTCAGACTTTAGAGTGGTTGCATTTCATGAATGTGTCACCCGCAGTTCCTGAAGAGTATCGACAAGTTTTTGGATGGGCTTTATGCAGTTTGAGACACGAGAGCGAATTTAGCAAGGGCTTCAAATGGAGGAGGTACCTAGGTGCCGAGATACGTGTTGTGTAATTCAAAAGAATGTTATTTCGCAACACTGTTTTCAATTTAATTATAATAAAACCATTCATTTCATTTTTAGTGTTTATGCTAGTAGTAATTTTGATTTTATATTTTTCCCAACCATGAAATATTTTATTGAAATAACTAAATAAAAATGTATTTAAACGACCAAACCAAATTTGAAAAAAATGTATCACTTTATCTAAACGAGTTGAATTGGCAACATTGTTTGTCAAATGCGTCAAATCATAATTGTCAAAATTAAAGGGGAACGTCGAGAAACAGCTGATCTGTTTGCGAAAATGGCGAACAAATGTAAATTAGAGAAAATTGTTTGAATTTTAAATTAATTTCCCTCTTACCGAAGGAAACTTAGTCGAATTTGGAGGTCGTTCAAAGAATCGCTTAAAAGGTTAGGGTTAGCATTAAGGCTTTCACATTAACCATTTAAAGTGTACAATGTATTGAAAGTAAAAGCTTGATACCAGTTTAATCCACTTTATCTTAATTAATTTACTAAATTTTCTGTTCAAATAAAGGCATTTCATTCATGACAGTCGTAGACGAACTGCGTAACGCCTCTGTCATGTGATGCCTAAATTGAAAATAAAAACAAAATATAAAACCTATTAATTTTGAACGAATATTTTTTTTTAGTGGTAATCAATCATGCCTGGAACGAGTTTGGTCGTACCGGTGGTATTATGGGGTAAATTCGCACCCACCCATTGTATATCTTGCATATACTTGTCCAAAGATCAGAAAACTTTAGCTACAGGCTGTTATGATGGTCAAATTTGTTTATGGTAAGTGGACACTGTCTAATTTTTGGAACAATTGAATGAACTTAGAAATCCTGGTGAAGGCAAGTGGATCCAGATACTCTTGAAATGACTCCAAGATGTCTATTGGTGGGACATTCTGCTCCAGTCTTGTGCATTTCCAAAGCCTCAATTATGCAAGATAATAATTATATAGTGTCCAGTTCAGAAGCTGGAGAAATGTGTACATGGGACATTACCGATGGAAAATGTACTGAGGCCGTTAAATTACCTCAAGTCCATACAAATATGCAGGTTATAATTTTTTATTTTGAAACAGTTCATTCTCAATAATCTAAAGAAATTTTTTATTTAGGCTTACCACATGTGCAACTGTGAAGATGTAAGATTATTTTGTAACGGTTACTATCCGGAAATCCTCGTTATGGACCCATTTAACTTAGAAATTTTATTTACATTGTCATCGAAGCAAAATCCTGATTGGATCAGTGCACTACATGTAAGTATTTATTACTAACAAATTACAATCAAAAATAAAAATCTTAGGTGCTTCGCCCTACCAAACGTAAAGACGATGTGGTATTGGCCTTAACCACCACAGGCATGGTCAAAGTATGGACTTTATTAGGTCACGAAAATAAACATTCTGAACCTATCTATGAAAATGAGAGTAAACAAATTCGAACACTGAATGCAGTATGTTTGCAGTGTTGCGCTTATAATCAGCGCACAGTTTTGGTAGTTTGCACGAAATATTGGCAGATTTACGATGCAGGTGTGTATCTATCATGATACGCCAAACTTAATTTTAAAATTTTGTTTAACAGGCGATTTTAGCGTGCTTTGTTCCTATATAACTCCTAGAGGTGAGCGATGGATGTCTGGAGATTTTCTGGCTGTGGATAGAATTATAATGTGGTCAGATGCCGGGAAAGGTTATATGTATAAATTGCCCGCCAAGTAAGGTTTATTTTATTTTATACTCATTTGGGTTCAAGGGGCTTATACACTTGCCACTAATAATGTTACTAAAATAAGCCTAAATCACATCAAATTTTATTTATTTTATTATTTATTTATTTAACTTTCAATCAGTCACTTTACAGTAAATTAATCCATCTGTATTTTTACTTTTATATGATTTCGTTTATCATCTGGACGTGAAGAAAGCTACGGGGAAAGAATATTAACAATAGGTTAGATACATACAATTTTGCTATTAGCTATTATTTTTTTTATTCATCTTTCCCATAAATTTTCTTTTGGCTTTGTTCAAATGCTTCTTCTATAATAGGGACCAAATAATGATTTGAGATTTGAAAAGTAGAGTAAAAAAGTGTCCATTTTTATTTAGTTACTGCAATCTTCTTTTCAATGCTTTACCAGATCTTTGCTCGTTTTATTTTTGCTTAACTCTACGAAACAATACTAAATCTTTAATCAGTTATAGTATATGATGGATCACTTAAAATCAGTAATCGCATTCGCTTCAAATCATCAGTTGTAAGTGCCGCTTGATCCACTAATGTTCGAAAGTCCTCTGCAACTGATCACTTCATCTGAGGCATCGTTGCTCCTTTAATTTTTAATTTTAAAAGAAAAAAACATAAATTACCGAATCGAATTAGCGTGGAGAATGTTTAGTCGTGGTATCAAGTATTGAGTCAAACGTTCCCTACTCCACAAGAGACATTGTCATGATGAGAGATAAATCTAAAAAAACTACTAATAAATAATTATTTTACTAATCTAGTAAACTACTTTTCTTGTGCTAATTACACGAAAAACTTCTCAGATTATTACGTTTGTTTTATAATGGAAAGAAGATTATGTATTTTTGCCAAAGATAAAATTCCTTAGCAAATCTCAAAATTTTTTTTGGTCCCTATCTACTTATATGGCTAACCACTACGCTTATTACTATATTCTTAATTTTACTGCTTACTTTACCCTACTAACAAACATAATTCTATTCTTTCCATATACTTGATTATGTACTAAACATGACGTTTTTAATTGTATAAAAATGATAAGCTATTGTTATACTAGAAGTCTGGCGATCTCAGAACATTATAGCACAGTATAAATACTGAGGTACAATGGCAATTTCCTATCTAAACTTAGTATATGGTTAAAAATCTTATATTTTAAGTCAGTATTAAGGATGTGACAAAACTATGAAAGTACAGAACAATGGAACTCAGCAAAGTTATAGGTGTACTTGTAAGTGATTTTACAACATAACTTGTAGCGTTGGTCACTGAATTTTAGCAGTGAGAATATTAATCCACTCAAAAATAATGTGGTTTCCCAGCATGTTATATTGCCTAAATTTTACAGTATCGTTAAAGTCTTTGGAAATTAAACAATATGCTGGAAACTTAGATTAGAATAATAATATGATATTTTTTTATATTTTTTTCAATAGCCACTGTAATAAAACTTGTTGTTTACATCTTTACAGACACATTAGAATCGCAATATAAAAATGACATAAAACATGAAATATTAAGTTTTGCGCTAAAACCATTGATTTTTTAATTGATTAGTCAGATCTACTAAAATTAATCTCCATAGTTGCCCCTTTTATCACACACTAACTCAAAACTAACTTATTGTAAGCTATACGAGGATCAGTTTAATTGCAGTTCATATTCTGCAGTTTGATTACAGATTAAAATATAGTGCAAAAGAATGGAACTTATTTTGTTAACCAATGCTGGATTTTCGCGTACGTAAATATTGAGAATCCTAGAATATCCAGTCAATATTTCAATCATAACTATTAATTCGTACGTCATGATGTTTAGTATATACTTCGTGTATATGATTCTCTTTAATGGTATTCAATTATATACATAATCAGAAAAATAAATTTGTAGCAGTACCGCTGATCACAAGGATTTCCACACAAAAAGTATAGAAAGTGATACGCCATTTCTTTACTGCCTTCTCAGCCAACCCGATGAAAAGGTAAACCAACAGTTATACTAATCAAATAAGTAAATTCAAAATCTTATTATACGTAGCCTTTGTCCTGTCCTCCGGCCATGCGTTTAGTCACCACTTATAGACATGGACAAGCGAAAAGATACTTACTGAGAGGCGACTCGGAAGGTTCTGTCCTCCTTTGGGCAATTCCTGACATTTCAGCCGCTCAATTAGACGCCATAAGGTAGCTTAGAAGGTTCAATTTTAGTTTAAACCACTTTAAACCGTTTCTTTTAGAGCTCAAGCTCCTTCGCAGCCAGTTTCTGCATCGGCTGCATTAACAACAAGTTTAACGAAAGCCTGGTGCTCCGTTCGGCCTGATCCTGTCGGTATTTTAGATCAAGTTGAACGGCAAGAGAGGCAAAGTAGGTTTATGTGTTTTGTATTAGTACAATAGTTGTTTTGCTTTGAAAACATTCGAGATTAGAGATATACAATTCTGAAAATATTCATTACGAGACATCTTTCTGTATATATTTCTCTTCAAAGGTTTTTTTTTGTAGCAATCAAGTTAACTGCTAGTATATATTTGCCGTTGCAAAGTAGGCTGGTTGTGGGAAGAGAAGACGGTTCAATAATAATCATTCCAGCCACGCAAACTGTCATGTTGCAACTGTTACACGGAAATCACCAACAATATCCCAGTATGTTTGTGTTTTTCTCGTTCATTACATAATATTTGTTAAAATGGTTATTCTTAAATCAGATTGGCCACCTCATCAGATTCTCTCAGGCCATCAAGGGCGTGTCAATTGTTTGCTCCATCCTCACAGAGAACATCCGAGATACGAACGCAATTTATTGGTTTCGGGAGGCGTAGATTTTGCTGTTTGTTTGTGGGACCTAGTCACTGGTGCCTTGATTCATCGATTTTGCGTGCATGCAGGCGAAATTACACAGCTGTTAGTGCCACCTGAAAATTGTAGTGTAAGTACATATATAAAAAAAATCGATTAACTTTTTATTTGATGATTAATTTAACTACAGGCGCGGATACAAAAATGTATTTGTTCAGTGGCGTCCGATCATTCGGTGACTTTATTGAGCTTGGCGGAGCGCAAGTGCGTCTGTTTGGCGTCGCGCCACTTGTTTCCAGTGACAACGATAAAATGGCGACCGAAGGATGATTTTATGATAATTGGTTGCTCGGATGGAACTGTATATGTTTGGCAAATGGAAACAGGCCATCTCGATCGTGTTTTACAGGGAATTGCGGCCGAAGAGGTGTTGTATGCGTGTGAGGAACACGATGAAAACTCCACCTCCTCAGAATCGGGATTGGCCAATCCGGCGGTGCATTTTTTCCGAGGTTTAAGGCACAGAAATTTGTCAGCAATACGACATGCAACTCAAAGAGGGCTCCACCAACTGCAACAATTGAACGCACATCAGGAGGCTGGGGATCCTCATGCGCGACGTGTTCACGGACAAACTGCTTTGGGTGTACAAGGGTTTCGCACCAATCCCAAAGGTAATTTAAGTCATTTTCTTGAGATTTTCGGCCCAACATTGTTGGTTTTTGTAGACCCAGAAAGCCATATATTGGTGTTTGATATAGAGGCTCTTATAATTGAATTATTGAGTGAAGAATACTCGATGATGTCACCTGGCAGTTTGGAGGCTGCTGGATTGATTTCTCGCGCCGAGTATTTGAAAGTAGCCGCTTTGACTCAAAGTGCTAGTCCTGATGCTCATAAAAAGATTGTGGGTAAGTTCAAGTCTTTACTTCTACGTGGGAAGATGTTTTAGTTCAGTAATTTGACCTTAATTCTTTTTTTACAAGACTTTTTCGGAAAAGTGAAGGATAAAGCGGAAAATATGGAACGTATTATAAAAGAAAAGGATAAACATGGTAAAATCAATACCACTTATTTCCCTCTACAGTTTAGTTTTGCGATTTATTCCTTTTTTTGTTTGATTTTAATCAATATTTGTTTTTATTTGGGTTTCTGCTTGTATTTTGTTTTGTCTCATTTATTAGTTTTCCAACAAAAAGACACTGTGTGTAATGTGTGTTTTTTTCAAAAAAGGTATTTTGGCGAAAATGAAAGAAGGCGCGGAAAACGTGCAAATCAAAATACAAGCGAAAGCCGAGATGGTACTGAAAGGCACGGATTTTCACAAAGGTAAGCTAAATATTGATGAAACTACTGCACTTGTTAGCCGAACGACGTCGGTATATAACTGTAGACTACTGTGCCCGCCCTGTATATAGCTCGAAAAAATCGATAGAGCATACCGTAGGCCACCATAGTGTTATGAATGAGTACTTCGGTTCTGAAAAAGAAAAGTCATTTTTAATATTGCTAATCGTCTACTCGTATATGAAAACTGTTTAAAAATATGAATATTAATAATTCTAAACCTGTCCGTTTACATTTTTGCCTTGCATGAAGTCCAATACCCCAACTATAAATTTCACCTCACCTCTCTGGTTGAACGAGTTCTATAGGTAAATTCGGTCTTGATTCTAAATTATGGTCGAAATTTGAAAATTGCCGTCCTGGCAACCCTTGGGAAACGTAAAAAATCCAAAAACAATAACCTAAAACTAACGTGATTTAGAAAAATTGGAATATTTTCCAAAACTTATTATACAACGTAAAGAAACTTGACCATCTTCATCTTCACATCTGCACAAGAATGTCGTCGCCAATCTGCGACACATTTATACCTTCATATAAAGTTCGTTCACCTTTACCGTTACGCTTATTCGTTTATTTTTTTGCCCATCCATAGATAACGGCGATACGTCAAAGGATAAAAGCCGTCCCGGTAGTCTCGGCCCACTCGATACGTCCCATGGCATGGAAATAGCTCAATTGCTACTCTCCTTGTTGCACTCGTGGGGTCTTGACGACGATCTGGATCATGTCTGCCAAGTGAAACTGGGCTTATTGCGACCGATGGTACCACTTTCATTTGGCGTGCTATCAAAGGCTAATCACATGTCGCTTTTTTTGCCCACGTGGCATAACACAATTCCATTGGACGATGAAACGTTGGGCAGCGATTTGGGAATGAATTTGCCCGAGGAACTAGTGCGCCGAGAGAAATTAACTAGGATTTTCACCAGTAGGACGCACTGGGAATTGAGTACCACCCTAACCAGCAACCATTTGTTGGCGATGATCGCCCTAAGCCATACCTTGATGAGCATGAGTAATGCTACCTTTGTACCGGAACAGGAACGAAGCAGGAAACTTCATAGACAATCGACAAGAGTGAATTGGAGTAAAACAGATGAAGAACAGGAGGAAATGTACACTCAACAACAGGCTCGAATTAAACAAGGCTGGTCATTGTTAGCAACGTTGCATTGCGTCCTATTGCCCGATAAAGTGACCGAACATGGGGCAAAACATTTTAAACGACCTCAAGTTGAAATGATGGCGAAGAGATGGCAACATCATTGCGTGGAAGTCAGGGAGGCTGCTCAGACGTTACTATTGGCCGAACTATCCAGGTACGTTTACAATATTAATCATAGAATAAATTGTTTTTAATTAAACGATATTTTTTGTGGGACTTCAGAATGGGTCCCAAAGGTAGGAAACAGCTGGTGGACGCCTGGGCTCAATATCTCCCACTGTACACGCAAACGGAAACCATTAATCAACAAGCCATTTCTCCGCCTACCAATCAAAATCATGTTAATAGCGTTCCCCATACTCCTGATCCTGTGGTAAGAGCAAGAATCTGTATCACATTATATTTTTGGGGAACAGAACTATCAGATAATCTTAATACTTTTCAAGATAAATTCGTTATTCTATTATTTTTCTCCTCTGAGGTTCATATTACCCGCGTTAGGAGGCTTATTCTCTAGTTTTCTTCTTAATCTTTCCAGTAGTAAAAATTATTAATTAAAATAATTAACGGATAGTGGTGCAATATTATTAATCAATACACTTTCGAAGTAGTTATATTTCTAATCATTTATAGGATGAGGAATTTGAGGAAGAAGAAGAGGAGCAAGTGAGGAAGCCTTCTAGTTTAACCGAATTAAAACGAAAGCAATCAACCGCAGTCATTTTATTGGGCGTGATCGGAGCGGAGTTTGGTCAAGATATCACGAATCAGGACAACTCAAAGGGCAAAAAATCGAATGACGACAAACGGAAAAATTCGGTAGTGGAAGGATTCGGTATGTTAGAATTTCTCTCACCCTCTCTTGAGACGTACTAATCTTACTCTAAAGGTTCAGGTAACAATAATTTGGCACGTTTAACTGCCATGGCGCTTTCGCATTTACTACTGGCGCCAGCTTCGCCACGGCTCCCCGCCCACATTCCATTACGACGAGCCGCAATTGATCTTATAGGACGTGGATTCACAGTTTGGGAACCGTTTCTCGACATTAGCAAGGTCTTAATGGGTCTGTTGGAGCTGTGCTCGGAGGCCGACAAATTGGTACCGAGTATGACCTACGGCTTACCTCTAACGCCTCAAGCGGATTCTTGCAGAACCGCCCGGCACGCATTGACTTTAATCGCAACTGCTCGGTGAGTTGAGTTGTTATTTGTTTGATGTATTTGTGTTTATAATGTGTTTGAGCAGACCCGCGGCATTCATTACTACAATGGCGAAAGAAGTTGCTAGATATAACGCAATCCAACAAAACGCCCAAACTCTAAATATTAATATGAACAGTAACGTGTTGCATAAGGCAAAGCCTGAAATTTTAAGAGGAGTGGAATTATTGATTGAAAAAATGCAAACAGAAATGAGCGATCTTTTAGTACAGGTGAGAGTATTCGTAACTTTAAGCCATTTTTTTCTAATAGTTTTATTACATTATGAACTAGTTAATGGACATAATTTTGCACTGTTTGGACCCAAATCAATTAAAAAACAAGGGACTGCAGGACATATTCCCTGCTGTATGTAAATTTAATCAAGTAAGTCACTGTTCGGCTACAAGACGCATAGCTGTCGGAGCAAGCAATGGTACTTTGACCATATATGAATTAAGGCAAAGTAAAAATACAACTATTCATGCTCATTCCGGTCCGGTGACTGCCTGCGCATTTAGTCCAGATGGAAAATTTCTAGTCAGTTATGCTTGCTCAGAAAATAAACTTAGTTTCTGGCAAACTAGTACTGGTGAGCTTCAGTTAATTTTCGCCTGTATGCATTTAAAAAAATTTATTTTAAAGGTATGTTTGGTTTGGGACAAGCACAAACGAAAAACGTAAAATCTTATAGCACCGCTCCTATTGCCGATGTTGCTCGATTGAACCCAATGCGTCTAGCCAGGCTGATCTGGATCAACAATCGAACGGTTACTCTGATGTTGGCAGACGGTTCCGAAACGCGGTTCAACGTTTAATCGTATGGGCCTTGATCGACAATAAAAAATAAAAGAAAACAAAAACGAAAGACGATCGATTTAAATGGAGACGATAAGGTAAAAGCAGTATTTTTTCTCGTTAGACTTCACTAAAGCTATCAATATGCCTTAACAATGATTGTTATATTTATGAGATGATTCTATTCAAAAAAAAAGAAAAAAATATTTTACGTCTATGTGGCAACGTTGCATTTAGTGTTATGCACTTCTTCACACAATATCTTTTATATAAGTGTGAAGGGGAGGGCGAAGCATTAACAATTGTCAGTGCTTTTATTCGGTTCCCATATTCCCAGCCTCCTACAATTATTTGTTATACTGTAAATAGTCGTTGTTATGTTATTTTTTATTTATTTTGTTTTCGTTTGTTTTTTGTAGGTAATGTGAATTATATGTATTAATTTATCTCAAGTCGCCTAATATTGCAATTGTTTATTAAACTTTATAAATGTGATTTTTCTTCTTCAACTAGGTATAATAATAAAAAAAGGATAAGGTTATGGTTGCGCTTCACTATATATAAAACTTGTTATATTGTTTTAAATCAATTCGAAATTTGTCCCAAACGTGTATGTATATAAAATACAATAATTTACAGTGTTGCATTGGATATTAATAAGTTAACAAAGACACTTTTTAAACCAAAAATTACTTAAATATTAATAATTTAAGCGTGTTTAGATTACGACGTCTGTGTTATTGTACATATTATATGATTATATATGATATAAAGTTTAGCAATACATATGTATGTGTTGGTTATATAGCTAAAAAAGAATATATTATCAACTTATCATTATTAATGAGAAATTCGTTTTATTTGGCAACACTGGTGGCATGGGGCTTCAGTACTTGTCAGTGTTGCAGGACAGAAAATTGACATTAACGAGTAAACTGATGCATTAATTTTTGCATGAATTCAGCATTGGTCATATACAGTCTGCCACGATTTAGGAAAGAAAAACACGTAAACTCATAATATTAATTTTTATATACATCGAATATAAAATATAAATTATATTCCCTGTAGGGGGACGTGGAGATTCGTCCTTAAGATTCTTATTACAATTATTATTAATTAACTTTTCACAACCGAAAGCTTTTTGGGAAGAAACAATAATAATATTAGTAGAAGAGCGAAAAAGTCAATCGCATATGTATACAACAAGTAATATTTAATTTGTTTTTCTAACATGTTTTTAGGCCATAAATTATGATCTTTAAACATCTAAAAATGTAATAAATAGTTCAATGCATTATGAAATGAAGACTTCGTAAGGCAATATTACACACATAGTTTTAGAATTTATAGATTGGGATCGACCTGAATCATTATTATCGTTAAAATCTTACCATTAAGTTTATACTAAAATGAGTATTCTTAAAAAGGGAAATGCTTAGTGAGGGCAAGGTTGCGTTAAAACGAACATTATGGAAGTTAAGTCCTTTCTTGTTCTATTGCTTAATTCGATGTCGAACAAAAACGGCATTATTGCCACTGAATTTAGGCAAAAATTGTTGATTTTCATCAAGATTTAACGCCAACGAGATACCTCTTAACGTTGTGTAACCAATTTTTATCTCGTCATTGTTCCGAACGATGTCTAAAAATAATAAATTGCAATTCTCTTCTATCAATTATATACTAGCTCACCTTTCCCATCGAGCATCATCAGACTCATGAGTCAAATATCTACATCCAATCTGATTTTCTAACGATCGTAAATCCTTCCACGTATGATAATCCTTTGAAATTTAGCGTCATCTTTAAAGTTTAATAGACTACACAAAAGCACTCACCTGTAACCATATATGCTGTAAAGATTTATCCACTGTGTAACGTTTTCTTTGTTTAACTTGAAGCAAATTGTTAATTAAGTCAATCGCTACGGAAAATCAATTGATTTTAATATTTTTCATTGATTTAAAGAGCCCTTCTTACCATCGGATGATATTTCTTTCCAAGGATTAGGAGGATACATAAAAGCGGCATTTTGTATTTGATCATTAATATCCTCGTCCTCGTTAAATGGAAAAGTGCCACTCAAACTGACATAAACAATTACTCCAACGCTCCACATATCCAATGATCTATTGTAACCTTTATTTCTTAGTACTTCTGGTGCTAAATAAGCCGGAGTACCGACAACGGATCTTCTGAATGATTTCTCACCAATTATTCTTGCGAAACCGAAATCGCATAATTTCACCTGTGGATATTCCGAATCGGAATTTAAAAGAACATTTTCCGGTTTAAGGTCACAATGGACGATGTTTTTACTGTGAAGGTGCTTTAAGGCGATTAAAATCTGGAAAATGTTTAATATTAAATAGGCGTGGCAACGTTGATTAGTCAAATTTTAACATTCACCTGCGTAATTAAAAATTTAGTTACTCGTTCGGTTAATCTGCCCTTTTCATGTGACAAAATCATCTCCAACATGTCGCCCTTCAGTTTTTCCATTACTACAAAAATCCTTTCGGGTGTTTCGAACATACGTTCCAAATTTACCACGCCTGGATGAGACAAGTTTTGCAGTATTGCCACTTCGTTCTTAAGTTGAGCCTCTTGTTTGGTGGGAAACCGTAACTTATCAATCACCTTATAATTTAATGTAAGTATTAATTTAATGTTTTAAGTTCACTACATCGTTCTTGTTACCTTAATGGCTACAACACGGCCAGATCTCTTATGGACACCTCCATAGACTATGCCGAATTGTCCGGAGCCTAAAACTTCGTCAGGATAAATCTGATAAATCTGACTCATGTCGGTTATTTGCTCTTCGCTTTGACTTGGCACATCTTCGACTTCTACAAAATATGATTAAATAGGAAAACAGGACAATTTTTTTATGAACACGCACTTGCAGTAGTTGTATTCGCTGTAACGGGCATTAGAGCCTGCCTAATGGTCGTTTCCCAGCTTTTGGCCAAATAAGCGCCAACTCCACTGTCCGGCGGTGGTAAATTTACGTTGTTACCATCCTGTAAATCGTATAAGGGATCCTGACCAACGAAATAGTCGACGTTTGTCGTACGAATTTCGAAACAGTGCATAGCTACGCCCTGTTTCGTCCTAGCAGTGTCAATTGCCAAAATTTCCGCGAGAGGAATTTCCTTGTAATATTTTGCCGTTTGATCACTTTGGAAGAGAACTATGGATTTTGTGTCCAAGCGCCAAAAGTGACGTCGCACTGTTTTGTCCTTGTTCGTAAAATGAACGAGCCAACCTTCTTTGATTACTTTCGATCCTCGTCGTTTCGTATGCTTCACGCTTTGTACGATTCGTTGCAGGGGAATGTTTGCGCTTGGTGACGATGACGAACTGCAACTATCAGAACGTGTAGTTAGTTTTGTCAAATATCAGAAGTCAGAGTCGACATATACTACCATTCTCAGATTTAAGAGTTACTATGTTTAAAGCTTTTTAAGACAGTTGCCTGAAATAGAATTTAAGCTGAAGAAACTTACGTAGACGGCGTATAATCGTTATCATCATCATGAACTGGAATCACTTCAATATACTTTTTAGCACTTCCATTTCCGTCTTGATTATAACAATTATTCTTTTCAGGTACTAAAAGTTCGTGGTCGTCTTCAACAATGGTCAAATTCGTCTGACTGTCACTCCCAGAACTTTCTGCATAGTCATATTGCGCTGAAACCATATTAAAAATAAAAATAAACAAAACAACAAATATGCTCACCACAATTGTCCCTTAGTACTTCTCCAGTGCAATCTTTAGGTACTTTTTCCATACACTTCTTGTGAACGTTATAATTGCAATCTTTGCACTGTAAGCCTTGCTTAAATAGTCCCTTCAGCAGCTTTTTGCAATGTTGACAAACTGTCGGTCTGGTATAAGAGTGAATGACGAAAGTATGAGGGATGCGCATAGCTCGCGGTGTATCCTTTAACTCTGTCCAGGTCGTTCTGCCGCCCAATGAGGGCGATCGATTATGACCTTGTGACGATATCTACAACATCCCGACTAAATTAATTGAAAGGTAATGAAAATAGGAATGGAAAAAAATAAAGAAGAAAATAAAAAAAAACAACAAATATATTGTCAAAAATAAAAAAATACAAACAATGAAAACCTTCACCATTTTAACTTGATTAAAATAAAAATAACAATGGACGGAGTGAATCACAATAAAATAGAAAATACGGTCTTAATCTAATTTAACCCCTGAAAAAAAATTGGCCAGCCTTACCAAGCCACTGTCCTCCGTTTGTGTAGAATTCCCCGACGCCAATGAAGTGTTACTGCCCCCAGAAGGGCTTCTTGGCACTTGCAAACTGGCTCTCGGTTTTGTTCCATCATAAAGGACATATGAGCAATTGTTTGGCACTTTTACCACACAACGTTTGTGATAATTAAGACCACAACCTGAAATACTGTCATTTAAAAGTCCGTTTTAAATTACATTCAAGTATGCTTACCATCACATTTAAGCCCTTGACGTACCAGTCCAAAAAGCATTTCTCCACAAAAGTCACAGAACGTAGGAGTTTTATAGGAATGAACTGATAATGCATGAGGTCTTAAGGTTACCACTTCAGAATGATGATCATTTGGTACTGAAAATCAACTACTATTAATCTAAGTCACTTGATGAAGGCATTAACCAGGAATACCTTTAGCCGTTAAAACGATTTCAATCAATGTTTCGTCAACAATGTCAGAAGCTGAATTGATAAATTGCAAAATATTATTTGAGTTGTATTCATGTTTTAAACAACAACAATCGGTCTTCCAATCTATTAACTCCATGATCAGGGACCTAAGATCAGGGTTTTAGCAATATTTAACAAATTTTACGGTAAATTACCTTTGAGTTTAAAAAATCACATGCAAGTTCCTTGATGGTTTTCAAATTTAAGGTGAATTGTGGCACAGTTATTGCATCTCGAATGAAGCCAAATTGGAACATAAAAGTCACTTCTGGTCCTATGTCGTCCATTGCGTCTGGGTCAAACTTATTCGTTTTTAACTAAAACAAAACAATTTTTCATGAAATGTGAAAGTACTAAATAGATTTGAGCTAATTGATTTTCAATGAATAGTCCAGATATGCATGAATTAGTAGTTGACTGAAATCCATACAATATGAATTTTTCGTTAAAATAATACTTTCTACAGAACTTTGTTAAATTTTGACGAAAATTCTTTTTGTGGTATTTGGTACCGTTATTTGAACTCGTTTCGTTCCAGTTTTTGAGCAGATCACCTTTTAATACTCACTTCATAAATTTTGGCTCACAAACACTATTGGTGACGGGAATTTCTGGCAAATTTTCATATAAAACCAACGTTAGAATAATAATTAAAAAAAGAGGAAAACTGGCACAACCCTTTAGGAAATTGGCAAATTCCGAATATTGACACAAGGAGAATACAAATATTATTGACAGAAATGTCAAAATATTTAAAATAATTTTCACCCAATCCTGGGTCACATGTTATCCCTCTTCACAACTTTCTACTAGAAAGAGAGCAACATGTATGTCATTCTACTTGACCGGTGACGTTTGATAATTTGATGAGTTGTCAACAGAAGTAAATATAACCTCAAAAAATACATTGATAAAAAATTTTTACAGACAAGCTAAAAAACAGCCAGCAAGATAGGGTTTTTGGTTGTATCGAAGTTCTTTTTGTTGCGAAGGGGCATGGAGGGTTTGGAGGAGATAAAAAAACTCTTGGAGGAGCACAATCAGAGCCACATCTTAAAATACTGGAACGACTTGAATGAAACACAACAAAAGGAGTTTCTAGTTCATTTACATAGCATAGATTTTAAGGAAGCATTGTTTCTGTGGCAAAAAGCCCACGAGGATTTACTTAAAAGTCATACAATCGGCCCTAATGACTTTGGTCCCATTCATTTGCAGGTAGCCAGTTACAGTTGTCGATTACTTTGTATTATAATATTGACGATTTAAGATTCAAAAAGACTTGCCCCCCAATGTTCTCGAAGAATATAGAAAAATTGGTTATGAAGAAATTTCAAATAACTCCGTTGGAGTCGTTGTATTGGCTGGAGGTCAGGGTACTCGCTTAGGAATGCCCTATCCTAAAGGAATGTGCCCTATCGGAATTCCATCAGGTTTTTATTTCATACAAAATCAAAATTTAATTAGTTTCGCTATTTTCCATAGGAAAAACTCTGTTTCAATTACAAGCGGAAAGAATTCAACGTTTAATTGTTTTGGCAGAGATGCACACTGGTACAAAAGACTACCTAGACTCCCTAGCCTAACATAAGTATTATTATATATCCTTTTTAGGCAGAAAAGGTGTTATTCAATGGTATTTAATGACTAGTGAAGCTACGGATATGCTGATAGTTAAATTTCTTGAGCAAAATAATTATTTTGGATTAGAAAAGGAAAATGTTACGTTATTTAAACAAGCAAACATTCCTTGTTTTGATTTGGAAGGAAAAATATTACTAGAGGAAAAGGATGCAGTTGCCACTGCTCCTAATGGTTGATGACTTTTAAATAAACTTAAACTCTGTATTAATATAGATTTTTTTAATAGGCAATGGAGGTTTATATCAAGCTTTAAAGGATCAGGGCATTTTAGTAAGATATGGATCGAAAAGGGGTCAAATATGTGCACGTTCATAGTGTAGATAATATATTAACTAAAGTAGCAGATCCAGTTTTCTTAGGAAAGTGTATTAGAGATCACATTGATTTTGGTATTATTTTAACTACATCTAAAACAGAATTCGTAACACATATATAAATTCTTTAGGAATGAAGGTAGTTAGGAAACGAGATCCTACTGAACCACTAGGCATTGTCGTAAAAATCAACAATGAAAATCGAGTAATCGAATATAACGAAATTCCCAAAAAGTCCTTAAGAAGCGATATGGTGTGCAATACTGGCAACATCTGCAACCACTTCCTCAACGCCAGCTTTCTCAGGAAAATTTGCACAGATCATTTAGGTGATCTGAAAATTCATATGGCAAAAAAAACAGTTTCTCAAGTAGGCCCTGAAGGCGATATAGTGCGTCCGTCCTCTGCCAATTGTATAAAACTCGAAAAATTCATATTTGACGTGATCACGTTCAGTCAAAACTTGCTCATCTGGCAAGTGGAGCGGTCCGAGGAATTCTCCCCAATCAAAAATAGTGACGTATCACAAAAGGACTGTTTCGCCACGGCCAAAAGAGATCTAATTGCGCTACACACGTCGTGGATTGAAGCTATGGGTGGCAAATGTCCTGCGGAAGGCATGGAAGTATCACCGTTGCGATCGTATGATGGAGAAGGTCTTGTCGATGTTGGCGGACGAGAATTTACCCAGTTTGAATTGTTATCAAGCGAAGAGGAAGAAAAGGAGAACAAGAAGGAAAAGATCATTTTATTATCTTAATCCGTACATTTTTTATTGCTCGAAGTATTTCATTAAAATTTAGTAGTCTTATCTTTTCTGGTATTTGTCTGATGTATATTTCGTGCTCGTTGATGTATAAATTTTGTAAAACTATTAATTAACATTGTAAGAAAATTGATCACTCACTATTTATGTTTTATTCTAAAATAAATACTTTTTATTGCAATATTGCTTGTTTTGTAAATTATATGCCGACTATGACGGGATGAAGAAGGTAAAACTAGCAACTTCCTGTATATTATAGTGTTTTATTATCCTTTAGGTTTTGTACATAGAGTCTTAAACACTAACTTAATTCTTATTTTAATAATTATATCTCACTTTTTTTAATGACAGCGGCCGCTTGCGATCGGCCCGATTTTAATTGGTGCCCCTACAAAAAAATTTTGGGCTTGCATTGATTTGAAATTCACAGAATCGCTGAGCGTTTTTCTCTATTTTTTATAGATGCCTCATGGGAACAAACATCCAATGAAAAATCCATAAAAATGCGCTCATTTTTAAATGTTTTTTTTTGTCGTTTTAAAAAAAACAGTCTCAAATCCAACCGGTCGCAATTCGCCCTCCGTGCAAATAGTAACTTTTTAAATCTAATTCTATATCATATTGCATTCTTAGTTATTACGTCATTAAACCTAAATTATTGTTTATGGAATTACATACTACTAAGAGCCTATATAAATATTTCAAAGAGCTTGTTAATCAAGGAGCTGTTTCACGTTTCAGCTTTTTAAAGGTACGTCTAAAGACAAAGAGTCGAATACAGGGAGTGTTCTATTTTTGTACTTAAAGGGGGTGGGGGTGGGGGGATCATTCAGCCCGATCGTGTCTTCAGAACACCCTGTATGTGTATCTTTTTGCATTTAAATTGAGTTTTTTCTTTTGCAATCGATTCGCGTCCGACAAAATATCACAAACGTTTTGGCCGGTCTCGGACTTTTGCGCTTTCGTTTTTTTTCTTTATCATTCCCTCCTCCTCATTTCGTTTCCTCATTCGCTTCAATAAACAAGAATAAAAGTCCCTCTCTATCAGCTAAGTATTAATATTCTACTTTATTATACTGTTTTGCTTATTTAACTAATTTCTTACGTACCCGAATATAATTTATATATCAGCTACTTTACAACCTTAAGACAGTTTTATAACATTTTATGCACAACCTTGAGTAGAGCATCTCTGGATTTTATAATTAAGTATTTTCCGTGCTATTTACATACAAAACTGACTGAAACCAAAAAAAAAAACAAATAAATTGACGGGCTCTTATAAACTGGGCGTGCAAAAAATTGATTGATTCAAGAAGTATTGCTCTGTGAATTTTCCCTTGTTTGATACAAAATGAAACAGAAAAGTGGAAAAAACCTAACAAATTTTCTATTATTTACATAATTTTACTTCATTGATTGTTACAGATTAATATTCATCAATCTGATGGTAGACTATATGAATCAGACATTTATTTAAATCGTAAAATTAATGCCAACTCTATACTATAAATTGCCGCATAAATTGGAAAATGATCTTTTTACTAGGGCACTTTTCTGCATCATCATGTCCAGTGGGGTAACTCTTATTTCAAACTTTGAATATTTCTAATTGACCCGTGCTCGCAACAAATAAGGTAACATTTTCAATTAAATTGTTTTTTAAAATTGTTAAAAATGTGTGTTTCTGTACGAAAACCATACATCCACAATTGTTGTAATAATATTATTTCTCCATTTTCTTACGATAAATCTTCAACGAAAAAAATATTTTCTCTTCGATAAACATCTTCATCTCAACAACAAGATTATTGTTAACAAAAATATATGTACACACTTTACATACATACACATGTGTTGGACAGGTACAAATGTTGTTGTTGAAAAACTTAAAAGGACTTGGGAAGAGGATGAAGGAAAGTGGAATTGAATAAGAAGAAAGAAAAAACAAAAAAAACACTTACATGGTGTGGCAAAGTTCATTTTCAATTAATCGTTAAACAAAACTGGAGTATCTAGACATTTTTATGAAAAAAAAATTAATAAACAGCCGCCCTTGTTTCAGGGATTATGGGGGCAAGCGACCGACCTATAGCTCCAGGACATTAGGACGTGTCCTGGCTATTGAATAATATATCATTATTTATTCTTTAAGTAATGATAAGTATCTCGTTTAAACACTACACTTAAACCTAAACGACTCTTAACAACTAATAATAAATTACTAAATATCTTTAAAAAACTTGTTATGAATTACATATTTTATATAATTTACAAGTAGTAACTACTACGCTCTATTTCTACATCCTAAATAAATCTTTGGAAAACAAAAAACAAAAAAAAATATATATAATATGTAATATACATTATGAATAAGGGCGGCGCTGAGGGATTTAAAAAGGAATTTTCGCGCCTTTGCGTGTGAAAAATCGTTGCCCAAGGAACCGTAAGTGTAATTTGGCAAATGAGAAAAAAAGTAGTGTTAGGCAACGTCCTTCACACCCAACGTGTTCATATTGTTAGCCCTTTCGTTGTTCAAACAGAAAAAACATCCGACACGGAAACGTTGTTAAAAACCGCGTCGCGCATCGTGAAAAAAAATTGTGCATTTTAGGCTCTATTTGAAATACGTCTTTTTTATCCAAAATCTGTGAAAATTTTGATTCGCGATTAGGAAACCGGGAAAAACCTGCTACTACCGGGGGGTGGAAACGACATACCTCCCGTTTCTAGGTTTCTTGAAAGAAAAACAAAAGGAGAAACGAGCCCGGCCTGGCCCTACCCCATTTGCCCCGCGCGTAATATATAAAAAATCTACAAAACTTCAACAATTATCATTATACAAACGTCACAGCCCAAAAATTTAAACAAATTAATATTATTATTCGTCAAGAAACGAGTGATGAGAAAAACGAGCGCGTTTCTACGTGTAATAAATAAGCAAATGAGAGGCAAATAGATTTACAGAAACAAAAAAATAAATGAAGATAAAGAAATATGTATAGTAGGGGCGAAATTGACAATTTTCGTTTCATTTTTGTTTTTGACAACCGTCGCGGAATTGACAAAAAAAATTGACAACTGTGGCTTGTTTCTTGAAGCTCTGCCTACTGTAATTTTAAAGTTTCCCATTAAAAAAATCGTTGTGTTTTTAAGCTAGAAAAAGACTACAAAGACAATTGTTAAAAAAAACTACAAACAAGAGAATTCTATGCGAGATGGCAACCATTATTATTCGTTTTTGTCTTCTATTTTGAGCAAAAATCTCACTTTTGAGTCAACAAGCGCATAATCTAAAAGATCGCGACTGGTCTATCTAATCATAAATGTTGATTTTAATCACACTTTATTAATACCAGAAATGATACAACAGTCTGTTGTTTTCAAACTGTTACATGCAATTTGCAATGCAATGTTTACAATTCAAAAGTCAAGACATGTAAGTATCTCTTCTGGTATGGTCTATGGTTTTCGTCGTCAAATCGTCAAATAAGAAAACTACACCGGAATCGCTTTTAAAATTAAAAGAAAAAAAATATATATAGAACAAACTATATAAAAATCCATCGACGTCACACTTATTTACGCAAAAAAAATAACTATTCTTAACCCGTTTACGATACGATTTGTGCATTATTATTATTATTTTTATTCAAATTTACCTTTTATTTATAAAAATGCCGGACCTATTGGGTTAGGTCCAATTTACTTCCAAAAAAAGACGGTTCTTCATATCACAGAATATGTATTCTGACCGAATTTCGCGATCCTAAAGTACTTCAATTATTAGACGATCCATATATTATGTATTTTGGTTACACACCACGAAAAGAAGAATTTCTTATAAACACCTTATTCAACCGAAACAAAATCTTGGAGATCTTATATATTAAATAACAATTAAAGAAAAGATCCTTTAAATATATTATGTATATTAATAATAATTGTATATATATATATTATATATATATATATTTCTTATTCCGAAATAACCTAAAATATAGTATTTTATATATTCTCCTTTATCTGTATGTTTTATTTTTCCGTATTTTTTTTTGTAATGTTTTCCTTATACATATACCGATATATGTACTATCTACAAAAGTTTCTTTTGTATTATTATTAAGAGAAGATCTACCGACTGACTTAGAGCATTTGCTCCTCTTTTCTATTCTTTCATCTAACGTTAACAAAACAAAAATGGCATCTCACTGAATTATTTTTTTTAAAGAAGGACGCGCATTAACGGACCTATTCAACTGTTCGACGGAGAAAAACAAAAACACCACCTCAAATTAAATATTGTCAAAAATTATTTCCATATGTCTAACGACGGCGAACGACTGAAAGAACAGGTAAAAAATAACATCCATACGCAAAGCGACTAGATTTTTGACCTCTTCTTTGAATTCACGAAGCCCCTCTTATTTCCGATTAACTTTCTAAATGTACGAAATGATGATGTCCAGTATGTACAGGACAATGATAATAAACTAATTAAAAAATACTGTAATTTCAACCACATATAAACATCGGCCGCTTGAAACGCATCACATACGCACGCACATGCTCAACAAAGAAAACGATGTACGCCACTGGAGTCGCTTAAGTATATTTACCGCTACTACATTTACAATATTGGAAGGGGGGTCGGGGGTTAAGAGTGTTTGTGCGTTTAGACTTTCCAGATTTGATTAAAAATAATACATAGCATTATAATTACGGGATAGATAGAAGATGAATAAACAATAAGTTTTATTTATTCCTGAAAAAAAATCATTAGGACACCAATGAAATCGAGAAATGCAACAAAGTCTCAACGCACAACGTACAAAATAGTATTTCGATATAGAGATCAGGTGAATTAGAGCAAATCGATTTTTTTTCCCAAATATGGACTTGTAATTGTTCATTTTTAAGCCCTCTCCAGTGGGAAATAAACGAATTTAATAATAAATGGGGTCAACTCTACACTTGTACATTTCACTCGGTGTGTGTCCTAGGACTATGTATAGATACTTGCGGCTAGATCTTGAGAGTCTCCACCTGGGAGGCTAAGACGACATCGTCCTGGTTTGGAAGCGGCGCGTCCCCCGCTCCTATTTCAGTTGAGGCACCACCAGAGGTACCTGATCTACGGGGTGGCTTGCGCGGTCTCCGTAGAGATTGGGTGAACGGTACTGGCGGTGGCACCTGAAAAGTGACGTGATTTAAATTGTGTTATAAAAGTAAGATAACCTATATTTGTTTGAAAATTCGTATACCTGCATGTTGTGTTGGATGTGCGGTGTGTTGTTGAAAGAACGATGTTGGGGCGGCCGCCGTGGTCCAGAACCATTGCCGCCTCCGTTTATCTGATGTCCACCTCGACGCTGAATCGGCGACTGATTGAGATGAACATTGTTGCTATTAAGAGGCGGCGGTTTTCGACCGCCCTGCATCGAGGCGGGATCTTTCTCCTGCTGGTAATCGAGCGACAGAAGCGATACCACTGGGGTAGCGGTGCTGCGCTGTTCGGAAGGCGGTGGTGTGGATGTCAGATATGAACGAGGCGTACCGCTGCCATCAGGCCGCTCCACGTAGGTCTCCTACGTGTCAAGATAAGTTTCACAAATGAGTATTTGTTTACATAAATGGAGTGTTTTGTTGCTAATTTATGTAATTTAATAAAGATTCTCTACCTCAAGTCCATAGGGAGCAGGCAATTGTCCAAAATGTGCCATTGCATGGGAGGTCATTGGATCAAACGTTCCATCCACCGAAGCGTACATCGGGCCAGGAGCTCCCGTGTTAGTGTCGATGGCGGTCGGGTGAAAAATGTGATGCGCTGGAGGCCCGGCATAAACTAAGGCGGCATCGGGCGGTCCGGGAGCGGGGGCGTAGCAGGCACCCCTTGAAGGCGACGTGCCATCACCGTTACTAGAAGGTCCTACAGAAGTGTAATGTGGTGGCACGCCGCTATTTGCTGTAGGCCCACCCGCTCCTGCACTATAAACTGGGTAATCGTACTGAAAAAGAGAAACACAATAACAGTGACGATTTCTTAGACTTTATTTTAATAAAAAAAAACTTCATAATACTACCGGTTTTTTCGCAGAAATCAGAACTTGGTACTTTTTGAACAAAATGCAAAAACAAAACATAAAAATCATCAAATAATATCAAAATAAATACAAAACACCAATATGGCTACTACTAAATGGAAATGAGGGGGGTCGAACCTCTAATATTGAAGCTGGGGCGCGGCTCCTGCCGCGTCCAACAGCACATAGGCCTGCGGTGGCGGAGGATAGAGCCCCGCCACGGCGCACTCCAAGGGACCCCCAAGACAAGCTTGGGCGGACTGCAGCGGTGCATTAAAAAGACAAAGACAAAAATGATGGTTAATTCATTTATTTTTTTAACTGGTTGTCGTATTAATGGAAAGAACTTGAAGACTTGCGTCATCATAATTAGTGGTTACAGTGTATTTTATTGAAAAGACGGTTATGTTAGTTTACTTACCGGTACCAAAGGATATTGTTGGGGCATGTAAATTGCTTGAGGGAACATCATTGAATGATATGGACCAGCCTGTGGAGGTCCAGTTTGACCAGGATATACTGGTGGTGCTAAAATTTAAGATACATTTAAAATTGCATAGAAATAATTTTATAATTTACCTTGGTAAACGGCAGCTTGTTGAGCAGCCGCAGCGGCCTGATCCTGGCTGGCTTGGGTCACCTGTGCCTGTGCGGCCGTGCTAGCAGCCACCATAGTAGGCACATGTGGACCGGGATAGTAAGCTCCTGGATAAAATTGAGGTGCGCCTCCAAAAAAGAAGGGCGCCATCGGAGGCTGAAGCGCTGCCTGATGTGTAGATGGCACGGAAGATCGCCCATCCACCTGGCCTTGGGCATCATATGGGGGCGCTGCAGATGGACGACCAAACGGTTGCTTCTTGATGGCCGGAGCAATGTTTAAACGACGCTCACGCAGAATTATGTTATCTGGATCGCGCAGAGGTCGACGTGCGTCATCCTATCAAAAAATATACACGATTTAAAATAAAATTATATAACATAGATAAGGGAAAGAGTTAATAGTGCAATACAAACCTCATTCTCGAAGGTAATAAATCCATAACCTTTGGAAACTCCCGCCCTATCTTGAATGATTTTCGCAGCCTTCACCGTGCCGTAATTGGAAAACAGTTGCATGAGTTCTCCTTCAGTTGTACTTGCTGAAATTCCTCCCACAAAAATTCTGTTTGGTACTAAGGTGCCTGAAAAAGTCAATAAATTTTCAATCATTTTCTGGAATGCCATGATTTGTTTGATAATCTCATGTAAACAAATAATACGTGGCTAGGGTTTTTACACAATGCACAGTATTTATCTTATCGATCTTTATTCATTTTCTGATTTTCGAGTGAGAAATATAACTTGTTCGGAGCAAATGCACTTAAAAAAACACATCAATAAAAATTATAGACCCTTTAAAGCGACAGTTATATTTCTACAGAAAGCACCTGCAGCTCTAATAATAAGAAAGAAATTCATTCATTACCAATCTCAACGAGAAAAAGTCCAAAGGTTAACGCAACATTCAAATCCGCTGCCCTTTCAAATATTGTAAACAAACCCACAATTAATGAATTGGAAACAGAGACCTTTCGTGTTTTAGTTTTTCAAAAACGTCATCACATCCAGAATAGTGACGGGTTTAAAATAAACATTTGTATATCATTGAATATTTGATCATTATTTATTACAATTAATGTTATCATTGTTGGGATTACTAAGGAGAAATAGCAAAAATATATTAATAAAATCGTACTTTCTAAAACAATAACGTAGGTGCCTTACGATTGTTGTCACAAATACGGTTAGACATAACACCCTAATCGATATACTCGATTCGCATTTCACACGACAAAGTCCTAAAAACTTATTTTTCAAATTATGAATAATTAAAAAGGCGAGCGAGGACGCACAGCCCGATCGATTTACCATTTAAAACCTGAGAAAACTTTCAAAGTTTTTCTCTCTTGACCTTTCCATCGAAATATCGGTTGCGACTGAAGCATGAGAAAAACGGGTTAGTAAAGTTGTATTTTATATTCTGAACACTTACAGATTTAATCATTACTACGATTAAGACTTGCTGAATAACGCAAAAAGGCTTTTCGTAAGCAAAATTCTGAAAACAACAGATGTCTGGACTCGTAACACGAGAAATTAAACATTATGGGTTCGTCCCTTTAACTACTAAACTGAGACAAGTGTACAAATACGTGGAGAGGTATACGTAATAACCAATACTGAATTTGAGTAGAAATCGAGAAATTTGTATAAATTAAAAATAGGCTTTTTACCATATTTCGGTGCATTACTCGTCAGGGGCGGCGGACTAAGACCTTGCTGTCCGCCAGTGCCGTTCTGTACGGGAGTACCAGCGGGCGTGGGGCCACCTGAACTGCCTCCGGAAGGACCCTTCTTGCCATTTAGAGATCCTCCACCATTGCTCTGTTGCAATCCGTTCTGTTGGGGTTGTTGTTGCGTCATTGATCCCGAGCTTGCGCTACCACTGGACATGACCAGGTAAAGCAAAGTTGCTGTGCAACTATTCCTGAAAGGAATTTAGAATAGGTTAAAAAAAAATCTAAAATTTCCTTACAAAAGAGGAAAAATCGCTGTTTTCTAACTTGGAAACAGGTACGCACCTTTCGTTGCATTTAAAACGTTAAATTGAAAGAGCGAAGGTGATTTTTTCAAAAACTATTTGGCAAGAATTGGAGACGCTCAGCAGGTGGTTGGGTAAATAAGCAAAAACGTGCGTTTTTGGGTTTTTACCAATATGCTTTTGAAATATACCTTGAGAAAATATTTCTTTGAATACATTTTTATTATTTTAGCAGCGAACTAACAAGTCTTTACCACAGCCATGATATGTAGTTCCATAAGATAATCGCCAAAAATAATTTCAAATCAACAAAAGTCCATTATTTTATTTTATTGTAAATAAAACAATTTAATGCCGCTATAAAAATCATCACTCTGATAAAATATGCCTTGAGAGATGTGATAAATGATTTTCAACACTTGAACAGGGGGATAATCACTATGGGAATTTTTAATTAAAACTTATAAAAAGGGCTAAACTTGATTGACGCAAAACGAAGCCAATTCAGTGGCAATTTAACACATTTTAATGGGCATCTACAAAAAAAAATTCTTAATTAATGATATACGATTGCTTCTACGTTCATTAAACTTGAACGTAAGAATATTCAATGTTCATTACATTATCATTACTTCCACGTAAAAAAAGATTACATTAATTCCAAGAACAATTCCCATTCGGAACCACTCTAACAAATATTTCAGGTGAATGTTTCAAACTAACCGTAAGACAAAAAAAATAATAAATGTTACAAACATATCGTCAATAAATAATATTGTCAACTGACAGAAGTGTGCTATTTGAAGAATGCTTGTGCACTCAACGTTAAGATGGTCTGAGTTCTGCTCTAAACGTGATAATCATTGAAAATGAAGAAAAGTACCTAAGTTAAGGTGTGTTGATGAAGGACGTTTGTTAGGTCGGTATTTCTTGACCATTTATGATCGCGCGTCCTTTTTTTTTCTACCTAATTTACCTATACAACAAAAATTGAAGAAAAAATAAATTTGTTTCCAATAAGAAGCCGAGAAAATTCCCATAATCTATCAACTCGGATGATCCGAAACTTTAGGAAGACAACGTAAGTCAGACCTTCCTCATAACAAACATCAAATAAAAATAGCACATTTAACACACATAATCTGAATAGCACGATAATACATTTAACACTTTAGTGTGAATACCTCAAATATCAATATCGAAACAATTTTAGGTAACATATCAATCCAAAACTGAACTGTGAATAACACAGTGCATGAATCATCTTCACCCGACACAATGTAAACATATCTTATCACATTTGCCTGCAAGAAAATGTTATCGCAAATGGTAAAAAAACTCAATTCGCTCTGCATATACATAGAAGAGTCATAGTTTTCATGTTATGCGTTTTAAATAATGGCATTAACCAAGAGGTAGTACTTTAGAAGAAAGATGGTGCACCACAAATTTATGTCAGGGTCGCCATTTTGAGATCCCCATCCCTTAATGTTGCTTGCCCGTACCAGGTTTTGCAAGCAAGTATTTTAACAAAACAAAATATTACCCTGTCAGGTAGGGGACAAAATAGAACAATAGAGAACTTATTTTTCCATAAAACAGGGTCATAAAAGAGTTACAGGCATTATGTGCCACTGAGTATATAAATTACAACTCTAGTTCACTAAAGATTAATAAAACGTCACGAGACAAACGATTGAAATGTGTCTAAAGATTAAACGATGGCCCAGTTTTCATAAAAATCTGAAAAAAAACTTAAAATCTAGAGATAATGCATACAAAAAAGTGAAACACAAGCAACTTCTTCAACAATTCAACCCAAAAATTTACGGTTAAAATACTCAGTGTTGTATTCTCCCTGAAATTTCCCTAGACTTGACCCACTTTCGGTGGCCCATTTCCGCATTCATCGCTTTCCAACTGATTTTTAGACGGAATGCAAGCGGATCTAGCTCCTTTCACTTCGCCGAACCGAACCAATCGATAGAAGAAAACAATTAAAAAACAGCCTAATGGAAAAAGTAATTTCAGCCTTTTTCTCTTCATCTTCTCTCATATAGGAAAACATTCATAATTAGGAACGGCGGCCTATCTCGTACCATTTTTTAAAGCGCATATCCCAAACGGACCCGTTTTATTCGGGGCTACACAACAATGCACCAAACGAAAACACTGCAGTGTAGCTGCAGGATGGATTTTTCAAACGAATTTTGTATGGAACGAATTGTATTTGAATAGATTAATGGAAATCTTCACTTACTTGGAGGATTTGGGGCTTTTTCTCGCACATCGATTCGACCTATATGTAACACTAACAAACTTAAAACTATACGGTTTTTATCAACTCAACAACTAAACTGACGATAAAATGGCGCCCACCAATCGGATAGCTCGAAATCGTGACGTAACACTTGAAATCCTACTGATACTGTGTTGTCACTTCTTCTGGATTGGCTTCAAATTAAAAGAAACTTTCTCTTTAAACTGGGAACAAGTCAAATTCGAATCTAAACTCATTCAAATAATATCGCGAAAAAAACGTCATAATTTCCATGTAATTAAATGACATTTTATCAACGAGACAAGTTTGGGCTGGTGCCAAATTTAAATTGGTATCTATCGATGTTCAATGTCTTGCAACGTTGCAAAAATTATTTAAATAAATTATGTATATACGTCTCAATGGCCAATTCTTGAATTATAATTATTTCGAAATTTATTGCTCTTTGTTGGAAAAAAAATATGCCGACAAAGCCACGCTCTCATCTTGCTTACCTTGCTGAACGACCGGCCAACGGATTCTGTGCCTGGTTAAAAATTCGTAGGCTTCTTAAATTTAAATAATAGAATTTCCTAATTTAATCGGGCTGTTTCTAAAAGCATTTTTCTTGGTTTAAATTAAGAATAACACAACGCGAACAGAAACAGGGAAAGTTTAGTTAAAAACGTCAAAACTCAGAAAAAATAAACAAATTCGACTGTCACTTTTCCGAAATATTTGCATTCACAGCCTTCTACATATTTATCAATTTTTCACATTTGCACTCGGAAGTATCCTTTCACCTGAAAACAGATACTGCACTCGCTGGATTTACGTTATTAAATTAAGATTTGAATTAACTTTCTTTGAGTGCTCAAAAACAGTGCCATTTTTTCCTAAGCCGATTCAAGCTTATTCTTCAGGTATTGTAAATGTTAGCGGCAACCCTGCAATTGGTTTTTTTCTCTTTTGTTGGTAGTGTTAACATGTTGCCAAATTAATCAATATTTTAATGTTTCTATTTGTTTAATTATTTTGTCAATTCCATTATATTTTGGTCGTGATTATGCATGAACCTTCTGCTTTATTAATTTTTTAATTAACGATAAAAGGAATATGATTTGGCAACACTGCCAATATTTCTCGTCAAAAACTGTCAGTTTTCAAAAGTATGTAGATGTAATCTCTGAATTTGTAAATTACATTTTAAAAGGTTTTCTCCCTTTTAATAAGTTTTCGCGCCTTAACACGTAATGCGTTATGTATAAATAACTCGAGACTTTTATAAGATACTGTGTGAAGTTTAGCATTGATCCCGAATCAATTAAGACGTATGTGAAGAGAATAAGCGTAAGGTTGTTGATAATGGCGCCATTTTAGCATTTTTTGGAAAGTTGTTTACACCTGTAATGTAATAAGGAAATATTCATATAGGAGAGGAGTAACCCTGGATATCCCAAGGTAGTAACATTATAATTAAATACATAGAAATAATTAAACTTCAATTCTTGATAGATGGACTACTTACCAAATGAAAATTTCCCACCTGTTTGTTCTGAAATTTTCAAGAGCACCCCAAAAAATAACAATGAGATTACTCCCAGTGTTTGTAGTAGTAATCCCAAAAAACGTAAAGTATGTTATAAAAGCCAAGCTTTGAACAATTATTAAAGAATAAATATCATTTTGCAGTTAACTTATTCTGATATTCGGGGTAGAAATTTGGAAAATCTGCTTGAAATCTATCCAACAACACCTCAGGCTTCAAGCACTTTAAACGAGAGTCTTACCAAAGAGTTTGAAAATATTAAGATCGAGCAAAGCTATCTTGAAAGCTATTATGAATCTGCTCCAAAATACATTAAAACCAATGGGTAAAATTCCAACATTAATAAGTATTTTTCCTTAAGAGTTTGTGTTATAGTTACGAAAGATTGGTTACTCCTCCTGCAACTCCCAAGTCACATTTTAAGGCTTTTGAATCCACTCCTAAGAAGTTAAGCCTATTCCCAAGGACTTCTTCAGCATGCAGTGTGCCTTCTCCATTAAAGGAACAACATGACATCTTATATCCCAATTTAACTCCTTTAAAGAAGCCATTTTCATCTCAGAAATTTCTTAAACAGTCGCCTAGGAACAGACCTATTGAAAGTTTTACTACAGAAAAGAAGTTATTCAATCAGATATTGAATAACGATATTATTATGGATCAGGTTTTCAAGTACTTATCCAATGGAGATTTGTTTAGAGTATCAATGGTATCTGGAGATTTTCAAGAGGCTTTAAATAGGAATTTGAACGCTAGTCAGAGGTTCTTGCTTGTCTTGTTTTATATTGTTTTCTGTTGAAGTGTTCCCAATTCGATTATTTTAGGTATATTTTATACAAGGAATCTCATAAGGTTAACAAGGAAAATTACAAAATCACTCCACCTAGCAGTCCAGAGAGCAAAAGTGTATTTTCTGTAGGATCCGTGAGTCCAGGCAGACAGAAATTTGCTGAATTTGTTGAAACTGGTAGTTTTCAATCTAAGTTAATTCAAAACTTTCTTCATACATTTGACTGTACTTTTAGGAAGGTCATTAAATCCGAATCAGTCATTGGTAAAGTGTCCAAAATGTAACAAGCCCTCAGTGGTGGAAAAGTATATTGCACAGTGTCAAGATGTACAATTATGTGGCTTTATTTTCTGTCAGAAATGTGAAAGTTTTGCCTACAACCCAGACGATTTTTATGACAAGTATGTTGTCTAAACCTTACTTGGTTAGATTAATTAAACATTAATTTATTATTTCCAGATGCCGAGGGTTAGTTCTGGGCGGTACGTTGAACAAAAAGCGTTTAAAACTTGAAGATCGCACCAATTGCTCGCCAGACTTTAATGTCAGTTCTATTATAAACAGTATCGCAGACAACCCTTATCATTCTTCAGGTATTTTGAATTTAATTTTTTACAAAATGCATGTTTACGTCTTAATTTATAGGTTACTTCTCTGGTTACGATTCGTCTTATACGTCACTATCGGTTAAGAGAAATTTGAGCAGCTCATTTAGTTGCAGTGACAGCAATGAAACTGTGCCTAAGTCTACAAGAGGGATACTGTTCAGTAGCAATAGTAATAGTAGTAAATCGGTAAAACGCGATGAAAAGAAATTGGCCTGCACCACAGTGCCTGTAATTCAAACCACGATGCGGAAGAAAATTGAGATGATTGAACCGTCCTCTCCCCCTAAAATAAAGACTTATTCTGCTTGTTCCAAAGAAAGCAGAAGGAATTTAAAAAGGTTAACGAGATGAAAATCTAGAAAGGTTAACGAAAAACTTTGTTCAATATAGAAAGAGTTTATTCGTAATTTATGTAAGAAAAATTGCTTTTTTTTTGTTNGTGCAACGCAATGAATTTATTACCGGAATGACCCTGCATACACATGTTAAAGCACTACTATTTACTTTGAATTACTATCCATAAATTCTTCATCGCTGTCATTTTCTTCACCATCATAATCACTTGAATCTTCATATTCTTCTTTAATAGCCAATTCGTTGTAACTCATGTCAAATATGTCGGTTGTTTGTTCGTCACATTGATTTTGTTTTTCTAATTCATTGCATTTTTTTGGTTTTCCATGCACGTCTTTAATATGAACATTGTATCTAGATTTTGTGTTAGTAGAATAGCCGCAAATTTTGCATTTAAAACTATGCATTTCGGGAAAATGTGCGTTAATCAAATGTGTTTTTAAAGCACTCCTAAATTTAGCTAAATAAGGGCACTTGTGGCAGGCAAATACTTCGATCTGAAAACGAAATTTTTGTTTTGATGTTTCTAGCAAAATAAACTATTACCTCGTCCAAAGTTCGATGAGCTAAAGCATGTCTAGCCAGATTTGCTTTTTCTGTAGTCTTATATTGTCGTTCCTTGGGACACATATCGCAATAATAGTAAGTTTTTTGGCTCTGATCAGTATGTCTTCGTTGTTTGTGATACCTCAAATGGTCTTTGCTACTGAATAGTTGCTGGCATTCCGGACACTGCACCGATTTCTCATTATGTAAATCGTTAATATGCCGAGCCAAATGCGCTTTATTCCTTGTAGTATATTCACACTGTGGACAAGTCTGCCAAACACCTTCTTTTGTATGAACTACCTTCTTATGTTGTTTAAGACGCTCTAGAATCAATATTCATTAATTAAAATTCAACTATCAATTAAAAATTAAGCATTTTTACCTTCCAAAACGGTAATATAGTCGCAAGAATCGCAACTGTAAGTCTTCAATTCATGTGGATTCTTGTGACGTGTTAATGTATGTCTTTTAACATTTGCATGATTGTAACTGTGATATTCACAATATTCACATTTATATTCAGTTTTATTGTTCCGTTCATGCGTTTTTATATGCATTTTGTAACTGAACCATTTTATCATTTTTTTACAGTGAGGACATTCCATGTCAGGTCGTGAATGGTGCCTTATGTGGCTGTTAAAATAATACTGTTGTCTAGTTTTAAATGGACAAAGCTCACATTTGAACGTTTGTTGGCTGTAAAAAAGTAAATTTATTTGAATAAAATAATTATGTCTGAAAAGGCAGAATACTAACTTGTGTTCTTTATCGTAATGTCCTCTAATGGACACTAAATTAGAGTGAGTAAAATCACATTGGGCACATTTGTATTCTCGGTCATTAATTTTAATGCTGGAATATAAAATAAGCTTAGAAAAATCGAAAAGAACTTTGATTTGGATTGCTTACTATTCTGATGATCTGTCTTTGTACATCAAAGTCGACTTTGTGGGCTTTTTATCCTTAATTTTAGTTTTTTCAACGACTTCTTTAGCCTTTACCTTTGACGTTTTTTTTTCAATACTCTTTACTTGGGATTTATGTTCTTCAATACATGATTCGCCACTTTTCTCATCATCATGATCATCATTCTTTACAACTTCGTTCACATTCTTGTTCAGCTCATTTTTACCTTGACTTTTGCCACTTTGAGATTCATACAATTTACATAGTAAATTATCTAATTTGGTCAATTTCTTGGAAGACTTTTTTGAGATATTTGGTCCTCTGATTGTTTGTTTCTGTTTTCTGTTTGTTTTTGAATGTTTGTTGTCTTTTGGATTCTGGCGTCTTGTTTTCATGTTTTCACAGCTTAAAATGTCTATGATAACAAAGTTTTCGGATATGTTTAAAATAATATTTTTAAATAAAAAGAAATAAAAAAATCTAAACTAAATAAAATAAAATAAAGAACAAAAACTTAAGGTACGCTTATGTCAATATTTTGACACTTCCAGACTGTCAAAAATGTCAATATTTTCATTGACCAATCGGACAAGGAATTGAATCCCTACCACTAATTTTTCTAAATATTAATATTCGCAGAATTTCTTGTGAACATTTTAAAGAAAAATTATTGTGATATGAAATAAAACAGCAAAAAATTACAGTATAAATTTTTTTCGCAACATTAGTACATTAATTTCCTAATTAATTATAGCACTACACTTGTAAAATGCTTTTTCCATTGAATATTTGAATTTTTAAATAAAAAATTATAATTCACAATGGAACCAGCATTGCCCCCTTAATTGTACATTGCATTCACTTCAATTTACTGAAGAGATCTTTGGTGACACAATGGTCAACAGCAAGGAGCAAATCAAACAATTCTTCAACACAAGTTTCGGTGGTCTCACTTCTTGATCGTACTCTGTCATTACAAGCTTGGTATTTGTCAGCTAAAGTTTTGCAATGGGCAGTCTCCAGACATTGAACCTAAATTTATTTCAAATTTTATATATAATCTACATGTTTTATTCAAATTAAAAATGTGTTTACCCTTAGAACTTGTTGAGGGTCAACGAGCTCAGCCTCATCATCATCGGCCTTAACAATGAAGAGTTTTGGAAAGAATCGATCGAAGAACATTTCCTTTTTCAGTTAGAGAAAAAATTGACGAAAAATACAGGCAAACTTTTACGTAATGAAAATGCGGAGCAAATAGTCCGAATCTGTCAGACGCATCAACTGTCAAATATTTTGCTGTTTACGTTTTTTCAAATGACATCTATTTAAAAATATCACGTGACATATATAAGGAATTTTATCGAATGATCACGTGAATTGCTTGTTATTAAAATAACCAATTGACCAATGAGGACATTAAAGGAAATCACGTTATCACGTATGCACACTAGATTTTCATCCAGTCACGTAAATGATGTCAAAATTCAATATTAGGAATGTAGCAAGTTAAAATTCTATATTTGCAAGAATAAATTGTAAATTTCTAGGTATATATTACATTTAAACAAATGAGATGAGGTGGTTCTGTTGAAATTTAACCAATTTCTCGTTAAATCATAAAAAAATCTCAACATTTTTTTCTATCTATATTTGCTACATTCCTGTTGTTTCTTACATGTCACTTTTTGACATACGTTTTGTAAGGACAGCACTATTTGTTTACATTATGTATTTGAAGATCTTATTCTAAATGTGTGCGTTAAGAACACAATTTCGTTATTTGAACCCTTACGAACTTCACAAAATAATAATCAATCAATATGTGTTAAAACAACCGGAGGATATTAAATTATTGCAAAGAAATAAATCGAACGATCGAACAGATTATCACGTCCTAGTTGATCATCACAGATTTCTGTGGGAGGATAATGAACCGAAAACTTGGGAAGAACAGTTCGCCAAGAGATATTTTGAGAAATTATTTAAAGAATATTGCATAGCTGATTTGAGCAGATACAAGGAAAATAAAGTAGCTCTAAGATGGAGAATCGAAAAGGAAGTGGTTAGTGGAAAAGGTCAGTTTATTTGTGGCAATAAAATTTGTAATGAATCGGAAAATTTACGAAGCTGGGAAGTTAATTTTGCTTATCATGAACAAGGAGAAAGAAAAAATGCTTTAGTAAAAATAAGATTATGTCCATCCTGTTCAAAAAAATTAAATTATCATCATAAAAAACGTGAGATTAAAAGATTGAAGAAACAAAGTAAGTATAAAAAGAAGAAATCTGACTCGAAAGAATCTGGTTCGGAGGACGAGACAATAGTCTGTGACAGTTCTGAACCGGAATCATCAGAGTCTAGACGTATTGAAGCGGATATTCCAGAAACATCTAACGAAACTCCTTGGGAAGAACACAAGCCAGAAGTTATTAAATCTAGAGAAGAGGAAATGGAGGACTATCTTCAAGATTTATTAATTTAATTCGCTTTTTGTTTATTGCTTTTTGAAAATGAATAATTAAAAATTGTTATATTAAAAGTGATTAGTTTCATTTTCTTGTTTGAAGAAAATTTGATACTTTCTAGGATTTTTGTAGCATTTAGGCAACGCTGTTTCCGTCTTTCAATTACGTCAATTTGGTTTGTCATAAATCTAACCACAAAAAATTCTATATTTCAGTTTTGTTTATTTTTTTGATTTTCTTTTTTATTTCCTTTTTATTTATGTTTTTTTTACTTTATACATTTTTAAGATTCATTCTAAAGCAAGTTTAAATTATTTAATTTCATTGAAATTATAATTTTTACAAAAATAATGAGTGATCAAGAAGAGACGCTAGTGTTTAACTACATTGTCGAAGAACAGGAAACACCAAAAGATAGCTGTGGTAAGCAGGATGGAAGCTTTGACGAAAACCAAAATTCTAAACGAAAAAGTACAAGAAATTCGAGTAAATCACCACCGAGAAAAAGAAATAATTCCAATCAAAGCTATAAAAAAAAGAAGCTATCCAGAACACCTAGTGCTACAGCAAAAATTTCTAAAAAGAAATCCCAAGAAAATGGTTCTATTCAAAAAAATTGGAATTGCGATAATGTAACTGTTAAAATTGAAACTGTTGATGATGATATTCCTGAAACGAACAATGCCCAGACTACTTTGAACACCCCAGATGGTGAAACAGTTGGTAAGAAGATGTTTATCCCTGTTTTCATCTAATTTTCTACATTCTTTATTTCAGAAATCAAGAGAGAACCCATTGAGACTGACACTCAGTTAAAGAGTGAATCTCACAGTGAAGCAGAAGAAAACACAAAAAAAAGGAAACAATCAATTAACAATCTTATGAAATTGAAGAATTCCCCAAGCAAGGACTCAAATGGAGAACCTCCTTTAGAGACCACTAAAGTCGTGGATCTAAAATCTCATTGTAAAATGTAATAAAACACAAAGGCCTAAACACTAAAACCTTAAGGCTTTCTGATACAAATTTTTATGTCTTTCAGGCCAGTTAAAACGATTTTCAAATGTAATCAATGCTTGTATGTTGGAAATTCAAAAGCAAATCTAGAACGGCATACCTTGATCCACATGGACCCAAACGATATTTTATGGTATAAGTGCATGGATTGCGATTATAAATCGAAATATGAAAGCCAATTGAAAAGTCACAGTTTAATTCACAAGAATCCAGATGAAATCCAGTATTTTCAGTGTCCGCATTGTGAATTAAAGTGCATCAGAAAACATAATTTAAACCACCATATTAAGAGTATTCACGCAGACCGAGTAAATAATCTCCAGTAAGCTTATGAATATGTTTTTTTAATACAAATTAATGATTTTTCAATTGCAGATGTGCCGAATGTTCCTACACAACGTTCTCAAAGGAACGTTTAGTTGCTCATCTAAAAATGCACTCAAAAGAAGTGTTTATGTGTCACTTATGCAAATTTGTCACCAAACGAAAGGAATACCTTGAGAATCACATTAAAATTAAACATACGGAAGTGGATAGGCCTTTTCCATGTGACACTTGCTCTTATAAAGGCAAAACTAGACGGGAATTGGACAGACATTACAATAGAATGCATAATAAGGAACAATTACGTGTCTATCAGTAAGTGTAACTCAAAAATGATTAAAGGACTAGCCGTGTGCCCGTTGGAATCTCCCATCGGCATCATTATTATAATTTTATTTCCCCGAATACTAATTTTCTACATTCCGACCATCCTGTGGTTCCCCTTTATATGTATATAGGTGTATAGACATGCCAATGTATGTCAATCTTTCACTCTTTTTTTAACCATTTTGAGGGATTCATTTTCAAAAATCCTTTCTTAGTATTCACCTATGTTATATAGGGAACTCCTGTATAAAATTTCATGCTTCTGGTCAGATTGGTTTAGGTTGTGTGTTTTCTGTCAGTGTTAGTATTTTATTTAATAGATCTCAGCCAATTTAACAATTTCAGATGCAATCATTGCGAATTTAACTCGATTTACAAGAAAAATTTGGAATTCCACTTATTGCATATGCACCAAAACTCTAAAGGTTTCCAGAAGTTTATTTGCGGTCATTGCGAAAAGGAGTTTGCATATAAAAACGGTCTTAAAACTCACATAGTTCGTATACACTTGAAATTAACAGACGAGGATTGGCATAAGTATGTTTTTAATAAATTATAACTGAAGCAACAAAAAAACCGAATATTTTTAAGATGTCAAGAGTGTGAATACAAATGCAAGGATGTTAATACGTTGAAGAGGCATATAAAAAGGAATCATGGTGCTCCAAGACTGAACTGTAAGCAATGTAGTTTCGCCACCAATCGACAAAAATCTATGATTGCCCATATGAAGACGCACGAAGTTAGCGAAGATCAAATTTTGAAGGTAGATAATAAGTAAATGAAGATTTTTCGATTTTTTCCGGTTAATTTTTAGTGTTCGGAATGTCCTTATAGGATAATTCAATCAGTTTCGTTTCTGTACCATATGAAAGTGGTCCATGGTAAGCCTATTAGCACAAAAGACGTTAACAAATATTATGTCAAAAAAGAATGAATACCTCGGAGTGGTAAGTACGTTTCGAAGTTTGCTTATTAGTATTTTCGTAGCATACAAAGTTAAAAGTATAGGAATCAACTTGATGAAATTAAATTGAGTAATCTTGTAAATTATTTTTTTATTACAAAGCTATAAAGTGTTGTTAAAAGTACTCATTTGGGGGTGTAAATTACTTTTACTGTAAGAATGAGTAGTTATATCTGATAGAAAAAGTGCAATAATCTGGTTTTCTAAAACAATAGTATTTTGTTGATGATTGCTTGTTATTTAATTTTCTCAAAATTTTGCACTTGTTTTCCCCATTAGAGGAGCGAAAAAGCAATACGAAAAGTGTATACTCTGATTTCTGTTGTTGTTGCTTCAGGAATGTCACATTTCTTTCAGTTATATGTAATGCTATTTTAAATTTATGATATGTTTTTCATTATTTTAACGTAGCTTTTATTTTATTTAAGCATTTATTACTTTTTTTTAAATAATGGTTTATACGCGGTTGGCCATAAAATACGGACCATTAGAAATTGTCCGTAGTATTGGTGTACCCCGGTATAAAATGATAAATATTATTTTATAGTTTACACTATTGTTTTTTGATTATGTGTGGTAGTGTCCTTTATATTTTCAAATAAATGGTAAAATTTCATTTTTTCGTTTCAGTTTTTTTACCCAGTTACGTTCCTTCGTATGAGGTTGGTCTTCGTATTGGTTGTTACCACAAAGTCTGCATTATCATCAACATGTTAAGTAAAATAAGACAGGTCTTCCATTCTTTTTCCATATGCCTTTCTCAGTTGATTCTTCTTTATTAGTGTAAAGGAGTGTTTCTGTTTTTCAAAATAAGATATTTCATGAGACGAAATTTATTTCTTAATTGTAATTTGTGCGTTATAAAAATAGCTGGAAATTATGGCACTTAGTACTATGATGAACCTTTATAGCAGCAACTGGATTCAATCTATTTTTGAAAAGAGTCGTTTCGTTTGGGACTATTTTGAGGTGAAGACCCATCAACCACTTTAGAAACGGTAAACAATTCAATGGGAATGTGTCTCACAAAATCCTCATAATTCGTTGAGACATTTTGATTATTTAGATTCAACTGATTGGATAACGAAGGTCTTCTAGTGTTTTGGTCATTTTGGCAACTGTTGTCTGTTAATTTTGACGTCGCTGAACCTGTAATGGTTATGAAACATGAGTAACTGCTTAAATTTCAAATCTATTCGTACCAATGCTGTCTCGTTTGTTTTTAATCCTTTCAAATCCAGAGAAATCTAGAGCAGGAATGTTTTTAGCTGTTGACCAGTTTAGAACATTCTCAATAGCAGTGTTTCTTGCACTGTTTTCAGCGGTTTCTTTCATTTCATTGGAAAGTTCTGCTACTTGAGGTCTGGCAAACGTGTTTTGACTAAACATGCCTAAGTTTTTTTAAACCCTATGAAAACTATCTTTGTATGCCATGGCGCAAAATACCTTCGAATATCTCCTCGGTGCGTCTGGTTAAGGGAATGATAACTGTGTGTTCTCTAATTCCAAGTCGTGGCTCGTAAGTGTGGTGTCCAAATTGTTCTATAGTGCTAGTGCCAGCATTTCCATTCACTTCCATTATACCAATTTGTGTGGTCCGCACATGGTATGGAAAGTTTTTGTTAGCTACACTGGGCATTGTTAAGATCTATTAAACCAAAATTCAATGTTATTTATCAATTATTTTAAATTGCAATTTGAACTTGCCAGGAACATTAGGTGTCCACCAAATGATATGAAAAGTAATACAGCGCACACCACTGACTCTCTTACCCATTTGTCTATGTACGAATTGGCGGAAAGTATGAATGCAGGTCCTGCTATAAACCAAAGGGTTCCAAAGAGATTGAAAGGATAGTAGAAATTTGACTGAAAAGGACTTTTGTACTCATAGGTTTTTGAGTTGTGTTAACTCTTACTTTTTCTGGGTACTTTTTAAGGGTAATGACTGTAGAACAAATAAACATGCCCCAAGCGCATAGTCTCAATAGAATAAGGCAATAACCAGCAATGGATTCGTACAAGTATAACACTTCTCCTGGATCAAAAACCTTGAAAAACCATTAGAAAAGAAATAGATTCGATGACTTATTGATAATTTGAATGTTGTATTGTATGTTTACTTACCACAGCTTCGTATACAAATATCGTTAAATAAGTGGTCACATAAACGCACATAAAAATGGTAAGTTTTATAGTTCCTTTTACCGATAGCCTTCCTCGAGTTATAGTAAAACCTTTGGCCAAAAGTAATAGAAGAAGTAGAAAGCAAGTTTCTGAAGCTCCCATTAACATGTTAGCTACAATCTATTGATTTGTAGATTTGTTAGAAACAAGACGTTAAGCATTTTGTTACCAAATCTCTTAAATCCTGGTGATTCCCTGCCACTAATAGCCATTTTCAGATAAACAATGCACATCAAAAGGATTCCTATTAACTGAAGGATACAAGATGCAACAAAAATTTTGTAGGTAGTGTGAAGAAGTTGACGTTGTTTGAGTTCTAGTGAACAAACGGTTATTCCTAGCATTAGAAACGAGTAGGCAATGGAGAAGGCCAGTAAAATGGGTAAAATATCTACATATGTATGAAAATTTCAGATGATGGCTACACGCAAAATCAAATGTGATTTCTTACAAAATTCGTCAGCAGAAAAATGCTCGTGCCAGTAATCCCCAGGAGCTCCATTAGTCATGAGAAGTTGATAATTGATATCTATACCCTTAAACAAAACGAATTTTACAAATTATTCGCCATAAATCACGACACGATCAGTTCAAACCTTCGATCCATTACAATTGCTAACAGCTATAAACCACCATCGTTCTCTTGAACTTCTAAACCTTCTAGCGTTATGGCAATTTAAAAATCTACCTCTTCCAAAATACTCATTAAGACTTCTCGGTTTTTCGGGCAGCGAGCGTTTTTTAATTGGAGTATTCTCGTAATGAGACTCCTCCATCATCGAAAGAGTAGTTTCTTCAGGACTTATTGATGTAGTTGATGTTACAGTGGAAACATCTTCAACGGTGGAATAACTGGAAGACCATAATGTTGTAGTTCCAGCCACGTCACTGAGAGAAGTGGTACTACTGAGACGTTCAGTTGAAGTAGTGGTAGGTATTGTGGTTGGAGTTATTTTTATTTTGACTGTTCCTGTGAATTTTTGGTTTTTTTAAGTTCTATATCCTCGTGTTTCTACTACCTTTGGTTCGGATTGCAGGATTGGACTTGGGAGTTGGGATTTTAATCGTAAAAACTGGCGCAGGAGTTGTGTAAATGACCGGCCTAAATTGACATCCTGCAAATTCCCTTGCACCAGGAACTCTGGCAGTTAAATTTACGATTTGATTTTGTTGAACGTTTAAGACGGCTTCTCGGTCGTCGCACGTCTGTAAATTTCAATAAATACAGGGTTTTACGTGGAAGACCTTTTTAGTAATAGAAGTACCTTATTGGACTTGTAAACTGCTGGCCATTGGTCTTCTGTGTCATAGTACAACAGTAAATTAACATCACCTTGATTCTCATTATAGTCGATTATGTATTCAAATTGACCTTCTTCAGATAGAAAGCAAAATCTAGCTAGAAACGCCCAGTTCTGCAAAAAAAACACACATTTTCAAGTAAAACTAACCCTTTACAAATACAATGTTTACGTTATGAGTCTTCAGCGTTCCTTCCACATATTTACAATTGCAAAAGTAATAATTAAACAAATGAACGAATATTAGAAGCAAAGCTTTCATCATTTCTTGTTTGTTTTAAAGCTGCAAGCTCAAGTGTAGGGCGCTAAGAAATCAATGGTATAATGGAGAGTTCCCATAGAAACCATGGGTTCATTAACAAACACAAACAGCATGTTTTAATATCAGAAATACCGTATAAAATACCTTTAATAAATAACGAATCTTTAAAGTTGATTGACTTTCAAATAAATTAGTGGTAAGTGTGCTTGTTAGTCAGTGGACAAAGGTTTTTTTTTGGATACTTTGGGTGTTTGTTCTATAGGAAGTCATAAATTGGGTCGTTGATTTTATTTTGTTAATTGTGTTACTTTATATTCATATTAATTAGACGAATTTTAGTAAAAATTGAATAATTCAATAAAAAATATTACAATTCATAGTTTTTGATCAATCCCGTCTACTATTTATTCCAAAAAAATTATCTGATTTATTTAATTTCTTGTTTGACTATTATTAAAATTGTAGACTATGTAGTGGGAACAATTGTAAATTAAGCCTCCACACTTCCTGCATAAAAAAATATAAACAATTAAAAAGAAACTATTCTAAGTCATTCTTAGATGTCACCTCTTACAGTGGTAAACAGCTGAAAACAGAAACCTGTATTATCACCTGTCAATCAACTATCTATTCTGGGTGGGGTTATCCGTTTTTTTTCCAATACTTTGCCTTTATTTTTCTAAAAATCTATTGCCTGATTATTTTTCTCATAATCTTGCTTCGTTAAAATTCCGATCGTATCGAAGTCATCATCGATAATTTACTCTAGTTTTCATCGGTCTCAGATCGTTTTATTTTAAACGTCAATTTTTGAGGTTAGAAGTTTACGGTGACAGTTCTCCAAAAATCTACCTCCTAGTGCTGCCCGAAATTGTTTTCGATCGAATTTAGCGTTGTTTTTAATGGATTTTAAAAACGTTGTGGAATTGTGTTCTCTACAGTTTGAACAACAATTTTAGCGAAATAATTATGTGAATATCAAGACTTTTGATTCTCAATTAATCTGTGAAAGTGATGGTGTAATTTTTCGTTTGGACGCCATTTTGATTTGCAGTGTTAATAATTTTTTTTCTGTAAGTTTTCCTTGTTTCCTCATTTTTTTCTAATTCATCACATGTTTGGGTTGTTTTTTCAGTTTATTTAAACCGGTTATTGTGACTAAATTGTTGTGATTTCAGATCGAGTTATCATATGTTCTATGACATGTAATCACATCACATGTCATAGAAATTAGGATAATTGATGCAGATATGTGTTTTTGCTCAAATTACGAAGTCTGAAGTTATTATTTATATCAACATTAATCAGGAAATTGAGTATGCGGCAGAATTGTGCGACTGTAAAAATTTGAGCAAAAATTATCGATTATTTTACATTAATTGATACCTATAGTGACAAAGTAAATCAAAATATGTAATATAGGAATTTCTAATGCGGATCTTTGAATTTTTCTTGAAAAATATGAATCTTGTTCACGTTGACTGACTTATTGTGTCGTGTATGTGTTATTGATTTGAGAATTTTGGCTGTGAGTACATTTTTGAACGTACATGTACGTAGTAGTAATTTGAAAATAAATGAATACCTAATCTTCAACAGATCCTTGATAACGTTACACTTATTTCATAGAATTTTACAATTGCTTAATATTGATGGAAAACCATTGTTCTAAAATAGAGAATATGAGAAATATCACAAAAATTGTTAGCATTGAGTTTCTTTATGTTTTGTTCCCCAAATTCTATCTATGGTAATTTTATTGTTAAAGCCATAGATAACGTTTATAGTGGAAACGACGTTTATTTCATGTAATGACTCAGTTTTTTTGAATTTTCTGAAAGTGTTTAGTATTAGATGTAGAAAGGCACAAAAAATTTTCTGATCTGTGACTTATTAACGAACAATTTTAATTTCGACAACAATACCTTAATTTTATTTCCATTACAAAGTCACTATAGTAGTTCGATTATATTTTACAGATATGTGACAATTACAACTTTAAATCATAGTTTTACAGTAAAAGAGTGCTCTGCATTTGGAGGTTGAAGCACTCAACTGTTAGTATCATTTATCTACATGTGGTGTAGTTAATTTGAAGGAGAAATAAAGTGGAAATTTATTGTTAAAACTTGTTAAACTGCAAATTCTCACCACATTCCCTATGATAACGAAATTGCGAAACACTTATCACTTTTTTAGTTTTTCGTTAAATCATGCAAAAATAAATTCATTTTAACAGGTTTGCAATGGTTTTGCAGAAAATGGTTCTAATTTAGCCGGTCCAAATTGAGTCGAAATAATGGCGCCGGTCCCCCGGCCAGGCAGCCTCCGTGATCCCGACATTGCCGAGCTTTTCTTCAAACATGATCCTGAAAAAATTTTCGAGGATCTCAGGGAGATTGGCCACGGCAGTTTCGGAGCGGTGTATTACGCCAGATGTCTTATATCCAAGGAAATTGTGGCCATTAAGAAAATGTCGTTTAGTGGCAAGCAGAGCTTGGAGAAGTGGCAAGACATTCTGAAAGAAATACGGTATCTTATTCAATTTTAAAACATTGTGCACAGATCTCTAATGTATGACGTGGAATTTTTAAATAGGTTTCTCAAAAAATTAAAACATTCAAACACGATAGAATACAAGGGATGCTATTTGAAAGACAATACTGCCTGGCTTGTTATGGAATATTGCTTGGGCAGCGCATCGGACATCATTGAAGTACACAAAAGGCCGTTACGAGAAGAAGAAATATCTGCTATTTGTGAAGGAGTGTTGAAAGGCCTCAGTTACCTACACGAATTTGGAAGAATTCATCGGTAAGATACAATTTTAAGAGAAATTGTATAACAAGTAAAAGTTACGTATTTTTCTAAGGGACGTGAAAGCAGGCAATATATTATTAACTGAAAATGGCACTGTTAAACTGGCAGATTTTGGCAGTGCGTCCATCAAATGTCCTGCGAATTCTTTTGTTGGCACTCCCTATTGGATGGCACCAGAGGTTCATTCGTACATTATCTTCGATTTATCTTGTCTATGTCTAAATTTTAGGTTATACTAGCTATGGACGAAGGTCAGTACGATGGCAAAGTGGATGTGTGGTCTTTGGGAATCACTTGTATAGAACTGGCAGAACGTAAACCACCATATTTTAATATGAATGCCATGTCTGCGTTATATCACATTGCCCAGAATGACTCTCCCACATTGTCCTCAAATGAATGGAGTGATGTTTTTAAACATTTCGTGGAAGCATGCCTACAGGTGAGTCTCTTTTTCGTCATGTGTATTTTCTCCATTAACATGGTCATTTCATGTAGAAATCCGTACAATGTCGACCCAGTTCCCAGCAATTGCTTTCCCACATTTTCGTTGCCCGTCAAAGATCCCCCAGCGTTCTAATCGATTTGATACAAAGAACGAAAGCGGCCGTCCGAGATTTAGACAATTTGAACTACAGAAAAATGAAGAAAATCTTAATGATTGACAATTGCGAAACTGAAAGCAACATAGATTCGTTGCCAGATGTGGATGATGCACCAGAAGAACCCACAGCTGGCGACAGTTCCAAAAGTAACTCTGTAACCTCAGAACATTCAGTGCATTCCGTTGGTGTTTCGGCCAGTAGTCAATCTAGTAGCACAAATAGTTTACCAGCAGGTTGGCACTTGTTTTGATTGGACGAGTTTTTCGAATAATTTAATTTTTAATCAAGGTGTAGAAGATGGTATGGCTAGAAGACATCGTCCAATAAATCATGCCGCAGCGGCTGCCTTAAACGAGCACTCAGCCGGTAACAATTTCGCCACCATTCGAACTACAAGTATAGTGACCAAACAGCAAAAAGAACACATGCAAGAGGAGATGCACGAACAAATGTCTGGTTACAAGAGGATGAGGCGCGAACATCAAAGTGCTCTTATGAAATTAGAAGACAAATGCCGAATGGAAATGGAAAGCCACAAGAATCAGCTTGACAAGGAATACGACGCGTTGTTGGCCAATTTTAGCAAAGAATTGGAAAAGTTACAGACACGGTATGAGTTGTCCCTACTTTATGTAACGGTGTTAATTATGTTCATTTTAACAGGCATCAGCAGGAGCTCGAGCGCAAAGCGAAACAGAGCGCAGCTTCCGAGAAAAAGTTGATAAAAGAGATAACTGGTAGACAGGACAATGACCGAAAGGCCTTTGAAGCCCACAGGAAAAAAGAATATAAAGCCAATAAGGAGAGATGGAAACGGGAGCTTTCCCAGGACGATTCCACTCCCAAACGACAACGGGATGCTACGTTACAGTAAGTTTCAAGTGTAATTACGCCAAACCTACATTTTATTATTTATTATTTAAAATTTATTATGCATTTATTAGAGATAACTTTGTATAATATTTCTAAATATTCTTTAAAACATTTTTAGAACCCATAAGGATAATTTGAAACAAGTAGACGCTCAAGAAGAGCGTCGATTATTAATAGGACAAAAAGCAGAATTAGATTTAGAATTACGAAAGTTTAGGAGAAAACGATTGTTGACTTATCATCAACTAGAGCAGGTAAGATCACTGACTGTTTACAAATAACGAAGAAATTAATATTTCTTATCAATCCTTTTTAGAACTTGCTCAGGCAAGAACTTCACAAACGTCAACAGCAACTCGAACAAGCCCACGCTATGTTATTGCGACATCACGAAAAAACCCAAGAGTTGGAATATAGGCAACAAAAGGCGGTGCACGCGTTGCGTGAAGAACAAGTGAAAAATCAACACGACACCGAGCTGGCTAATCAGCAAGAATACATGAAAAGAACTGAACGAGAAATGCGCAAAAAACACGCATTGGAAATTAAACAGCAGCCGAAATCGTTGAAACAAAAGGAAATGATGGTGCGCAAGCAATTCAGGGAAACATGCAAAGTTCAAACGAAACAGTACAAGGCGTTGAAGGCGCAAATATTGCAGACCACGCCTAAGGAACACCAGAAGGCAGTAATTAAAAAATTGAAGGAGGAGCAACGTAGGAAATTGGCTCTGTTGGGTGATCAGTACGAACAGAGTATTGCTGAAATGTTGCAAAAGCAATGTATTAAATTGGACGAAAGTCAGGAGGTCAGTATTATTGTATTTTCATTTTGATGATACATTTTTTATTATTTTTTTATTATAGTTGCAATGTCAGCAAATGCATGAGAGGCTAGAATACGAGCTAGAAATTTTGATTGCATATCAAAGTAAAAATAAAATGCAAGCTCAAGCTCAGAGGGACCGAGAGAAGAAGGAGTTGCAAGAGCGAGTGGACCTTAGGAAATCTCTTTTAGAACAAAAGGTTTTTAAATAACTATAAATCAGTTTCTGTTTCCAATTTTATCCTTATTCCATAATGTAGATGTCAGCAGAAAATCAAAGATTTATAGAAGAACGAAGTGAAAGAATAAGGATTCTTCATGACAAACAAGAGAAGGAACTTGAAGACTTTGATAATGAATCAGTTAGACAAGGTTTCAGGTAAAAGGCATTTAACAATTTATTAATATAGTGTTTTAAATTTCTTTTATTTCTACGATAGCTCATTGGCAATTGCTGAGATGCTAAAGTGCGATTTCTCATTAGGAGAAATGTCTCGAGTAGATTTTGATGGAGAAACTAGCCTGTCCGGGTCAATGCTCAGTTTAGCGCATTCGAATAGTTCTACTAGTTTCCCACCGAATTCAGTTTAGTTTTCATAGCTGCTATACACAGACTGGATTTTTTTCCAGAAGATATAAATTAGACAGGTGATGTGTTACGGTCACGAACGGTTGCAATACTCCGCGGGCGATGTCCGTTTTGTAGTTTACTTTTCATCTTTAATATTAAGAAACTAGAAAACGGACCAGTTTCCTTACCCAATCGCGGTGCCAAAGTTGGACGAAGCTTTATGCGAATATTTTCTTGAAATCTTAACTGGATCGATACATTTTCCCGAAAGTAAGTTGATCTTTAACAGGGTCTTTATTTTTCGATATTTGGATCAGTTGCAGTGTTAAAACTAAGCATAAATATACCATGTAAAAGTTGGTTTTGTAAGTTTAAAAGAACTGTTGATCCTAAAGGTCTTCTTGAATCGACGTGACATACTCGCAATTGGAATAGCGACAAAAATCATGGTTATTGTGAATAAAGCAAGGTTGCCAGATGCAGTAGTAAATGACGTAATTAGTTTAATTGCCTTAAAAAATCTAAATTACAATGGTGGCAGGTTATTTGCGTGAGTTGTTTTAACTATTTTTGCGCTCTACAACACGTTGTCATTAATCATTGCATGTGTGAACCTTAGTTTAATACCTTAAACTATGCCATGCAAACAATCGCCACGAGTGATTTGAGAAGGCTTTTATGCAACCTTTATACAATTTTTGTTTCTATAATCATTTAGGACGTTCTCTTTAATAGCGGGCAGTAAACTTGAAATTTTTATTAGTAAAAAAACGGTGTTAAGCAACACTTTTTTTTATGGATAAAAGTTGAAATTTCGGTATTGTCGAATTTCCTTCAATATAAGTCAAGTTTGTACAGGACTTTTGATTGTATATTGGCATTGTATATTGAGTTATTGTACAAATTTTCAATAAACATCGAAAAAATGTTGGTGTCAAAATATAATTGAAGGTTTTGTATATTTTGAATTAAACTACTTAAAATAGTGATGTAACTAAAAAAGACTAACTATACCAAAAATGTGTTTGGTATAAACGCTTAAATATTAATTATTATGATATAAAGTGAAATCATTAAACTGGCTTTCAAGTATTGTAAAAAAGGTAAATTTATGTAAATGTAATGTAATGCTTCTCTTTTTGTACATTTTTTTATTTGCGATGATTAACGATTAAAGAGAGTCCCGAATTGTAGTGAAATGTTTTTTTATTTTATTTAGTATTGCAATTTTTACCGTAAAAATCACAAAACGAGCTCACATTTTAGAATAATTTAACTGTAATTTTCTGTTAGATTTTTTTGTTTTTCTCAAAAGATTGCATTCTTAAAATTCTCAAAAGACTGACTAAAGTCTAACTCGAATAGTTTCGTTTTTTTTTGTAATGAAAATTGTACCTTTTTTGTTAAAAGTTGTTAATGAGAAATTTTATGAGGTCACTGATGAACGTAAGTACAAGATTACAGTTTTTGCAATTTACTAGGTACGCATATATGAAGCGGCTTTTTAAGGGATCTTGTATTTGAACGATTATATCTGTAGCTTGGATGTTAGGTGGGTGACGCTGATCTGATTGTTCATATAGTGGATCCAAAAAGTATAAGTCGTTTTTAAATTAACAAAATACAGAAAAAACAGACGCGATATGTGGAATGTTTTATTAACAAACTGGAATATGAACAATTTTTTGAGAAAACACTATTTTCCATAAACAATACCTGCTTTTTTATGTAATTGAACTAACTGACATTGACTTCCCTCATCAGCTTAGAGTATATTTTGAATTCAAGAAAATAAAAAATTTCGTTCAATTTTCGTCCAAATTTTATACATAGATATACATATATAGGGTGACTTGTTAATAATGGGTCATACTGCGCCGGAATGTTTGGTCTTAAATACAGTCGTTTTAGTAAAAAAATTGAAAGATGTTTTTTGAACACTATTTATTGTATACATGTGTTAGATCTTCGTTCGCATGGTGAATACGCATCTCTAAAGTTAAAATAACTTTTTTGGTCTAAACATTACGTTGCTAAAATATGACTCTACTTTAACATGGCAACCTGTATATATTTAATTTTTGTTTTTTTGCTTATGATAAATTGTTTATTGTAAATATTTTTTTATATATGAAAGGTGTGGATTGTATGTAATTCTATTAAATTTGTTTTGAAATTTAATAAAGTTTAAGATTTGCCTAAAGGAAGGAACGGAATAAACGTTAGGTAAACGCTCAAAATTCGTTTGGATGTGTAGAAGGATAATGTTGTATGGTCGAAATTTTAGGAAATGTAACGGTTAGTTTTTCTTTTAAACCAGTATTCATTTAGGTCTGGGCAGACTAGGTAAAACAACAAGTTTCATTCATTTCTAATAAATTTCTTAGAAGGAATCTCATTTTCGGTTCTATGTTAATGAAATTTGTTGAAATTTACTTCTTCAGTAATTAAAATTACCTTTTGTTTTTGTATGTTTTTTTTGTATGATCCTCTTGGTTAACCCCGAATTTTAATAATTTTTTTTTTCATTTAGCATATTAAACAAAATAAATACTTAACGACACTGAAGATTTAGTCAAAAACGAGATGTACATAATTTGTTGAAAAAGCTTCTTCTATTTGTGTCAAATTTATTATTACATATTAATAATGATTATTAATGTAATTTTTTAACTTAAATTATATAGTCAGCTCATAAAACAGTCAACGTTTCTTATTTTTATCATACCAATCCAATGGTTTTTTCATATTCTTCATCTGAAATTTTTTTCTTTTTAAATTTTTTTAATAGTGCTATATCGTTTTTAAGTTCTTCCAAGTCCTCTTCGCTTATTCCACCTACGAAAACCATCGGAACCATTAAAATTTTATTTTAATAAACTAGTTCAATCATCACCTTTTCGTTTTTTACTTTTATTCTCATTTGCTGAAGCTATTTTTCTTTGTTTTCTTTTCAATCTCTTTTCCTTTCTCGTTTCTTTGTTTTGCTTTGAAATTGACCATGGCTCTGTGGCCTTTTTAATGTGTTTTATCGTCTTATTAGGCCATAATCCTGTAATAAAAAAGTTAATTGGTGTACTGCTGTTGACTAACCTCTCGTAAATTTGTTTGCATTGTTGTCGTCATTAAAATTGGCAAACTCAAAATTTTTTACCAGTTTTTTTATATTCCTCTAGTTTCTTTAATCTAATTGCTTCTCTATTTTTATCCTTGTAAGGAATTGAGTTTAAATCTAAAGTGGGTAGAGCAGGAAAATCTGTGACATCTCTGTTTTTCAATTCTGGCATTTTAGGCATTTGCAATAATCCATAAGTGGCTCCAAGTGCTCCTAGAGGCAATTCCTACCATATAAACCAATTTAAGTTATATTATTTTTTCATTAAAATAATCTCAAGGGCACCTTGACTTTGAGTAAAACCGAACACTCATGCTTCGAATAAGCTCTAACGTGCGATACAAAGGCTTTTGTAGCATTCTCCATTAAAGCTCGATCCTTTTTATGGAGATTTCTAATTTTATCTCTTAACGTGTCTATCTGAAAATTAAAAATCAAGACTTTTTCAGAACTATTTTCTTCTCACCTCTTGCTGAGTAATTTCATCATTGATTTGATTCAACTTAACTCGTTGATTAGCTTGCAGGAAATCAACATATGCTTCCTCATTTTTTAATAAAACAATTAGAGCGCTTCCCTGTTGTCCTTGTCTTGCAGTTCTGCCAACTCTATGGACGAAGGCAGTGGCACTTGCAGGGGGATCCCATTGAAGTACCCAATCTACCTAAAAAAGATCTGAGATTTAAAAAAATGTTTTCTCTTTTAATCGGATTTCACCTCTGGGATATCAATGCCTCTAGCCATAACATCAGTGCACAGTAAAAGAGCTTTATCGCTGTTTTTGAACTTATCCAACACTTTCTTCCTTTTTTCTTTCATTTTTCCGTGAATAGCCATAATGGGTAGTTGCACACCCTTGGGCATAATGTGAGGAAATATTTTTGACCAATAATCAACACATGCACATGTGGGAAGGAAGAGCATTGATTTTTTAATTCGTTTTTGTTTGAGAAAGTTCAAAAGGGATGCAAGTTTTCCTGTAAAAGCATTGGTGTCATTTGGAAATGTACTATTTTTAATATTTACCATCATTTTTTGTCTGAATATAATAGTTTTGCAATAAATCTGGCGTGCTTTGTTTGGCTTTTGCTGATACACTGATTAATACGGGATTTCTTAGTCCAGCTCTTATCAAGTCTTGAACCTAAAAAGATATTCTCTTATAAGTATTTAGTTTTAAAATATCATTTTCTCCCAGACCTCTTTAGTTTGAGTGGCTGAAAACAGTCCTGTCCTTCTTTGTCTAGGAAGATAACTTAATATTGTATCTAAGGTTTTTTGAAAACCCATATCCAACAATCTATCTGCCTCGTCTAAAATTAATACTTCCTGCAATATAGTTATAATTTTATTTATAAAATTCGTTATTTATTTATGAACTTACTAAATTTTTAATTGCATTGGGTAGGTTAATCCCTTGCTTCCGAGTTAATAGATCCTCCAAGCGGCCTGGAGTGCATATAACAATATTTCCTCCATATTTTTTAAAGTTATTTAAATCATCTTCGACACTATTGCCCCCCACAAAAACAATTTGCTTCAAATCCTTGAAAAATGCTTTGAATTTAGTGTTCTTAGCAAAATGTATTAATACTAATTACCGTCATGCTTGGCAAAAGTTGGTCAAGAACGTCTTTGGTTTGTAAAGCAAGTTCTCGCGTTGGAGATATTACAATTGCTCCAATTTGATGTTTTTGCCATTTTTCTTCAAGATCTCTAATTTTTAGTATATGAAGCAGTGGAACAAGAAATGCTAATGTTTTTCCAGATCCTGAAAATATAAAAATAATTAAATTATAACTATAAATTGTGGAACCAGCACCTGTAACCGCTTCAGCAGCAACGTCTTTTTTGGCTAAAAATTGCGGTATAGTAGCGGCTTGTATAGGAGTCATAAATGGAAAATTCAAGCTTATTACAGCCGCTTTTACTTCATGGTGTAGAGTTTCTAGTAAGTCATCCCATTTTTTTGGCATTTTTGCAAATATTTATTTTGACTTTTCAAAGGAAAACATGGGATTCAAATAAGGATTTAGTGAGGTTATGATCATCTGTCAAAAAAATTAGGGCAGTCTAATACGATAGACAACCAACAATACAATTGTTTAATGAAATTTGTTTGCTGCTAAGGGCCGTATTCATAGTCGCATCTTAAGTCTTCCTCAGCACTCATGTCTTCCTTGACCAATAAGGAGTGTTTGTTTGCCATGAATAGTCGTTCCTCATCGGTCAAGGAAGACATGAGTGCTGAGGAAGACTTAAGGTGCGAATATGAATACGGCCCTAAATGTTTTAAATATAAATTGTTGCTTAAAATGCATTTTTCGGAAATTCTTAATGACATCAACATAAAAACGTTATACTAATTAGAAAAAAATTATATACATTAAGCATTAAGAAAACAAAATTATTCTATTAATAGAAACTAACCGAAGGCTGTTTAATAAAGGCATCGAAAAACGAAAAAAAAACGACAAAACTACTATATCAACATTAATTTTATTATAATAACATTGCCGAGACTCTCTAAGCGCATACCTTATAGTTGGAAAAGTACTGCCAGTTGAAAGTAACCGGTTCTATTTGATGGTTGTTACGTGAAACTCACATCGCTTATCAATTTATTCTTCACTCTTGTTTTCTAACAATTTTACTACAGTTGATTAGATTTGTTATTTCAGTTTTTGTTACTTCTTCTGTTTACAATTGGTACGTAACTCATACATTTTTCTCCTTTTTTTTATGAATTAAATAGTGTTGAAAAGTTTTCGGTTTTTGTTTAGGTCCCAAGGTTACCACAAACCTCACTTTTTTTTATTTGGCACGATACCTAAATAAATTGCCCCTTCAAGACGTTGTTTTTAAAAAAATTGTGGACATTTTTTGCCACTTCTGCTGCATTTCAGTTATACTCTTTTTGTACATTTATTGGATTATTGTTATTTGTTAACGACCCTAGTTCCACTTCTTTATCAAGTTCTTCATTACAGCAGCAGTCTATAGAGGTGTATGATATCTTTACGTTTTCATCGTAAAAAATTATGCAACACGCAACAAGCTAATACAATTATTTCAGTATTTTTTAATTTACAATTAATTGGATAATTAAAAATTTGAAATCTTGTTAGGGTAAATGCTCCTAATGTCGGCCTTGTTCCCAAAGTCGGTCGCATTGTCCTTTTTTTTAATTATATCAAACACGTCGTTTTTTCTACTCGCCTCTAGTTTTTTGCAAACGAGCGTTTACCCTATAATCATGCCTAAGTGTCAAAGCTTCATCCGATATTAAAATTGTTGGAATAAGTTGGTTACTGTTCATTAACTTTGAATCTTCTGGTAAGTGTAGATGGGAATTACAGAAAAAATTATTCGGCAAAATACTATTTTTTATAACTCTTCTGTGCGATATTCTAACTAATTTCTGTCAAAGACGATCAACAATTCATACATAGCATTAGCATTTGCTATTAAAACACGACTATGGTAGCATTTGTAATTAAAATAAAAAAATCCACCACTGTGTAAAGGGGAAATGAACTGTACATGCTTTCCATTAACACTACCCAAACAATTAGGAGAATTCCATTTATTTTCAAGTTGTTTTGCTACGTTATTTTATTTGTTTTGAGTCGCATAAAACTGAAACAGAAAAAANTTCCTATACATCCAAATTACCCTTTTGAACCTGCTTTAGTAATTAACGGCAAAAAAACTTACATGCCTAGTTAATTAAACTTCTATATGACAATTACATTCGGGTAATTCGATTGCGAATTGAAATTAATGCAAAAAAGTAGCATTTTAATGAAAATCTGAAACAATCATTGTCAATTGAAACCCTGTTTGATCCAATTACCTCAATTAATTATTCGAATTTTATGGATAAATTTCAATTTAAAATTATTAAAATGAAAATTATTTAATTAAAATCCAGGCTCAGTAAAATATATATTGCATTTTGGATTTGATCATTTTTGCTAATTTACCAATTTTTGATGACGTTTTATTCGAAATAATTATTGTTTCGAATTGGCTGATATATGGTCTTCCAAAGTCAAGGTTCCTTTTAACATGGTACATCTAAGTTGCATACGTAAGTATAAATTGTACACAGCATAAACTAATTAAAAAAAAAACAAACATTCGCAAAGGAGTTTCAGATGGTGAGTTATTTTTAGTAATACGAGGGTTATTCTAAAAGTTTAATTTCCTAATAGTTTAGTGAAACTTTTTGTTTAGATTTGGTATTTCTCAATTCAATTTAGATTAAAATTTCTAACGGATTTATGATTTTTTATAACAATTAGGAACAACGAATGACAAAAAATTCTTTACTGTAAACGTATTATTACTTACGATCGAAGTAAAAAAAGACGTAGAATAATGTCCAATGGAAATTTGTTTTTACAAAACAACACGTCCACGAGTCAAACATTGCCATAAATAAACTTCGTGATTTTCGAGTTCCAATTGATGGACTTTATTCACTTGATTTAGCTCTTTGTGATTATTAGATATATATATTTTTTAAACTGAATCAAAGTTTAGAATTGACATTTTTTCCAGTTTATGTCTTACAAAAATATAAAATACGAATGAATAGGACGTTAATTTCAAAACTTTCAACAATTAGACGGTAAAGAGTTGAAAGAGGCGAGGTAATTTAAATTTAGCTCCCTCAAAAACTCAATCAAAAGTGACGTGTCTCGGTGATTTTTAAAAAAGTCAGAAATGAATACGAATATACATAAATAAAATCATAACTTTAACTTCGTAAATGATTTATTTTCATCATTTTTTTATCGGTACAGTGTTGTGTATAATACATTGATAATGTTTTTTTTTTGTTAATAGTTCTGTAACAAGCAGGCCAACGCAGCATTTTCAACATCTCGGCCAATTTATGTATTTATTTATTTTATTTTTTTTTGATATGTCAGCTGACCAAGTTCACAACCATTCATAAAAATCACTTAATTAAACCATGCCCTAAATAATGTAATCGTAGAAAAAACGATACAAATTTCATATTGTAGATGTTATTATTTCGGGGACACTTTCGTAACTCTTTATTATCCATTCCAATTTTCTAAAAATATGAAAATTAACAATTGTGCGCTTAATAACATGCGTTTAAAAAAAAAACACTGAAACCTATTTTTCTTTTTCAAACAATACAAAATTCGCATCGCTTTATCATTAATTCAACAAAACAAGAACAGTTCCCACACATGAGATGCGAAAAAACCATACGGTTTTGATGTATAAACTGCATGGTTTCTTCAAAAAAACAAAAAACAAAAAAAAAAGAAAACAAGAAAAAAGTTTATATAATATAAAAGCGTATTTTATTATTTATAGAAATATTTTTTATATATTTACAATAAGAAGAATAAGGAGAAGAAGAAGAAGAAGAAGAAGGATTTTTCGCTTCAATTAAAAAGACCGGAAAGTTTCTTCATAAATTAAAGAAACTTGAAGGTTTTATTAATGTTTCTTTGTTTTTGGGGGTGCAGTTTTTCTGAAGATTTATAGCGTAATAAATAACATTTATAGCGTTTTACTATATATGTTTACAATAAATGTTATATAATGAGTCTAAAAGAAAATTGTATCCTTATTGTGCGTTAACGAACAAATATTAATGAAAATATGGATGTGGTTTTGTAAGGTTTTTGTCTGGCTATTCTAGTAAACTATTTCAATACAAATATCACATACATATGTAGAAAAAAACAAAAAAAAAAACAAATGTTTTTAACAACAAACACTAAAATGATATCTAAAAAGAGAAAGAGCCACTAGATAAAGGAAAAATCGTCAATAACAGATCAGATTTTTCTTAAATAGAAGCTCATTGTTTGTTTTTTTTTACATTAAAAAAGCTAGATAACAATTTAAGTCTTAATAACAATTTAAAATAAGTCAATCTCTTTTTTTATGTCAAAAAGATATTTTTTGGTCTTCTTTTGTACTTAAACACTGACTTAATGTGATTTTTACGAGATTAATACTGATTTTTTTTTTAAGTATAGATTAAGATATGGTAAAGAGGTCAAGCAATATGGGTAACCATACAAGCTTTTTCTTCATGAACACGATTTTTACAAATATTTTTTTATCTATTATTGAACAAATTTATCTTTTTAATATACATAAATTTGTTAAATAATTTGTTTTTGACAGCAAAACTAGCAATTGGCTGCCAATTAAGAACAAAATAACAGTTATTCAGTCAATATATGTATTTAGATTTGTTGTAAGAATATGAAGAAGAAGAATATATTATCAATATGGCATCTATATGTATAGAAACGTTTTCGTCTAATACAGCCTTAATTGAAGGTTTCTTCGTTTTCCTAGATCGTGTTGTTAATAGTTTTTCAGGTCTGAATACCTACGAGGGTCATTTAACAATTTCACAAAAACAGAGATATTTAAGAAGATACGTGTCCTGATGAAACTAACGCAAATGTGATCGCAGTCCTTATAAAAGAGAATTGGAATCTTGCAGATGCACATGAAATAGTGATTAAAGTTGTTTTTGGATGAAAATAGCTAACTAAAACAAAAGATGTATTAAATCAATTTCTTTATGACCGCGTTGGAATGTCAATATACCGGCTCCATTACAAAACTTGTTGATTACTATGAATAGTTTCTATAGCTCTATATGAAAAGTTAGACGTTTTCCACAGAGTTGCGATTAAAAATGGTTCTGTTCTGTGATTTTGAATCAAAGAAGAGTTAAACAAGAAACAGTCACAAAACAATTTAAAAAGAAAAGAAACTCGTAGTCGTAGAAAAGGTAAAAAAAATCAACAAAGTGTAATACCGCATTTCATAATATGCCAATTGTAAAAAATTAATCATCCGTCAAACAGTACTGATTTGGTTCCTAGTGTCATTGTTTGTTTCTTTTCAATTTCAAAACGATTATAGTGGTAGATATTTCAAGATCGAAAAAAATAATTTTGCGAGGAAATTTGCTTCTCTTTTAACTCCGTTTCGTGAATTGAAGTACACATCCCTCGTATGTAAGTGATGTTAAACGTTAAATGTAAGGTTTATTTGTAAATTACAACATGTAATATTTGGTAAAATATATAAAAATTAAAATTTTGAATAAAATGTGAAATGACAAAGTAAAGTGGACATATTTATTTTCATGTTTAGTTGTAAGACTTTTCAGAAAATGAAGGTATATGGGCACTACCTGAGTATTCTAAATAACACAATAACTGTAATGTATTATAAATAGTATAGAATTATTAAAGAGTTGCCTATAATATGTTTTTTTTATTTACAATACTGGCTTGTTGTAAGAATATGTTTTTTTTTCAATAATATTTCTTACCCAATGTGATTTCATTTAAGTACTTATATATTTCTTTTAAAATACTCTGTGTCTAGCTACAGTAGGAAATTTTATCAAATGTTGCGTTTATATTTACAGTGCTTCAACAATATAATTTTTACATTTAAATAACAAATGTACAGGGTCGTTTTACAATAAATCTCTTTGAAAAATCAATGAGGGAAAACTAGAACGGACCACTGGAATACGAATATACAAAAGTAAAAGACAAAATTTACTGAATCAATATTATTGTCTTATTTTGTCATACAAACCTTTTACAATAAAATAAACGCAACATCCAACAAATCCTGTTGTTCAATAGTCAAACCCACACATTACTTCATCAAATATGGTATATCAAAAGCCGATAACAAATAACTTTACATTGCCAACACGAATCTTTCACTTTTAACACGAAAACGGTTCTCAACTGAGGGTTATTTGCCCCCGAGGCCGAATTTCATAAAAATCAGTTCCTTCCCTTTTGATAAAATATCGCCACCGGGGGCGGTGATCTCATTGAGCTTTTGCATCAGATTCGGAGCGCCAGGCGTGCCCGGCACTCCTGTTTGTTGAGTTTGAGTTGGCCCGGTTCCTAAACCACCCACATTGGGAACGACTTGTGGGACACCTTTATGTTGTATCCGCTGATTTGATTGGTTGGTTTGACCGTAAGTGGTTTGGGTCACGGGTTGTGATTGGCTGGACCCTGTTAGGCTTGAGAACAATCCACCCATCGAGGTGTTTTGGGAAGGTGGTTGGCCGAACTGCGCCTGAGTGGTTTGCTGGTTCGGTTGCACGGTTTGGGTTTGGTTACCAGGCCCTGGTCTCAGCATCCCTCGCAGTCTCCCCTTTAATTTAATTGAAGTTTTAAGTTTAAAAACAACGAGAAAAAACTTTTTAAAATATTTATTTTCGAACTTGTTTAAGCAAAAATGTCTAAAAATGCATTTTGGCCATGAAATTATTGTTTGTTTTTCCTTAAATTAATTTTAAAACACTCTCTTTTTCAAAACGTCATTAAAGATTTTTTTCAAATTTTGGTTGAAAAATACCCCAATTTCTTAGCCATTTCGTTGCATTCTAAGCTTTATACGTCCATAAACTAAAAAAAAATAATAATAATAAAATGAAATCTAAACTTTTTGAACTAAAAGTCAAACATGAACATATAAAATAATATAAAATAGCATTTTTTTATGTGTCCATGATCTAAATTCATTAAAAAACTAAAACTTTGTACTTTGTAAATTCAACAATTCGTTTTTGTAAAATCCTAATTCCTAGCAAAAAATCGTGTAACAAATTCATGTGTTAATATCGGAAAAATTCCTACGAAAAAGCGGATTATTGGTATTTTTTTAACAGTTTTATATGTTTTTTTTTTGGTAAAAAACAACGATAAGCAAACATTAATCAAGCGACAAACATGCAACAAAATATCTTAACTCTATACAAAAAACAAATTATAAAAAATAATAGTCATTCCACATCAATTAAATTTTTTCTTTTGGGAGGGGTTCACTCTGGGGACTTAGCCAATCAATAAACATTGAAGCGAATTAAAAACTCAAATCAGGCCAATAGCAAAGCGATTTTCAGAGATAAAGAGAGAGATAGAGAAAGAGAGATAAATAGAGAGATATAGACAGTAGAAAAGAGAGATTGAGATTGAGAGAGAGTAACAAATATACCTGTTGGTGCTCGGTAGATGTGTTGTTGGTGTTCGACATCGATGCTTGAGTGTTGTTGAAGGATGAGTCTAACTGAGAGGAGCTATACAACAGGTGGCAGGCATCTAGACCAACAGACAGACAAACGAACAACGATCAGGCAAAATGTGGCAATCCTGCGTCTGATCAGCGAATAGCGAACAGAGATTTTTCCAGGACACAACTTTATTGCAGTCATATTGGCAACATTGTTAACTTTATTTATCCAGTTACCAGATTATGCAGTAAAAATGACACCAATATGAAAGGCAAATTATTGTCATGCCATTGTTAAATAAATAATTTTAAAAGACAATACAAGTGTGAAAATAACCTATTATCGCATATTGTGCGCTTTACCAATTTTTCTTTAACTTTTTAAAGGTTCTATTGTCTTTTAAATTATATTTTAAATTGAGTTAAAGAGGTAGAAAAGTTAGAGCTAGCAATTGGCAATCCGATTTTAAGTGCAAAATTCATACATTGAGAGTACACACGCCAAAAATAGTTCATTAATTAGGAGAACAAATTATACATTAATAATCAATTATCGAACTATTTATGGCAACAATTAAAGCTATCCATTCATTTTTGACAAGCGACTCAAAAAAGGGAGCGTCAAAAACGAATTACATCACACGCTTGCGAGACAAAAAAATAAGTAGGTACACAGAAATACAGAAAGTGTTTATTTTCATTTGATAAAACGGACACAAAAATGTGTTTAAGTGTCAATTTACGATCCGAGTATCAGTGTAATCAGTAATTTTTCCACACTAAAAAAAAGAATCAAGGACAAAACCCTGCGATGGCAAGTGTGTGATGAAATTTCAAGTAGTGTAAAAATCAATATTTTGTCCTTTCAATTCAATTTAATTATATAATAATACTTAACGTACCTTTGCCTCTATTCTGAACCACGCCCCCTGGGCCTCGCAATTGATTCTCCCGCGGTGGTGGGGGCGGGCCACGCGCCCCAGGTCCCACCCCTCTGGGTTGTCCTTGTTGTCCGCCACGCCCTGCAAAATCTAATTCGAATTTAATCAAGACGTTTTTAAGGTTCAATGTTTTATTTCGTACCGCCACGAACTCCAGCTGTTTGATTAACTCCTGCTGAACCGTATTGATCAGGAGCGTCTGCCAAAAAGTTTGATGGAACCAAACCTCGAACTCCTTCGATTTCTGCATTGTAGAAACCATCTTCATCCATTTCACCGAAGACCGTGATGATCTGACCGGTTGAAAAGCTCAGTTCTACCTGCAGTTGGGTGCAAGATTTTTTGGGTAGAGTTTGTTGTTTGAATTGTTGTTATTGTTTTTTTTTACAAACTACAGTATGAAGTCTTGATACTTACTTCGGCATCTACATTCGGGCTCAATTCCTGCGGATCATAATCGTACAAAGCTACCATTCGTCTAACGGGAGTGTTTAAAGGTTGATTACTATTGTGTTGCTGAACTTGATTGCTATGATTATTATCCAGTTCCATAACCATATTATGAGGAACGAATCCTCTTCGCCCTAAAATACCGCATGTTTAAGAATTTTATTTAACATTTCACTTAGAGCAAAGCTACCTCTGCATTCACCCCAATAAAATCCGTCAGCGTCTTTTTCGCCCCAAACTTTAATAGTGTCTCCTTCGGAAAATAGAAGCTCTTCGTCGCAAGCGTCTGGATTAGGTGACATTGTAGATGGATCGTAATCGAATAAGGCGACAAAATATTTGGGGTTGGAAGTTTGGTCGCGCATCTTCTTTTGGGGATTGTTCGGGGATGGGCGCATATTGGTTATGGGTTGGTTACGGTTCATCATCTGCGTTTGACGTTGATTTTGAATCACTGGAAACGTTTGAAAGAATTATAAGGTGATTCGAAAGTTTCACAAGTGTTTATGAGATATATATTGATAAACTGAAGACAAACTTTTCACTTGTTAGTTGCATTTATGAAGTAAAACTTTGTCAATACTCTCTTAAAACTAGTTCATTAATCTAACCTAACTAGAATTAGTATTCTATTGGTCTCTATTTGGGCAAAAAAGTGTCCAATTTATGTACCTACCTTAAAAGTAAGTGTATTTGTATGGGCTTTAAATTCATTTTTAGATATTGCATACATAACTTTTACTATTTTATAATACCTTGTTGCCCTCCAGTATAATATTGTTGATTAGTTTGTCCACTACTGCCAACCAGGTTTTGTTGTTGTCCAGTACTTTGACCCTGTCTAGGTTGACTTCTATTATTCATCCTTCTGTTCCGGGCGTCCATTTCGTCTTCCGATAAGTTCGGATCGTAATTTTCTTTAGTAATTTCTGTAAGCGATCGGGGAGCTAGAGATTCGTTTGGGGAGAGAAATTTTTGGCCTAAGCGGTTAGTAGATTTGGATTTTGGACACCAAGAATCTAATTTTCAACTAAATAGTACTAATTAACTCTGTTTTATTGTAATGGCTAAAGCTAAAATTTCTACAAAATATATATTTAGATAAATACAATGTAATTTAACCGACTGCTTTATGGGGCTTTGTTAAGTTGCCTCTGCAATTTCTCGCAGACAATCATAAGTTAACAAAGCCATAAATTGGCCAAATTTTCAATCTAGAAGCGCGTCAATACCAAACTCTAACCATACTCATGCCAAATTCTAAATAATGTCCTTTTCTAATGTATTTATTAACGTTATTTTATGTAAAAAGAAATTCATGCGTTCTGAAATTTTTACCTATCGAGGGAATACCACTTTGCTGCTGCCTATGCGCTTGAGAATTAGGAAAAATCTCTTTGTCGCTTAGATTTTCATCAGGTTCTATAACCTTTAAATATAAACAACATTTAACAACAGGCATTACGAATAGAAATTTTTCACCTACCTGTTGCCCTTGTTGTTGATTTCTAGGCAATTGTCCTCTCAAATGGGCTGGCATAACGGCACTGTGAGGCTGTTGACGTCTTGTGATCCCGCCCCTCAACACGCTGGTGGGAATTGGAGTTGGCACGCTGTCCGCTGATTGACTGTCGCGCGCTTTTGTCCGCACCGTAACGTGTCTAGGATTGAGTCCTAACAGTTTCGAAATATCAATGAGGGCGTGATCTCCCGTTGGACTGTCCACGTCTGTGACTTTTTTCCCATCGGCATACACCGCGTAACCGGTTATACTCGATCCCGGATGATGAGGTGTCGTGATTGGATGCCATGTGACTAATAAAGTCCCATCTTGGGGACCGGGTTCAACTAATATGTCACTGGGAGGGTCGGGCAGTCCTTTAGGGAGCGTCCTAAAATCCGTATGCGCCGATGCTGGCATAGGCAGCTCCTCCGCTAAATTTGCCACATTCTGGGTTGATCTGTGATGTTTGGCTCGAACGGTCACTCTATATTGGGTATTTGGAGCCAAACCTACCGACATAGATACGTACACCTACATTATTTATTGTGGTTATTTGAATTTCTGTACCTGTAATAGTATGTCGATAAACTCCAGGTTTCACAGTCCTAACTTCCACGTTGTTAACGCAAACGACGTGTTGATGATTAGAATTTGCTGGTAACCAGCTGATTACTGCTGAAGTTGAAGTGATATTAGAGGCTCTAACAGCACTGGGTCCTAGTTGATGGGTGTCTCGACCAATGATCATCGTACAAGCAGCATCACGTGATGTTCGTCTGTTTGCTGTCACTGATCTGACACTAATACGGTGAGGCTGTATAACCAGTTTCAAATATTAATAATTTAGGTTAAAAATTTAAAGTAACCTTACCCGATTGCTATCAACTCCCTCAACTAAAGCTCGAGTTCTTTCAGTGGCTTTAACTGTAGCTTTGAGCACTCCGTCCACGTAAACGTGATAGCTCTCGATTTGATTGCCAGGTCCAATATTTTCCGGAGTCGTCCAACTAATGAGGACGCTCTTGTTGAGCTGCCTTTCCAAAGTGAGTTGCCTCGGTGCCGGCACTAGTACGGAAAACAGCAGATCAGCTGTGAGGTGAAACTCTAAAATCAGTCTAGGTGCCTAAAAAGCTGGGATGTGGCCCTCGAGAGGTCATTTTAAGCGTTTTTCTTCTCGAAAACATTAAATGAGGTGAGGATTTTCCATGGATATTGACACATTCTTATTCAGCTCCATGGGTTTTCAAAATAATGTGTGATATAATGAATGCTTTGGAAGCAAAAGCTAAGTGGTTTGGTTAAGGAAAAATTGGTCAAATTTCTAGCTAAGACCTGACTGGAATCTAAAATGTTCAATAACGCTTAAAAGACTAAATCGGGCAATAGAGCAAGTTACAGAAAAATCTAATCTAAAACAACGTGCTAAAACGGGTTCCACTTTTTATTTAAATAAGCCTAGTTAAGGTTCAGAAGCATCTAAGTTGGTAGTGATATTGTGTCGTCAACTATTTGGTGCTGATAACATTATAAGAAAACTTTGAAATATTTCGAAGCTCTAAGTGGGCTTAAAATTCTCTAAATTTGTGTCTTTTGCACTCTAACCAGATACTCACTTTGGTGTAACTGGACTGTAAATGGCCAATTTAACAGGAAAATTTATGTTATTTTTATGAAATATCTTTTTAAAATTTAAAAATGAGATGAGAACCCACACAAAATGCTTACGAATATGACTGTTTGATATAAACATGTCTATGTACAACACAACAAAGGAATATATTCAGGTCCTACCTGTCTCACCTTCAGGTCCTGTGTTCTCATCTTCGTGATGTTCGGCCATTTCAGCTAATTCATTCAATCTAGCGACATCGGCGGCAAAATTTTCTTGATTAATCTCTTCCTCTCGAAGCGTTGACAACACCGCTTGATGGAATTCTAATAAGTCATCGCCTTAATCATAAACGATTTTTGTTACTAAAAAAACACTGAATTTTTCAGTTACAAACCAATTAATCTTTGAACGAAATGAGCAGGAACCAATCCACGTCGCCCATCTAATAATTCAGCGTCCAAATAACCACCAGGACCCATTGGTTCTCCCCAAACAAGCAAATAATCCCCAGCCACGATGCTCAATTCTTCTTCAGACTCTGGTTCAGGTTCATAAGAGAACCTTCAATAAGAAATTAGAATTACCAAATTAACAGTGCAAAAACATAAAATACCTAGCAATATAAACGGAACAACGTCCTTTGCCAGGAATGTCCAGCATGTCCACTTGTCCTTCCGGAACTTGTTGTCCATTCAAAAAGCTTCTATCTCCACTTTGGAGGCCTCCTAGTGTAGCACCGCCGCTCCAGTCAGAGTCTAAACCATCTGTAAGCATTCGGGGGCGAAGATCAGAAATTCCGAGTGTCCCGGTCCAGGGAGGTGGATGAGGAGTTACAGGAGTAGCCACTCGTCGTTGTCCTGACGGGTGAATAGTGGAGATAAAAGGAGAGTTTGGTTGAAAGGATGATGAACGATGAAATGATTGAGGAGAAAAATGAATTTTATACAATGCGGTTGTTTCGAATAGAACGTTTTAACTTACAAAGTGATCCAGGTTAAGAATTCTTTAAAAAATCTAGATATTTATATAGGTAATTTCCTAGAATCAATCAATATGCCATTCCTTCGATTAACTGGGTGATTTCCTAATTAGAATTTTAACTGGTTTATCTGGCTTTCCGAACCGGATATTGGGAGATTTCAGAATAATTTAACGAAGTCTAATGAAAAAACTTTAAGAGTGTTAAGTAAACATTTGGTTTGAGGTCACGGATTTAAAAAAATAGGAGTTTTGTTTTTTTTTGTCAATATTATGAGAATTATGATAGAAATGTGCTGTTTACCCAAATCAACTTCATCCATCGCCTTTAGTTTGATGCTCATCGGTGTGGCACCCAAACTATTAAATTGAGAACTGAGCGGGTTTGAAAAGGTCACTGCATTGGTATAACTCGTTGTAACAATTGGAAGCGGATTTGAATATTGATTCAGAGTCGAGTACTGATTCAAAGTACTCGTAATAGGGTTGTTAAATGAAGAAACTTGACCTTGAATAGTAATAATTGATAACGGAATTTTTAAGAATCCACACACACATTACCTAAAACCCCTCTAGCGGGATTAGTGGACACCAAAGAATTTGCAAACGTGGTACCGGCTATCGAACTGGTTGCATAATTAGGAGCTACAATGGAAGTGCCAAGACCACTGGATGGTAGGGAAGTACCTATCATATTGCTGCCAATTGTCGGTTGCATTAAAGTACCTTAAAATTTTTTAGAAATGTTTTCAAAGATCGATATTAAGAATAGTGGTCTTGCCTAATACAGAGGTTTGTCCGATTCCAGTGGTGCCTAAACCGATTGGAGCGTGTCCCAAGGTCGAATTGATTCCTGCGGTGCCACCTATTAGGGATTTGTTTGTGCTGTAATGTTGACCCAAGCTATTGTAGGTGCCCGTGTTGTAGCCGCTTATGGTTGACGGATTGGTGCCGTAAGTTCCTCCGGTACCTGATAACGTTCCTAAAACGAGTTTTTCATATATGTACATATACAGGGTGATCCCTATGTAATAAATTAAAATTCATCTCCATTTCTATTGCAATAAAATTTCGATTCGATTCTATTTGCTAAAAGTATATAACCGACATCAGTTATCGCTGATTAGTCAAAAACAATTTGCAAACTGTTTCGAATCTGTTTTTGATCAATCAGCGTGGCGATGACTGGTTTCGGATTTTTGTTTGAACAGACCTATAGTGTGTTCAAGTTAGAATTTTATTTTCAATTTTTTGCAATCACTTTTAAACAAAAGCGAATCAAAATTTTGAACTTGACGGTTTTCCGCGTTGACAAATCCAACAGACAAAACTGTAAAATTAAATTATTTCACAGTTTTGTTCTAAGTTATAGAAGGCGCTAACTACTACAGCATAAGGCTATTAAAAACGATATAACTTTGAGGGGCTTCAAAGCACGTCATTTATGATTACAAATTCTTATTTTCCAACTTCTGCTGCATAAAAAGGAAGCGCAGAAGAAAAAAGAAATTAAAACTAAAAGAAGGCGTATCTTCTTGACAACAATTCTTTTTCTCTTTTTTTTTTAATTTCTTTGTTTTAATGTTCATTACTTTAATGATTATATATGAAAAAATTTAATGTTAAAGCATCATATTTTTGAAATTCTCAACCAACTAATGGCATTCAGAGATTCAAAGCCAAATATCCCGAAAACGGTGAGATACCGATTTTAACAAATTGCTTTTTTTATACAGCAAGGGTTGGAAAACAAGAATTTGTAATCCGATATGACGTGCCTTCAAGCATCTTAAAGTTATATTGGTTTTAATAGCTTCAAGCTATAGCAGCTGGTGTGCTTTACGATCTACAACAAAACTGTGAATTGATTTTAATTTGTTGATCAACAAAAACCCTCAAACTCAAAATTTTATATTGAAATTCGAACTTGTTTAGAGCTTATATAAAGTAATAAAAATTAAATACAAACTTTGACATCCTCAACTTTGCAATACACCAAATATAGCTGAATCGTAATCTCTGCAATAATAATATACGAATGAATTTCGACGAATTATACAGGGACCACCTTGTACAGATAAGATCAACTTTTAAAACTAAACACCACATTAAAGTTGAACGGAATTATATACAAGGACTACAGGAAATGAACACTTTTCTAATACACTACTGTAAAATACCTGCATTGTAACTGTGCTGCCCGCCCAAGGATGTATTTGTAGGAAAAATGCTCGGAGTAGTATGCGACATCGTAATAGGAGAAATCGGTGGGCTACATTCGCCTAAAGCATGAGAACTGACACTTGTCGGCAGCCCCTGACCTGATAGGACAATTTACATTTTTTTTAGGTCGTTTTTTGCCATTTAACAGACAGAGAACACCAAATTTCATCTAAACGATTACGGGACGGGGTCACACAAGTCATCAAGCTAAAGTAGTACTAAATTCTCTACACAAATGCATGCTTTAAGTAACTGAAATGCATGGAGGTAGTGATCGGTTAATGCTAACTGTTAATCCATATCTCCAAGCATTAGATAAGCAAATTGGAATGAAACTATTAAATCGTACAAATGAAAAATAAGATAGTAAAAGTATGAGTCTAACTAAAAAACAAACTCACCTAGTGTAGTACTGCGACTATGGTCTAACTCAGCTAATATTCTGTTATCCTGCTCTATTTTTGCCATAATTTTTTCAATCTCAGTACCTTTAGTTTGCGACCAGGGCTGCTGACTGGGAACATAATTCGAGCCTAAACTGGACAATCCCATAGTAGACGTATGTCCTCTGGATGACCGAGTTGTGGATGCCAGTTCCAATTGAAGTTCCTCACATCTAAATACAACAATGTCTTTTCCTGTCACCACAGGGATTTGTGTTAATAATCTGCTGATGTACCTGACATTTTCCAGAGCGATTTTCTTTTCCAGTTCACGTACTCTCGATTGACGAGCCTCCAATGTATCGGGACCACATCCAGCCAATACGGTAAGTGCCTCTTGGTGTTGTCGTTCCAAATCGGCCCTGCGGGCTTCCGCGGCTCTCAGTTGTAATTCCAAATCCATTATCTTGAAAAAATGTGGATTTTCATTTGTTAGTTTTTCTGAGGGTTTGCGTATAATGGAACACATTCCAGGAAAAAATTGTACAATGTATTGTCAGATATTTCCGTTCCAAGATAGAAATAAAAATGTACGACTCTTAATGGAGCTCGAAACTGTGTGTGTGTATGTGCAAAATACACACAATTTCAAGGTAAAAATTTCCTAATTTCCAGATTAATGGGGAAAAGCAGAAAAATCCAAAGAGGCGAAAAGATTGGATGGAGAGATTAAATGGAAAAACAACACGCGACGTCTCTGAAACACACATACGTTTGTATCGATTTAGGAAAAAACGCCAGGCCTTTGATAAATGAATATCACCGGTAGACTTGCTTTCAATCAAGTTCCAATTTATCAGCGCGAAAACTAACCTCAAAAAATGCCGACCACTTTCATTGGGGGACGGCAGTGGTTTAATCTGGAAAAATCGATCCAATGTTCGGAGATAAAAATATATGAAAAACACACTAACAACGATAATACTGTTTGGTACAAGGACAATTTGATAAAAACATTATTATGTGGGCTCAGGAAAAATCTAACTTGAAATAAGGGATACGTATGGAATTGCAAGTCTTTTTCCAGATCTGTATGGATAAAACTGCAAACCATATTTTCTTCAACAATTTCGAAACGAATTGTTGAATTAGGAAAAAGGTCTTTACCAATCTTAACAATAAGACATCAATCGTATGTTATTTATTTCAATTTTCGAGAAAATAATAAATAGAATATTTAAATATTAATTAAGATATTGATAACCGAAACCCTGAATTGACATAGCGAAAAGACCACCTTTGATGACGTTGTTTTTTTTTGGAAAGAAGGGAATTCAATTGAAAACGATTATGGGTTGTGCATTGAAATTTGGCATTTTTCTAAGATACGAGATGCTGAGCATCTCTCGAAAGGAAATTTGAAAATTTGAAAACATTGGTTTTTCTCAAAAATGTACCCATATCTAAAAAAAATCTGCAGTGCAAGTGAATTTAACAAAAAACAGTTAAAAACACAATAACAATAAAACTCTATAAATAAATCGCAATAGAAAAGCATTATTGAATCCAATTGAAAAACCTATTGTACGCCTCTTCAATATTAAGGTTTTTCGAGAAAAAAAGGCTAATATAGCCCCTAGACTCTCCCAACTCCCACTTGTCCGATATTAGATAGGCCTTCGTTACGTGCAAATTAGTGCGGGGCGAAGAAATTTGAATTTAATACGTCCCTATTGATTTTCTATGTATCTTTTTCGTTCAATTTTAGCAAATATCAACCTGGACTTTTTATGGATCGGAAGCAGATGTTTTCTCTAGATCATGTTACTAAAAAGCATACAAGTAATGTTCGAAAACCTCTAACAAAATCTAGTAGGTACATCTGAAGTTTTCCAAAATATAATAAAAAAACTGAAGAAGCTTCATTCTATGTGATGTACAAGGATCACTCTGAAAGTTCTCTACAAAAATATTGCGTAGGCAAATAATCTTCTCATATTGTTTTTTTTGTGTGCTATTGACGTATTTATATGAATCCATACTCATTTGTTCTAAATGAGCGAATGCACTATAAACTGGAACGTAGGTTTTTTCTGGAATGTAATTTTTATCTTCTTTTGTGAATTGGATCATTAAATGTCACTCTTAAATACCATAAAACACCTAATAACATAGGGCCCTTGAAGATTCCTTTTTCTGAATTGTCAAACTAAAGTCGATCTAGACTTTGATTTTCACTTACTTTACATTCAAAATCATAAAAAATGAAAACTCTAAAGTGCTCTATACATTAAGTTTGAATGTAGCTACGATGCTATTAGTGTTGTGACTCGAATTCCGCAAAATTTTCAGTTTAATTTCAGGAAAATATGAGAGGAAAAATTCTCATGGACGTGGATTAAAGTGGATACATATTCGACAATACCCCTGGAGACAAAAAAAGTTCTGCCGCATATGCTACACTCGAAAAAGTTCGAAGTAGCAAAATTGGCCCGCCCCAAGAAACTCTATTTAACCACTTTCCAGTATGGTTCACTAAAAAAAAAACAACGTTCCAGTCTGAATTTTTGTCACGAAAACGAGCTGTATATTATAAAGTAACAAAATAACAAAATTCCTGAAAACACGCAATGAACCAACGCACCCTTTTCATTGATTAACAAATAGTGAAATCATGAATTAAACCTGTTGGTTGGTAATTACTATCTCGTAGAAGAATTAATCGAAAAAACCATCATCAATTCAAAGAGTAGATGTGGATGAAAATTCTAAATTTGATATTGAAGAAATTGCCCAATCGATACTATTTGCAATAAAGCTAGAACATCTCGAATTAAGAAAGTCTTTAAAATAACCATTGCAACTTTTATTTTATTTTAAAATTTTAAAAAGTTCCCTTTCCATTTACACTTTTAAGGTTTCTTCTTTGCTAAAACAAGTCTTACATCCACTTAAACAGCTTCTTATTTCTCCAAGTAAAGTTTCCATTGTAAAAACCATTAAAAAATCATCCTCCTCCCAAAAAGTAGGGAAACCCAGATCGCCTAGTGACCCTTTAAACTGGAATGTTCATGTCATTCAATGGAAAAACCGTAAAAACCATGGCATTTTAACCCGTTTTTTCCGGTTGGGCATGTAAAGGAACTTTTCTTCCTCAATGAAAATTTTACTGTTTTAAGAAATTTTCCAATGCCATCCAATAAAAACAAAGAGTTTTTAAAACTTACCCCGGATATGCTGGCTCGCGAGGCACTGAAAAATCGGTTTTTCACTTTGGGACGGAGCTGGCAGGGTTTTTCACAATGGCGGCATATCTATATATAGGTCATACGGTGGTCGATTTTCCACGACGCGAGGAACGGATTGATTTTGTTCCGAGTTTGGCGTGTGACGTCACTTTCGAGTGGAAAATCGTCGAGGCAACGTTGCCACGATTTACGAAAAAACTATCAAATTCAAGGAAACAATGAGTTTTTTTTTTCACTGATTATTTTTAAATTTGTTTTTATACATTCTGAAAGCCTGCTCTATTTCGCAATCGTTTTTCAGTTATGCGGATAGTATTTACGAGTATCTTGTTTCAAAGTACACAAACACAAGTTTTCATAAAACTTTTCATGAAATTAAAAGAAAAACCAACAAGGCGTGGCAACGTCTTAAACCACATTTTCCAGTTGGAACTTCAAGTAGCGCAACCTGTAGGGCAACTTTTCAAATTGCAACCAAGTTTTTCCAGGTCTCTTACCTTGTCTTTTAATGGAAATACCACCATACTTTTTTTCACGTTGTAAACGAGAGTTTTTCTTCGTTTTCCATGCCAAATCCTAGCAACTTTCATTCTAGTTATGTTGAAACAATACAGTGTATTTATGCCCATCGATTTTCCGAAAACTCTACACATTTCTAGTCTACTAAATTGGGCAACTGAAGCTGTCAGTTGTGCCTTCCTAAATTTATTATTTATTGTTATCGCGTTTCGGATCGAATTAATTAAATTAGAACGAGTTCTAAGGGGTTTAATTAATTCGTTATTTGCTTCCTGATAGAGAAATGATGAATTAAACGTTACTCCAGTGGCGTAGAAAAAGGTTATCTAATAATTCTCGATAAAATATTCCTCTGTCTTAGACTTGCCAATACATAACAATCAAATATATTTGTATAAAATTATGTACTACACATAGGGAAAAACTAAAATGTATTATACAAGAAATTTCACAAAACACACCACAATACCTATTACAAAACCATAAGTACTAGATAAGAACAACGACTAAAGATGTACTATATATATCACCATAATCAATTTCTACATTGAAATGGTACTACTTTGTGACGTTCAAGTTGAACAATAATTTATTTATCCGCCAACACCAATTAATCTATCTGTAAATTCTTCAGAATCGCTTTCTCGTCTAATTCCACTTGTTGGGGACTTTTACTGGAGAACAGTCCAAACCATCCCGTTTTTTCACGCGTTTACTTTCGTCTGCCTTAAATTGTTCGGATTCGATCAACCAATGATGATACTTATGCAAAAGTGATTTTGTGGTGTTGTCTAATTCTTCAACAGTAGGTGCTTCGCCTCCATAATCCATTGGAAGCAGTTCAATTGGAAATCCATCTGGAACATTACCTAAAAATGTATTATTTTTAGTGGCTTAGTGATTTAGTTTGTTTAATGGTACCTTTGTGAAACTTGACTAAATTTAATAATTCGGATCGTACTAGAGGTACTACCAGTCTCATAACGTGATGGATCCAGGTTGCTGTGTTCAGCACGTGAATTTGTTTAATCCTACATGGATGGGCATCCTAAAATAAACAATTCCATATGGGTTTCGAAGAGGAATTGCATTTAATACTTGCCTGGATATAATACATGAAACATTTAAGGGCTGGCAAACTGACTCTTGCTAAATGCCCAATACTGACGCCTTTCATATCAAATATAACAATATATCTGAAACATAAAAAAGAACATTATTAATTTTCCTACTATTACGGAGGTTGTTGTAAAAGTTTTCATTCTCAAATGAAAATATGATGTCACCATTTAACACGAAGAGAAATTCATAAAATTACCATTTTCCCATAAATAATGTCGATGTAACGTTCACCTCAATTAAAGAGTTAGAATTCCATAACCGAGCTACGTGCGCACACGTGTTACTGTCAATAGTTTTTTCTAGAAGGAAAATGCGTACCGGCAATTAAACTTTATGCCTAAATGATTTCGATACGTAGAAATTTATACATAAGTATATAACAATTAATTAATATGTAATGTTCAACTCGAGTGTTACTAAATCGGGTCGATGGGGTCTCCTAGATAATACTACTTTAAATTAGAAAATGGATGTTACCCTTCTTGTAAGCCGTCCTCTGATAAAACACAATCGTTGTACATGCAAAAGCCCTTGACCACATCGTTAAAGTTCATTTTGGTTGGGTCTGGATCTCGAACGGAATAGATGAGGACCCGGTGGCCTTCGGGAGTGGTTTTTGGGAGTCTTATTAAGTATCTGAAAAAGACATTTTTTTTGTTAATCAAAGCGTTTTTTGCGTCGAATTTTTTTTACAGCTATTTTATCATATTGAAGGTAACAAAAAACAAGGCTCTAAGAAAACCGCGCTAAAGGGCAAACAAAATTTATTTGACACAAACCTCTAGTAATTTAACTGCAAGTGAGGCTAATGTCGAACAACGGGATATTTATGAAACCCTGTTACAAAAAAATTGATATTTAGTAATTTAGAACCTCTGGATTTGTCCAAAGATTACCATGCCATTGATTCGTGAGTCCGATAGAGCGTTCATCGGCATATTCAACTAAGTGCGGTGAAGGTCTATGTAAATTTTTCGAAATGTTATTATTCAAAATTTCTAAATTTCCCTTTTTGTTCGTAACATTCACTACATTGTGTATACTTGAAGTGTTTTTTAGATTTTTGACGTCATTTTTCAATGGCAATCTGATTTGATTTTTCCAGTAGGGTGGATAAATCTTAAATTTTTCCTTTAATTTCATTAAGCGCTTTTCATGATTCTTCCAGACAAGTTTGTATGTAAAGCTTTCTTTTCCGGTTCTATTAGTACCTTTAGTCGCTTTCTCAAATTTTGAACTTAATAGTATTCGGTCCAGACAGCTTAATTTATATTCCTTTTTGGGTTTTCCTATAGGAAAATCGGCATATTAGAATAAAAAAACAACGATTTTTTCCTCAAAAATTGCCAGAAAACTAAAAGAAATTGGTATACGGACCTATTTTGAGTCTAGTGAACATTGATGGGATCTGCACTTTAGTCCCAATTGATTTCAATGGATATCCAAAAGCATCTTGTAACTTTAACGATTTTAAGGATTTGTTCTTTTGTACTTGTTTCATCAGCACTTCATTGCAAAATCCATTTTTCGTGGTATTAGGTTGCATAACCTTAATATTCGTGCCATCTTCCACTTTTTCATTGAGAACTTTCCGTTGTTTCATTTTAGGCTTTTTTTGTACTGAACAAAGAAACGCGGAAATGTTTTTCAAATTCATATTTTTTCTGGGGCACAATGTTGTGGTTGGAAGTTTTTGTGTTATTTTCGCAGTGGAACTGACCATTCTCAATGGAATCACATTGCTTGGTTTCCCAAGTTTCACCCATGAAATATTCTTATTGTTAGCCACGTTCAATCCAGAATTATTATTGCTGGAACTGTTTGATTGGGATGTAGATGGTTTAATTATTTCCAGAACGTTTTTGCATGGCATATGCTGGTAAGACACTTTTCCCGGTTCATTTTTAGCCTCCGGAATGAAAGACATTTTTTCTAAATGGACTCTAGTCCGTAGCTTAACGTAAGTCGGCGCTTTGCCTTTTAGTTTATATGGTGCAGTCGTGGACTTCAAAGGAAAATTGGATCTAATTTTCGGGGAAAACTTTACGATGGGAGTCACTTCAGTCAATTTTACTTTTTGAGCTACAGTTTTACGCGTACTATAAATGTCTCTCTTGTTGAGGTTTTCACTAGTTAAAGTTTTCTCAACCAGAACTTTTTCCGATTTTTTGGGTGCCTCGTAAGTAGAATTTAAATAGACATCATCTGGAAATTGAGAATGAATGGAAGTTGTATCCAAAAGTTTTAGAGTCAGTTTTAAACCTGTGTCTTCCAATTCCTCTTTTTCCTCTTGTTGCTTCTGTTGAATTTTCTTTAAAAATATTGGCATTATGGTACTTTTCCTTCTGAGTTTCATTGGCTTAACTTCATCCTTGACGCTATCAGGTTCCATTTTCTTTGGGATATCTTTTATACCTTTCTTTTTAATTAAATTTTCAAATATTGTGTATTTCTTTGTGGGTTTTCGTTTTATCTGAGGTTCTAGAGGTAGTAAGTCGTCCTTAACTACTTTGGGCTTCTTTTCAGTTTTCTCTGCACAACTTAGCATATGTTGATATGTTATAGATCCAAAAGGTTTTACACCTTAAAGGGAAGAATTTTCATCATGGCACGTTTAACTATAATGAACCATTACCGGAAATGGTCTCTTTGGATAGCATTTTGGCTTGAATTTCCAGAAATTCACTAACACGATTTTTGAATTCATCCGATTCAAAAAACTGACAAAGTATGTGGGCATCTTTTTCTTTGAACTGTTGCTTAATATATTCTGGATGGCAAGCGAAATGTGATAAATTATTTATGAGATATGCCCATTTAAGGGTGCCATTTTTGCTCAATTTGTCCAAACGAATACCACTAAACGATTTCTAAAATTATCATGTCATTAAGATCCTTTAGCGCACTTAACTTACTGGGCAACTTCTTAGATTTTTCGCTAGAAAGTACATAGCACTAAAATTTGGAGGTTTTGTCTGATAAAATGGTAAAAGACTAATTGATTACTGGAACTTTTGACATTCCGTAAGAGGAACAGGTGATTAGCATCGGTAATAGTTTGGTATTTTCTTATAACAATTACCCAACTTGTGGATCAGTTTATCAAAATCATAACTGTCAGATTTTTCGTCAAATTTTTGTATTCGCGTTTCATGTGCCTAAATTCGCTGTGATGAATTCATTATTCAGAAATGTCAAGACCCATTTTCCCGTAAGTTTATTGATTGATTAAAATTCAACAGTTCAACTTTCTGTTTCCAGACTATTAAATATTTATCAAAAAAAATTACACCATCGCTATCAACTATCGAGTCCAGTAATAACATACATTCAGCGGGCGTCATCAATAAAATGCAAAAAATTTCACAACGGTCCCAATCTTTGCCCCCCAATTTAAGATCGTATTTGGTGGACCTGCTGAACACTGTCACTTTTGAAGAGAGCAAATTCCAAAAGATCCAAAAACAAAATTTCTTGAGCAAGCCTACTTTGAAAATAGCTTATAAATTTAAGAGAAATTACAGCCAGAAACACTTTAGAAAACCTAAAGATCGTTTAAACGATAAAAAGAAGAAAATTATTCGAGACAGTTTTTGTGAAACGCCATGCTTAAAACCAGATAACCAGACGAAGAAAAAGCAGGAAAATGTGAATTTTTCAGATTCAGATATTAAGAAATTTCACATTCGCTTTACAACAAGTTCGCCTCAGTTCACCTATATTAGAAGCCAACCAATGTCCACATATAAAGTCAGTGATTTATATCAGGAGTCTCCTATTGAAGCTCTGGTAAATCTTAATGAAGAGGCGAAAGCTCGTACAAACAATACGGATATCTTGGTCAATCAAGTCGAAAATAAAGTGAAATTTCACTATCTCTCAGAAAACAGTGAGTGTAAATATTGTATTTCGAAAAACAAGAAACGGATTTCCGAATTCTATAAGAGAAATAACAAATTTCTGGAGCAAAAACGTGGAATGAGTACATATATTAAAGATTTTCGTGCGGAAGAAGATACTAGTAATCAATCGACTCACGAAGTTGTCTCAGTGAAAGATCAGAATCTGACGTCCAAACTTCAAACAGAAACAGTAACACTATTCAATCTAGTGAAATGGCAATCTACTATTTCGAAACCACGATTTATTCCGACAACGAACTATAAATTCGAAGCGAAACAGATCAATGACAATTACGAATTTCCCAAGGAAAGAGACTACAAAACATCCGATCCGTATCCATTAGAAATGTTCCAAGAGCATTGCATTTCAGAATTAGATACGGCTAAAAAAATGGATCCAAAACAAATTGAATCTTGTCCTGAATTTCTAGGCGACGATAAAGAAGTTCAAAAACAAGATTTCACGACTTATGGTCATAAATCTGACCAGACCAAGTGGAACAATAAATTCAAAGAACTAGAGCTGGCACAGGAAAAAAAGAAAAAACTTACGAGAAACGTATTATTGACTCCTAACAAGCTTAATTTTTCACCTTGCGGTCCATGTGGACGGGACCCTGTCCCTAATAAGAAACGTCAAACGGACAAAACACCTCAAAAGAAACCACCGACATCGGAAAAACCAAAAAACCTCATAAAAAGGCATTTTTAACAAATTTCAATTTCGAAAACGTAAAAAACGGCAATTGGCAATTGTCCAAGAAACGATATCCAGACTATGGAACTGAGAAAAAAAAGGCACCGTGCCGCGCAGAAATGTCAAGTAAGGAAGATCAAGACTCTTGCGAATATCCCATAAAGAAAAATCAAGATTACGAATATTTAATTGAAGACAATTTAGAGACCACAATGCAATTTAGTAAAAAGAAATGTCCAGACTGTGGAACGGGGAAAAAGAAGCCCTCATGTAGCATTCGTGTGCCTAAAAAGGACGAAAACGATCCATGTGCTCCTAAAAAAGAACGTCAACCTTGCTCCAGAAACAATCCTTGTAATCAGAACTATAAAAATTCGAAAATCGCAAAATTCTCGGTCCTAAAAACGTCTGAATTTATGGATAGTGGCCTCCATTCAAATAAGGACATTCAATCACAAATATTGAAGATCGACCAAAAAAAATCCCATAATTCGTCGCCGTCCTCTGTGGGTACTAATGTTAATTATAAACATTCACTGGAAGGAACTCAAGTACATACCTCTAGATTGGAAACACCGTTTCCTTTCCACTTGAACAACCTAAACATTCAGAGTTCAGAATCGAAAGTTCCCTCCAAAAAGCTGGATCACGATACGAAGTTTGAAAAGGATATTAGGACTTCAAATGAACAATCGCATAGTATTCTTTCGTCAAGGGTTGATGAAAACTACAGCACACAAAAGCCGGATCTTCATTTTGTTAATCAGAAAGACAATCTCAACCAAAAAGTTTATAAAGTAATCAGTACTACACCACGTGTCGAAGTGGGCGAACATTCCAATCAAATGATCGCTAGAACTATAAAGAAGATGATCCAACCGATTATTCAAAAAGAATTTATTAAATATGAGGAAGTCAAAGCCGGCAAGTACCAAATATTCTTCTATCAAACTTAAAATAATGTCTTTTGTTTTATAGCTTTGGATCGCATGGAAAAACATCTGGCAATGACCTTAAACGCTTTAAGACCTATTCGATCGATTTCTACTGAAGAAATTCCCAATCGCTATAAAATGCAATTTAAATATCCTTGGCCTCGCATGGATATTTTAGATAAGGATAGAGCACCAAATGTAGATGAGCCTAGAAATGGCAATCACGATTATAAGGATCCATTTTCCAAATCCTCTCTTCAAGCACCGTCTTCGAAGCCAAAGGAAACTCTAGAAGAACCAACCGGGAAAAGCTCAGACGTATTTGCAAAAGAAACAATGGAAGATTTTCTAAGAAGACGGCAAAAACGCAGTTTCAAATCTAAAATGTATGCATCAGGAAAGAATAATGGTTGTAAACAAGAAGATCCTTGCAAGAAAAAAGATGACCCCTGCAAAAAAGACGATCCTTGCAATAAAAAAGAAGATCCTTGCAAAAAGAACGATGATCCTTGCAAAAAGAACGATGATCCTTGCAAGAAAAAAGATGATCCATGCAAAAAAGAAGATCCTTGCAAAAACGAGAATCCCTGCGAGAAAAAAGATCAATGTAAACAATCTTGTGATTCATTTAAAACAGTGGAGTCACAATGTAAATTGAACTTCCAAATACAACCCACTAGCGATAACACGGCTGGCCAACAACCTCGTGGCAATTTATCGATAGAATCTACGGTTACATGCAGCGAAACTTCAGACATTATCAAGAAAAATATGCAGTGCCCAAGGAGGCCTGTTGGTCCGACTGTAAAACAATGCCCATTGGAAAGACGCGATCAACGAGGTTGTCGTGAGAAAACTCCATGTGATGACACTTGTTCAGAAGGTAAAATTTTACATTTGTTTTGATTGGACAAACCTAGAATTCTTACTTATAGAGTTCCAAATTCAGTGTTTCCAAAGGCCATGCAAAAAAAGTTACGGTTGTGAACATGACGCGCCAGAAACATCCAGCTCTTCCAAAATGAGACAACCAATAATTTGCGGTTTCTGTTTTTCCTAGTAATGCTTCATAATAAGTAATTAAATGGTATTTTATAGATGTAAGCAAAAATCCTCCATGCCCTTCATGCGTGCAATCGGAGCCTAAAGAGACTGTAATTCGTAATGAGCCAACATCAGAGAAAATGCATGCCAAACCCAGTCCAAAAAAAGAAAAATCTTCCCGTGGCCATGAGACCGAAACATCTTGTCCAGTGGTATGCAAAAAAGACACCAAAAGCTGCCTTAAGAAAATTAAGTGTGAAAAGGACAACAGATATTGTGACCCTGATATATTGCGAAGGCAAGAAGAGGAGAGGAAATATTTAGAACAAATGGAGCAGAACATTAGGAGGCAACAAGCATCTGTTTGTGGCAAACCTGTAGTTTTTAAGGAGGAAACTAAGAATAAATGGTTTCCGGTTAAAATTGCAGGTAATTTCCAGGTTTAAATGATTTTTTCAATGCACCACTATATATGTTTACAGAAAATAAAATGGGTGATAAAAACAGTTTCGAAAAGTGCAAAAAAACCGACATTAAACCAGTCAAAAAGGAAGCTTCCAAAGAGAAAACTTTGATTGAAAGTTGTTCGAATAAATTATCGGATCTTTGCATGATGATCATCAGGAAACATAAAAATCATAAGAAAGCCGCTCCGATTGTGGTCACTTTATCGAGAAGTCAGCCCACTGTGGATACCTATGGAGATTCTACACGTAAAAGCCATTAGAAACTATTAGCAACAAAACAAAAATGCTAATTTTTTTAGTATACTCGTTAACATGTCCTGGAAGTGGCAATGCAAATGGAGGTCGGGGAGGCAAGAAACCTGATAGCATAGATGAGCCTTCAATTACATTCATCGAAACTACAAATGTCAATGAGGCAAAGAAGAACATTTTTGAATGGGTCTTACCTAATAATGATTCACAATGTAAAGAATCATTTTTAGACCCGAAAGGTGATTAATAGATTAAAAAAACTAATTAATTTTAATATATACGTCTGTTTCCCTTAGACTGTTNAAATGTAGCATTGTAGAACAAATTCTAAAATGTCTTTGAAAATTTCAGCTCCTGTTTGTGAACCGATAAAAACACAAAAAGGTAATGAAAAAAACCCAGTTTCCCATGGAACGTAAGTTTCATGCTATGACAAGAGACACAGCAAAATATTTTTTTTGCTTGCAGATCCTGTAGCTGTCGTGACAATGGGGAATCCAAGAATTCAATACTGCCATTCATGGAAACGTCATTATTGCAGCTCGATTGAAAGTAGCACCTCAACAAAAATAGTGAAACGAAATGAACAACCTTCGAAATCTGCTTGCGATTTATTGTTTCCCAAGAAACAACATATAGATTCCTCTGTGGGCATCGTGCAGTACTGTGAAATGAGACAAAAAGAAGAAGAAAGAAAAAGAAATAAAAAGGATAACATTGATCTGAAGAGTGAAGAAAAATGTCAAGAGAATCTTGTGAAAGCCAAAGAGAATAAATATGTCAAATCTTTGGGGAACCTAAATAAAGGAATAGCTTTTTGTAAAAAGGAAGTAAGGAGTTTTTAGAAAAAGATGGTTTAAAAAATAAAAACCTAAGATTGAGATAAAAAGTAAAGAGACTGAAAAAATAGTGAAAAAAAGTTGTTTACCTGCTAGCGAAAAACAAGACATAGTAATAGAGACCGAAGTTGTTTGTCACGAAGAAAGTGTAGAATCTGGAAAATCCATTGAAAAATTAACTAAACAAAACCTGGAATCAAGATGCAATAAACTCGAAGAATGTCAAAAAGAAGCAAAACATTTATGCGAAGACTTGGTGAAAATCCTTGAGGACCAAAAGAGGTTGCAATGCTGTCTCGATAAGAAACAATCTGTTACCAATGACAGAAAAAATTGCGAAAAATTGAAAGCAGTTCTAGCCAGGCCCAGAACCAGTTCGCAATGCGAAAATGTATCTGCAGACGAGGATGTTAAACCAGTTATCGCTAAAGAATGTGAAGCTGTTTCGAGAAACAACGATGTTGTTTGTGATAGTGACGATGCATCATCAAATATTGTCAAGGAGCTAGGAAATTGTAAAAAGGAAGCAGTGCTTAAGAGGGAACCAAGCATTCAGTACGGCTTGAAAGGTTTGACTGACATGACAGCGAAAGGAAATAAAATGCATGATATGGGGCTGTTAAGACAATGTGCGTTACTGGTCAAGGAAAGAACGTTCCCGTTAACACAACGTAAAATTTGATGGTCACCTTATGGAAATGTGTGGTTTTATTTTAATTTTTTATTCTAGCTGCGAACGAAGAGGAAATTAAAGAAGCAATGCAGAAAGGCAGGAAGTTCATTTGTAAAGTCCAAAAACTCGGTAACTAATGTTACAACATTTTCAATTTTTTTCCACATTTTATTTGTATTGGTTTGAATTAGGTAAAGGTGAAAAAATGATTTGCGAGGAATCCCAAGAATGCGATGACCTCATAACATTGAACAGTCAAAATGGTGACAAAAGATTGCTGTGTGTTCTAGTGCGAGATAAAAATAATCATGAAAAGTATATATTTCAATAAAATTGCGAATCAAATTAATAAATTGAGATAATTTCAGATTTATTTGTACAGAAATGTTGCCGGAAGAGCAAATCGAAGAAGAATCTAAAATTAAAACACGCCCGATGATAAAAGTGATTTCTAATAAATTGGTGTGCAGAAAGTGTCCGAGTACTGACGGTAATTGGCTTGTAAAGTTTAAAAAATTGAAATATCTTAGTTATTGTAGGCGATTTGAATTTCAAATAGTTTATTTCATATACCTAATATATATTTTCACTTTCCCAACACAGGCAACTTGCCTTACATAAGTCAAATACAATTACAGTATTTCTGGTTGTCTAATTTGTTAAATATTTTATGACATGGGTGAGTAATTTTTTCTTTAATATTTAGGCATGGGAAAAAGTGAAATTTTTTGTAAATTGGCAACAGTGGAGGAAATTCAAAGAGACGAATTCGAAAAGATTTGCTCGAATGAGAAGAACGATAAGAAAAAGAAGCAAATTGACAAGAAACTAATAAAATCTGCAATTGCGTATAAAAATATGTTTGAGAAATGTAAACGGGACGATAAATCCAAGTGCCCGGAAAAGAAGAAATCGAATTTGACGCCCCCTGAACAAGACGGTTGCCAGTCGAAGCTGCCCCCATGAATCACCCGATGGAATAAAAATATCATTAAATATATAAAAAGTTGCAAAAAGTTACTACATTTTTCGTTGAAATATTGTATTTAAAATAAAAACTTTTAAAATATTGCCTATTGTTTCCGTTTAAAAACCTTACCCCATATCCATAAGATTTTTCATTTTGGGTTCCATTGGGTCTCTATTCGAAAAAATGATCGGATGGTTCGCACGAATAGTAAACCATGCCTCGATAGCATTCTTAGTGCGCTCGTGCGAGTAATAGCATGCGTGCAAAAACAGATAGATAAACTCGTCGCTCACTTCGGGCAAATGTGGTTGGGTCGACATCCTGAAAATGTTCAAATGGCAAATTTCATTATTCTTTTATGACCTGAATTAAGGAGAGAATTCTTTCAATTATGGCCTCGAGAAGAAATTGTTAATAAATGTTAACTAAGAACTGTTGTAGATTTAATTACGTCATTTACTAATACATGGAAAGTCTGTATATGAAGCAAGAGGTAATTATGGTTCTTAGTAGTTATTACTATGATAATAAACATCCTGTATGTTAATGTATTTTCAAAGTGTTGCTGTCGTTATGGCTGTTTGAGGAGAGCATCAAATCAAGCCCACCACGTAAAACAAATTTTGCAATTGTCCATTTCTGAGAAGCAATTTTACACATTCTCTCGTTATTTTTCTTAATTTAATATTCAAATAATTGTTTTTATTTTCAAAAATACATTTTTTTTTTCTACGAAAATGTACCCTTCATTTCTAGTTATTTATTATTTTTTTATTTTTTTTTTTAATTTCCCATTGAACGGAAAAACAAACCTAAAAGGAAACATCGCAATCTCAAGTTCAACCTGAGCATTAAAAATAAAATGTTAAATTGAGGAAATATCATTTCAGAGTGGCATATTTAATATGCCTGTTATTAAATATTCGCAGAAAAAATCAGATTACCTCATTTTCAAGATCATTAGCATGATTAATTTTATTGGAGGTTGATCAAAGTACCCATCTTAATGGCATTTGATAACCGGAACCAAATGATGTCCCGAAACATTATGCATTAATTGTTTACTAATTAACTCATTATCAAGTTTTGAAAATGATGTTCATAGAAAAAAATCGTGATTATTATAAAAAATTTTATAATTATCAATCAAATCTTTGAGTTTTGGACTGATACCTGATGGACCTTAATTGCCTGACTTTCTCCGTTTAACTTATTGTAAGTATATCGAATATAAGAAAGAAATCGTAATTTGCATATGTACATATGTATATTCAAAGTGAAGACAAATCAAATTCAAACCATCAATTAACATTAAAAACAGTTATTTTCTACTGTAACATCTAGAAAATGCATTTATCTAGATTTTCTAACATTAATTTTCTCATAATAGAATTTAATCTTGTAAGTCTTCATTATTTTCGTTTGTTTTTGAGAAAGTTTAAGTAAAAAGGGCGTGATCTAACGTAAAAAGAAAATAAAGCTGAAGCTCTTTTCATCTGTAGGTATGTCTTCAAAAGGAAGAACTGCAAATGTTTGTTTCGTATAAATTGTCATGTGCATAAAGGTATTTCTTAATAATATAGCCCCATCGTACAGGTGGAGTTTAATGAAGAAAACCTTGAAAAGTGTTGCATAAAAAATTAGTCCTTTCATTACGAATTTCAAAACTAACTCGTTTTTTTTTGGAAACGCACTTAAAGTCATGTACTTTTACTTTTTTTATTACTTACGACACTCACCAATTTTTAATTTTGCTCACATCTTTTTTCTTGCCTTCTGGATGCCTTTGTAGCCCATCAATGAATGGATGCTTATGTTTCAAATTTAACGCGCACATTTTCACTTAATTTTTGAACTGTTTTTGTTTTAAGAAATATTTTTATGTAGTTTTGAATTTTTTTTTTTTAAGAAAAATTATATGTCATTTTCCGTAATATGGGTCAACTAATAATCACGTAAATACGAATTATGTGGAACACGGTCTTACGTAGCAACACTACGTTGACGACTGACTGAACAACTTTGGCGCATATTTTACTTTTGTTCGAATTTTACAAGAACCCGATCTTGTGGGGGAAGCATCGCGGTATTCACATGTGGTACCTGCGTCGATGACGGACCAATCAAAAATCTTAAAAATTTATTTTTATTATGAAAAAACTAATTAATACAGAGCCCTACTCCTAACACAACAAAACTAGATTTTATACATACACCTTTCTCCGCAAAAACAACTGTTTAGAGCATTTTAAAGTTTTATTTAAGGTCTTTGAATAAATTATGTTAGTAATATGAGAAGCAAACGCGATTTTCTAATGCAACCAAACGGTACTTGCTGTATAGCCACAATGGTCAGTTCACCTTTAACGAAGAAGTGGGTTGCCTGCAACCTATACGTTTCATGGATAGCAGGAAGCGTTATACTGGGTCACCAAATTATGCAACTGGTGAAAGACGTATTGTCATAGAAAAATCAATCGTCGAATGGTGTCACTAGGAAATTGAAGAATTTAACTGATGAATTTGAAAAATAGTGGCTTTGAGTTTCTTGCAATGATGATTGAGAAAGTCAGGCATCACAATCTAAATAATAATAACATATATAGGCACGAACCAAGGTTAAATTAAATATTAGTGTTCTTTTTGATCACCAAATATACCGGATTTACATACATATTTACAATTTTCTCTAAGGTCAGATATTAAAAATCCGACCAGTTTTGTTCAAGTTTTTTATGGAAATTAAGCAGTAGTTGCAACTGCGAGTAGGAAGAAAAAACTACCTAAATCAAGAATTACCTAAACTATATGACGAATGCCATAGAATACAGGGATTGGTTTAATGCTGATAACTCTAAGTTTTTCAGAAAGAATTTTTATAAGAAATTCTAAAGTAATTTGTGGAAGTGCATGTTGAGTAGAGTTTAAAAAAATCGCGGAAAATGATGAAGAAATATAATATATTATTTAGAATGCTTCAAGTAATGCTAATGAAGAGTATAGGATCAAAGAGAGAAATTTCAAATATAAGTGCATGTACGAGGGATATTTCTAAAGTTTTAATAACACTATGCAACAAATTATGGGTCATGGTGATGGACATGAATGATTTTTGGTAAGAAGTTTATTTACGTGAACAAAAAAAGTATAGGTACCTATGTATTTCGGGAATTTGCTAGGTCAGTTCGAAAAATTCAAATTCTTTGATTTGGGTATCTTGAAGTTTGAAATAGGCGAAATGGCAATTGTACGTACAATTTTCCATATTTACACCAACTAAATGTCCGAGAATAGTAAAATGTGTTTTTTGCCATTCGTTTTTATAGCAAAGGAAAATGTATACTTACAGTATGATATTTGATGGTTGAACTTTGGGTTTTAGAATATCCAGAACTTTTTCTAAAGAATAACATTTTTCTGTAAAACAAAAAATAGAAAAATTTTTCATATGGCCACAACTTAAATAGGCATATTGGATAATATACATATATTTTTTGCTATAAAAACGGAAAACAGAAAACACTTTTATAGGTATACGACATACTGCTCTTCTCGGAAATTTAGGTGGTGCAAATATTGAAAATTGTACGTACAAAATTGTTATTTCGTGTACCCGAAATTTCAGGACATTAAAATCAAAGAATCTCAATTTTTTTAAACTGACCCAGCAAATTCCCAAGATACATATATTTTTTTATGACGTAAATAAACTTCCTATCAGAAATCATCCATATCCATCACCATGACCCATAATTTGTTGTACATTGTAATCGGGGAAATGGTTTCATAATATAAAATTTATGATTATTATGATTTTAGTCTGATTTGATGAATTTTAGACCAAAGACATAAAATCGAAAAAGACATTCCAGTAAAAGCACAGAATTTTTCTGTCATATTGGTAAACTGGAAACCTAATATTCTACTATACTTTTTTTATCCAAGTATAATGATTAATAAAACATATTATTGTTGTTTTCTATAATGTTGGAAAAATCGTATACATACTTAAGTAACACCTAAACTAAACAGTTTACAATCTGATGATTTTATCTAGAAACTAATCCAACAAGGAAAACAATTTTAACTTCTGGAAATCGTGCTGAATAAAGCTTTTTGAAAGAACAAACTTATAAAAAGTGAAATGTGTCATGAGGGAATTGCGAGTGCTTTGGTCCTAGAGATACAGATAAATAAATAAAAAAGATAATAGAGTTAGTGGAGAAAAGAAATTAGAAATAAAAATATAATTAGTTTTTGAATAACGTCATTAGAATTTTGAGAAAATTGTAATTGTTTCTAGGTTTTTTATAATATTTTTTATTGTTTCATTGTTAATTTGCCTCGACCAGATATTAATAAATTGATTTTCAAATTGAAACTGATAAATCTTCGAAATTTGCTCAAATACATGGTGACCAACTACGAAAAAACACAAAGAGAATCCTTTCACATATATTTGAGCAATTTTGTATACAGTATATCCAGTAACGTATGGATCATAGACAAATTGTTAATGGTTCATTATAAACTACTTGGTTTAAGTAGCAAGAAAATGCATAGTAGTGCATATTAACGTGACCGTAATTTGTGAAACTTGCCGCGCGAAAAATAAAGTCATTTCACAAATAAGATGATGTTTCCTTATTTTTATCTCAACTTTTTTGTTATTAAAATAAAAAAATTATTTAGGCAATTTGATTGGCAATTCTACATTAAATTGAAAATTACAAAATGCATTCAGCAGGAAGGGGGCCATTTTAAACATTTATGATTAATATTTTTAAAAAGAAATTCCTTCCAAATTCAAAAATTGACCTCCATTTAATGTTACAGATTAAATGGTCTCGAAGCGACAAGTTGATAGCAGACAAATATTTTTATTCCATGCGATATTCTATTCGCAATTTTTTTTCCAAAATTACTAATTTGAGAGTTATTTGATCGTCTGACTTTGGATAAGACACCCTGTATTATATTATATTTTTCACATGCTATTACCTGTTTTATGGATAATGTCATCAGTTTATATTACTTTTTCCTGTAATATTTGAGTTTGTTTTAGTGAATTTTAGATTAAATGCATAACTCTGAAGATGGAACCCCACTAGCAACACAAAATTTCTTTTGTTATAGTCTCAAATTGGAAAGCCGATTTTCTATTACACTTATTACTTAAGCACTTTACTGTTACATTTAATATTAATTTTCCGAAGAACCAGAATGTATTCAAACATTGTCTCACTGTTATGTACAAAAGTTTGAATGATTAAAAACTTGGCAATCCTGTTTTAGAAGTAAACATAGATTGACTATTTACTCTTGAAATTATTACTTTAACAAAAAAAATCGTTTAGTTCCTTAATTAAAAAAACTATGTTCTTTACCATGCGACAACAGTACCAGAGTTTGCATTAGATATTCATAGGCAAAACGAAATTATCATTTATTATCGTTACAAAGTTGTTTGAAATTTGGCAAGATGTATATTTATAAATAAAATTTCAAAAATTAGAAACGTCACCTCTCTATCTAGAAAATTGAAAACATTTATAGGTATTCAAATATACAGGGTGTATTGCAGCAGAACCGACACAAATCAGATGCGCATAAGAGATGTCAAAATATAACAATATGACAATTACTTTTTCTTTCTAAGGTGAACAGTATCCAACTGTTGGTGATTATCTATGGATTTCTTCTTTCTACCAATTAAAGATGTGAACAAAAGTAAAACATGTTCTACATTTGATTGTATTATGATGACGCCTTACTGAAATATACTTTTTCTTAACAATTTATAAAACAAGTTAATATCTCCTCAACTGTTCACCTTAGAGGGCACAAATATTTCACAAATCGTCATATTTTGAGGCCTCTTATATGCACCTGTTCTATATAGGTTCCGTTGGAATAGACCATCTATATCTTGAGTGGCTACCAAAGATTAGATGTTCAAATTTAAGGAAATTTCCATTGTTTCAATGGTTAAATTCAAGTGTCATCCTGTCCAACTATACCCAGTGATAATTTCAACACATCAGCGAAAGTTGTATATTATTTATTGACGAATTATTTCGAAAATAATAAACAAATTATAGTGCTATAATCGCTCCGTGCAATTCCTACACGGCCAACCTTCGTTTCTACATTTTTTTTTCTTCAATTTCAATATGCAATTGTGTTCTTTGTTAATGCGATTTTTAATATTCATTATAAATCGATATAACGCCACTGTATTTGTTTAGAATGTTTCCAATTACGTAGTAGAACTGCTTTTGTCATTTTACTGTGTTTCCCATTGTGTTACAACACAAGTTTTTCGATTGTAGAATTTTATTCATTGGTAAGTATCCTACAACTACAAATTACTCTCATACAACACGATAGTTCTCTTACACTTTCGTATAGCACAGCAACCTTCAATAAGAGAATACGTTCCCCTTTTTAATTGGGTCATATTTTTTACATTATATTGTAAGAAGCTATCTACCGTGTTATTAAAGAGTGGCCTGTAATTTGAATACGAATTTTTCCGGAAAATTCCTCATTTATTAAATTTTTTTTTTGTAAACCAGAAAATTATCATAATTCAGTAATTCAATTAAAAATTCTGACGTTAACCGTATTAATTATCCCTTCCGTTAAAAAGTTTCCATTCGTACTCAAATTAATAAGATTTTTTTTTTCAGTTATATTGTAAAATTAAGAATGAAAAAGTTGCCCTTTTACTTCACGGCCGAAGAAGTCATCAAACAAGGAAGAACAACACAAGAGCATGTTAATATTCTAAAAGAGTGGCTCGCAAATTGTGACTATAATTTTAATCATTCTATTCAAGACGAGTTAATTGTAATTTTCCTTTTGTCCTGCAACAATGACATTCCACTTACGAAAAATACCATAAAAATGTATTATCAATGTAAGAAAGACAGTCCGGAAATTTTTGACAACAGGGACATGGAAAGAGAGGAAATCAAAGCTGCTATGAATACTGTGTAAGTTATATTATATTCACCAGATCTACTTCTCTGGCATCTCTATTTAAATACACTCATTTCTCGATTTGCACGGTACTTAATTTACACGGTTTCGCTTTTACATGATTTTTAAATGAAAAAAAATATTTTTTTAGCTTTTATTTTCATTATTTTACATTATGTCGTTTATGAGTTGAAAGAGTATCATATTAATAAACGTAATATTTTAAAATTACGATTAAAAGTTACCTAACACACCCTTTTCAAAACCTCAATCGCAAACGTTAGTCATTTATTGTACGTATGAATGTCTTATTTTACACTGTTTCGTTTTGCACGATTTTTGCAGGAATGGATCTACCGTATAAATCGAGGGATGAGTGTATTGGCAAATATAATAAGGAAACTGAAAAAAAATCATCGCCAGAATAGAGTCTTCTACTAGAAGTCACATTGAAACATATACACACAAAATCATTTTTACAAAATGAAAAAAAATTACACATTTTTTCGATAAATGACAACCTTGTTGGTGACCTTTTGACTCCTGCATTAATTTAACATAAAATTTACAGGTATATGTCCAGTTTACCAATCAGAACAGATGAAAATTACGCAGTTCACTATTTCAAATTGGCCGATACGAATTATCTCCATTTCGATTTAGTGCCCTTAATGAAACTCTCTTATATGCTTCTCGATATTACTCAGGAACGAAATTTGCCCAATGGACTTGTGGTTTTATTGGACATGAAAGGAGTAAATGAATTTAAAAAAAAATATATTTCTGGAATTTTAATGTATCTACATAAATTATTTTAGGTGGGCCTAATGCACTTGTCAAGAATCAAGTTGAACTTCTTAAAGAAGTACTTTCAATTTCTCCAAGAGGGTTTTCCCTTACAACTGAAGGTTATTCACATAGTGAATGCCGTATATTTTTTTGATAAAATTATGAGTTTAATTAAACTTTGTACCAAAAGTGAAATTATTGAAATGGCAAGTAATTTCAAATGTCAATCGGTCCAGATTCAAGAAATTTCTGTTATTGTTAGATAAAAATCTATGCCCCAAATACGAGTCAAGAAAAACTATTCAAATTGATACCAAAAAAATGTTGGCCTGCAGATTATGGTGGCGAACTACCCTCTGCAGAGACCCTCCATCAGAAAACTTGGGAACAATTCAAAAAGAAACAAGACTTTTGGATGCTAGAAGAAGAAATTCGTCATGATACAAGTAATACTTAGACTTTAAGGTGAGGTATTATCTAACTATTGAATGTAATCGTGAAATAATACGTGTTATTAAAATAAAGTTTTAAGTCAGGCATATCGACAAACAGAGAAAGAGAGAGACGATTAAATAATTTTTTTTGAAACAGAATTAGCACGCACGCAAGCCGCTTTTAAGAACGAAGAAAAAGTGAAAGCAGCTGCCGCATACGAGTGTTTACTATTATGTAATGGTCCTATATATTTGTAATTCTCTTTTACTATTCTGTTGTATCAAAAAAATTACATATTTGTCATTTTCTATGTGTGTCACAGACAGGATTTTACTTTGGCCCCTTTTACTGGGTCAAGTTCAAGAAAAAATCTATTTATTAATGATTCTTTAAATGTTCAATAGAAATTAAAAAGATTTTATTTCTTTATATAATTTATAGAAAGCGTAAATTACGTTTCATGCATTAGTAGGTGTTCTAAAAATGGAATTATGGCTATAAATTTTGTACTTTTGTTATGTACTTGTTCTACTTACTTTCTAATTTTCTTCATTTCCAATTGATTTTTAATGATGATCCATTAATAACAATGTAGACAATGAAAAAATTACGTATTTTTCTAAAATGAAGAATTTTAAAAATTTAGTTTCTATAATATTCAAACCGTTTCACACAATTTAAAAAAAGTCAACATTTTCATAGAATTTCTTTGAAAAAATAGGAGGATCACTCTAGATATTTTGAAAGAAAATTCGACCATAAATCTGTAGAACATTCATATTGAAAATTTGGTAATATTGGATACTGTAGTTATAGCAACCAAGGCATATCAACAAAAATTCATTAAGTAATCGATTGTTATTTTGAAAATGAATTTAACCAACAGACTTTTAAAGTAACCCTCGTGTTAGATGCAGCAGTAATTTATTAAATAAAATTAAAAACAAAACTCTGACAACATTGCTAATTGTATTTTTACTGCTTAACAATTAAAATAAATAGTATGATTTTTTTTTTCATTTAAAATGTAAGAAGAGAACAGGTGCAGGTCTGGAACGAATTGGAAAATTCACTAAAGATTTTACTCGCTTCTAAATTGCGTTGCCATGATGATGTTGTATAAATTTCAATTGAATCATCGACATAGAAATTTAACTGATGGGAAGAGGTAAATTAGGGTGTATTCGAAAAAAAAACGTCTTTTAAACAAAAACCTTCACAAGTTTTAATTTCGATCTTAATTCACAAAATTTATTCGTCTTAATTTACAAAGCATCTTTAGAAACCTCTAAAAATTGATATATTTACAAATAGAAACAAAAAAATTATGTTATATCAAAACTCGTAAGTGACTCTTTATGACATCGAGTGCTTCGCGCACGAGCTGAGCGAGTCACTGATTTCAAACCAAGATATGGACGCTATTTTCCATAAAACCTGTATCATCAGGTCAACCGCTTATATATTTTTAATCACAATGTCCATTATAAAATGAAAATAAAAAATATTAAAATAATCCAAAAAACGAACGATGAAATTTCGTTAAGTAATTTTTTTGAGATTAAATCTTGACATTTATTGCAGAGTTGAATGCTTAAAACAGATTAATATTTATAATATATTTATTTGTCTTTCTCAACCAATAACAAGCGTAGGACGTTTTCAGTTGAAAAATTTTTAATTTATTTATTTATCGACATTTTGTTCCTATTAGTAAGTATATAATCCTTAAGATGCACACGCACCATAGAATATCATAGAGTAGATACATATGGAGCCTCTGGAGATCCCATGTAAAAAAGGCGGATACCAGTAGGAACAGTTTGAAATATAGATTTACAAAAATTCTGAAGTGTCCCTCTATACTACCTTAACAAAACATAATTTTTAGGTTGTCCAAAAATTACTTCTCAGATCAGAAAAGAAAACATGGTCTTCTGGTAATGCGAAAAAGCGCTTTTTACATTAAGAAAAATCATAACTTTTGTCATTTTTAATATTTCAAGCTAAAAATTTGCCAAGATATTCTTGTTCTTTAAAGGAAAAAATAGTATGATAGTGCATGTTTCAAAAAAGGTATTATTTTGAAATTTGAAATATACAGGGTTGTCCGCTAAACGCGCGTCAGACGATTACGACTTTATTAATGTTTTTGTTTGAAAATTGTTTTCACAGTTATGTATATGTAGAACCTCATAGGACACATTTTAAAATATTTCCCATTTATACGTAGTACGCAAAAACAAAGATACAATGAAAACATTTTTTTTTTAATGGAACACCCAATATTTTATTATATATTTGAAATTGAAAAACGAAAATTGTGGGAGTTTGTACAACGCACAATAGGTCTAAAATAAATACTTCTTAAGAAATTTGAGAAGAGTATAAGAGTAAGTATAATTTGTTTTATTTATTGTTTTTATTTAAAATTGAATAAAAACACGGAAAAACAGTAAAAGATAGGACATTATAGTATCACTTGGAAGAGCATTAATTAGTTATTCNTTCGCTTACTCTGTATATCAAATTAATAAATGACCCCTTCCAATTTAAAGAATAATGTGTCGTTAAAAAGTAGCAGTAAAAAAAACGGAAGTTAAGTAACTCATTTTACTAAAAAAAATATTATCTTGGTCTTTGCCTTTTTTTAAATTTCTCAAGAAGTATTTGTGTGTTTAGCAAACTCCTATTTTCTTCCTCTAATTTCAAATATTTAATAAAATATTGCTTGTTCCATTAAAAAAAACACAAATTTGCTTTGTATCTTTGTTTTTACGCACCCTGTATAAATGAAAGTATTTTTAAAATGTATAATTTTATTAAAAAAGTGTAACAAATACTATTCGTATTTATCATATATAAATTATCATATATAAATTTTTTTAAATGTATTCAAAAGAATTTTTTTTTCAAAAAATGATTGAACTCCCACGAGACTCTACAAGCACCTTAAATGTTAATGTATTTGTTTTCAAAAATGCAATGAACTTTTCGATTTCGAATTTGACAACCGCCAAAAATATAACTCTTTTGTTTAATTTATTATCTGTCTCGAATACATGAATGTTTTTTAATTTCATTTAAATAAATTAAAAGAGGTTCATATTCCCGAAGATACGAATTTATAATATACGAAGGATATGAATTTTAGGACAGTAATTAGTCACTTACAACCCGCTTTCCGGACTTCTTAAGTTGAATTTACCGTGTAGGTTTTATGAAAAATTTTAAAGAGACAAATATCAAAGATCTCATTAAATTCAATACAATTTAAAAAATTTTGAGAAACTCAAAAATTCCTTGAAATAAATGAAAATCTATGTCCTTATAAACATTTATCAGGTCCTTTTTGTTTTTTTAAATTATAGATCTCATTAGAGCAAATTTAACAATTTGTTAAACTTTTCTTTTTTTATGAATACAATATTATTAACATGCTTAAGGATATCTGTAAATTAACTATTTGCAGAATTGCTTACGGATTAGTTACTTATTCAATAGGATAACTTTAACGAATTGTTAAGGACTTACAAATTGGTTTCACATTTAAAGATGCTTTGCGAAAAAGGCCAATTATCTTATTTCCAATATGGCTGCCATATTATCGCTGATGCCTTCAGGCAGGTACTCGACATCCCATAGATTTGTTAAAACCATCATAAACCGAGCAGGTAGTACGCCTTCTAACGTTAAGCACGTACTGTGACAATTGCCTTTCGGCAGAAGTCTTAGTCGTGTTTTTCCAAACATTTGTCCAATAACTGAACATTTTTCAAATAGTTCTAACTGTTTATAATTCATCACCTGATAATTCTTATTCCAAATTAGCCAATTGAATGTTACAGGGGCAACATTTTCTGGCAGAAACCAAGGACGATGTGTATAATTTCTGAAAATTCTTACAGCATCTTTCCGACAATTGCGAAAGTGCATAAAGAAACTACCATCGTGAATCTGTCTTTTTTTGATCAATGTCTCAAAATCAACATCATCTCTAATAGTATCATAAATATTGCTTTTCAGATTGCAAGGAAATGACTTGGAAAATTGCTGGTGATTGATCAATTGTTCAATGAACTGTTCAGGTGATTCTTTAATCCAATGATCTATTTCTCCTGCTAGGATAATGGGTTTATGTACTGCCATTAATTCTTCAATGACATCAGGATTAATCTCTTTGTCAATTATAAGAAAATCCTCAAAATCTTTGAAGGACTCGCATAGAGAACACTGAAAAATCTCTTGTTGAATGTTGTAGTTTTGATGCTGTTTTGGGATTAAGCATTGTTCATATTCTAAATATCTCCAATCCAAATATGGAAGCATTTTAATCATTGCAATTCTAACAATTGCAGTTAAATGCCAGGAAATTGAGTCTTGGCCCAATAGAATGATGCTTAAGCATATGAGTACACTTAATAATACTAAACAGTAAAATGTATGAGTTTTCGGGATTTTGGATGTTAAAGGTTTCATTATTTCCAATTGATTACTCTTATCGATTTTTAAGTCGTTACAGAGATTCTGGAAATTGATAAGATCACGATCCAACTCTTCCAGAGAATATTCCATATGTTTGGATGGTTCTTTGCTGCCTTTCTCTTTTGTTAACTTTGGCATTATGAGCCTACAAAAAAAGTAAAAAAGTAATTCACTCACTCAAACTTTGGTTTTTGGAATTTTCCTATTTTTCTACAGGGGCTTTTAAAACAATCGCACAAGAAAGCAAATTGATGGACAAAACTTACAATTCTTTTGACGACCCTGTAAATGGTCAATGATCAGAGCGAACCATACGCCACAGGTTGCTGAACTTTGAGCAGAAAATATTTCGGTCTGAAAAATCGTTTTCCCTCCAGAAAATTGACGGATTTTCGCGCATGACCCTCAACGGTATCGATTTTTCCTTTCATTTCATTTTGCCGCCACAAAAAGAAAAACGAATCGGTCCACAATCCCGTGGCCAATGACCGGCGAGCCTGATTGCCAGCTTTTAGAATTCACTGGGACATTTAATATTTTATTTCACAGTTTAATACTAGGCAATGAGGATTAGAAAAATAAAAACCCATTGTGACATTGAAATAGTAATTTTAATGAATTAATTAAACGTTTTTCTTAAAATAAAATAAAATGTTGTTGAACTATGAAAAATGGCAACGTGTCGTATATCAATGCGCAAGCCTGAAACGTCAAAGAGGAACGACACACAGGGACACACTGTCAATCAGTCTGACCAGTACCACTGGTCGGGAAAAAAGATAATAAACGGTTTCAAAGCCATTTCAAATATATTTGAAGCAATTTCCAGTCGACATTTCGACAATAAACAAACACGTGTCGCGTTTTCGCGTCGAATTAAACGGTGCCACTAACCAGGATTCGTTGTCGAACAAAAGAAAAGCGCTCTGTGTTACGTCACGTCGACTACTGTTACTAGGCCATTTTGATTTTCGTGTTCTAGCCTAGCTGATTGTGTGTATTCGTTTTTTCTATTGCATCAGAGCCGATTCGGAATAGTTTGCCGGAATTTTCATTTAGTGTTTTTCGGAACGTTGACAAGAGAAATAATTCAAAATTCCGGTGCCCACGAGAAATAGGGATACCGTACACGGTAGCGGTGACATGAACAACAAGAGGAAAACTAGAGGTGGCCCTGTACGGTGTGTAGCAATTTTCTTTTGTTTTGACATTCCATTAAAATCTCCTTATGGCGTCCATTTTCTTTTCAAATTTTCTATTTTCTTTTCATGTTTTTATCGATTTTAGTTACCCCATCTTTGTTCAGCTCATTATTTGTGTCTTTTTTTTTACAATTATTCATTTTTTCCAGTTACTAACGTTTACCATTGACATTTTTAGACTTGGACCCTCTTATCATATTCAGAAGTTATCTATATACCTCCCATTTAATTCCTTTTAGGTAATTACGACTAATTTAAAACACCCCCGACCTCAAGGTCTGTTATCGGGAAACAGTGAAGATAAAGTAAATATTTCTCTAGTTTAACCATTCTTAGCGATATAATCCAATAGAATGATAGAATCATGGACAGTAATGTTAACGTTCACCTCAGGTGTGCAAAGCAACTAGTTATTTTTTCAAATATTAAATCTCAATAGATGACGTCCATCAAAATTCCCTTATTTCTTAGAAAGATTTGCACTAGAATTAAAATTTGGGTCACATGCAAAGCAGTCAGGTAAATAAGTCACTAAAAGACCTAAAATTGATTTTTAAAGATTTACGATCCATTGTAAAAATTGAACCCATTCTTTGGAATGCACTAAAATATACTACCTACCTTTGTTTGTTTCTAGAAATTTTGTGAAGGTACTTAAAGAAAAGAGGAAATTCAATATAGTCATGGTATTAGTAAATGAACTGTATCTTTTTTTCAGGGGCCAAAGACAAAGATCCATAGTGACTGATGGGGTTTACAATAACGTTCCTTTTATGCACGCCGCTGCATCTCAAGTGGGCAACGTATGTCGTATAACTACTATTTCTGGACAAGTATGGGAAGGTATAAATAAACAAATAAAACCATTCTCAATGAAAATCTGAAAATAAATACGTATTTTTATTTTTAAGGGGTGTTTCAAACATTTTCTCAAAACTATGATGTTGTACTTGAAGTAGTCACCAGAGTGGAGAATCCAGACGGACCCGATTCACGTTTAATGACTGATACTCACAAAGAGAAACTTGTCTTTAAGAATGGCGATTTCGTAAATCTCTCATTTATAAATGTAGATCTGGATTACCCCCTAAAGGATAGTTTTCAGGTAATGTTTCTATTAAAGGGTTCCCTAGACGCTCAAGTATATTGTACAATATAATATTGCACAATGTTATTTAATATATAATATAATATATATTGAGCAGTATCAATTATTGTGCAATATAATTGAGCGTCTAGAGGAGCCTTAAGATCAGGTTTGTAAAAGCTCAATTTTGGTTTAATTTCCAGACTGACAGTGCAATCTCAGCAAGACTTAATGGGAATAAATTGGAAGAAAAAGAGTTGGAGCCATGGGACGCAGGACAAATGAATGGAACTGACAATTTAAGTTTGGATCTTGAGACATCCAATGGGTGGGATGTTCAAGATATGTTTCGTAAAAATGAACAAGACTATGGTGTGCAATCGACTTTTGATCATTCGCTTAGAGGGTACACTGTCCCGTTGCAAACTAGTGACTCTGCTGATTACAGAGAGGCTCAAGCAAAAGCCGAACAAATTGCTAATGAAATTGGTTAGTTTTGGTGACCATTGTACATGATGTACGTACGAGTGTCCGCATTTTTACTTTGCAGAAAGTCAACCCGCTTATAAAGCTAGAATAGAACTAGAAAATGGTGATGAAGAGGCGGCATTTGCCGCGGTCGTACGGCCAACTCAACCACAAGAATCAAACGGTAAATACATTCCTCCGGCCAAACGAAAGGGCCAAAACAATGGTAAATTAGTGCGAAGTACTCCACCGCCATCTAGCGGTTCTAGTAGCCAAAATTCGCCTTCACCAAAAGAAACTAGGCCCCCCGTTCAATACCCTACACATGGCAATCAGCATCCTGTACATCAAAACAGTATTCATACAGTTTCAAGTAAGTTACCTCAAAATTGCAAAATATAAACTGAATAGAAAATAATTTAATTACTATTTTAATTTTTCAGATTCACATACTGCACCTCAACAGCCGATTCCCCAACAGCCTCCACAACCGATGTCCCATGTTCCGTCACAACACATGCACACTCAAATACCTCCTCAAGTTATCGCATCACAGATACAAAATATTCCTCCACCCCAACTTCATCCGCCATCTATGGTAAGAATTAATAATGCTATATATTGGAGCTGTGTTCAGTTAAATTCTTTTCAGCCAATTGTTCAGCAGGTTCCAGTACCAAACAATCAACTACCCCCACGCCCCAATTCTCATACGCCACCCCATCAGTACCAACAAGGACCGCCTCCAAGACCTGGGGGACCGCATGGAGTTCCTCATTCTGGACCTCCTCCTCATAGCAAGCCACAGATAAATGGTGATCTAAAGGTGGGGCCGCAACAACGCCAGCAACGTCATCAGCAATATCAGCAGCAACAACAACAACAACAACAACAACAACAACAACAACAACAGAACCAAGTATCGCCTCCTGGACATCCTCAGAGTTCTTCTCAACAGGTAGATTGAAAATTGCCAATTTTAAGTTTGAAGTAGTAATGATTATTGTTAGGATGTTCTACAAAATCATCAAATGCCTCAGCAAGTGGCTCCACGTGCTCCACCACCTGTTTCTCATCCGGCACCACGTCACGACGATCCCCCGCAAACTATTCAAAATCAGGAGACGCTCAAGGAACTGCACTCTTTTTCACAAGATTTCAGTCTGGCTCCAATGTCAGGTCATGGGGCTCCCAATATGGTGCCAGTGCCGCAGCATGTACCACAGGCCATGCCACCTCAAGCTCATGGACATATTACGAGTACGGACTCGGCCCAAATTAGCGGTCCACCTGTTCATGGACATAATGCGGGAACGTCTCCAAACAGTAATAGTAGCAGTAGCATTAATAGGTTAGCTTTTTTTTATTTACCAAGAGCATATTTACAAGATGTAAGGTTTTGAAAATGGTATTACTTTTTAGTAGTAGCACTTTGGAGCAAGGTACAGTCTTAGGTACAAATCAGAAGCAACCAAGTCCGGCTCAAAGCCCTAGGGAAAGCGAAAGCGAGAAATTGCAAAATACAGTAGCTAAATCAAAATTGAATCCAAATGCCAAGGAGTTTGTATTAAATCCTTCTGCCAAACCATTTCAACCGAGGCAAGTTCAACTGTCTTGGGTCTTAATTTGTGTCAAATCTAATTCATTTAATAGGTCGCCAAGTACTCCTTCAGCTAGTAGACCACATACTCCGCAAACACCATCTCATAGCCCATATATTACCACTGTGCCAGGAAGTGGGGGCATGCCAGTAACCATGTTACCCACATACATGCCCATAGGTCAGCAATACCAAAACCCACCACCCCAAACGAATAGAATAAGAAAAAGTGAGTTGAAAATAAAAAAATACATTACAAATAAAGGAAGAAATTTTTCTTTAATAATGTAGTTCCTGTGGGACAAATTCGAACGGACATGGCTTCTCAGATGCAACATGCTGCTGCCGTTACCGGACAGCCATTATTGGCACCCGCGCCAATACCCCAATTGTTCTATCCGGGGGCAGCAGCTGTGGCAGCCGCCCACGGTATGAATCAGGCCGCCGCCTATCAACCGACAACGGTGGCAGCTATGCATGCCTTTAGAATGTACGATGCCACAGGTGCTCCCACTCAGGTTGCTTACTGTTTAAATAATTTCACAAATGTTATGTTAATATTTATTTTTTAGATTCCATATATGCAACCACAGCCCAGTGGAACTCCTTCTCCCGCTCAGACGTCATATAATCCTGCTGCTGTTCAGCAACCCCAAGGTCCGCCCCAAGGATATCAGGTTGTTCTATTACTCTTTTTTCAGAATGTTAAATTAACTTAGTTATTTATTTGTTGTAGGCGGTGCCTCAGCAACAAGCTCCACCTCAAATCCCGATGTTCTGTATCCCGCAGCCACACATGTTGCAAAATGTACCCTATTTGCAACAGGTACCCCCTCCTGGTCCTCCCCATCAGCATGTGCAAGTATGTTTATTATTAATTTGTATGTATTGAAAAGTATTATTTTTGAATTTGATTGTAGGTCTTGGTGCAACATCCCACACATCCTTCCCAAGGCGGAAATCCCCATGCCCCTAATCCTTAACGTTAAGTTGAGATATTGGAAGAAGAGGCTTAAAATTAAGCCAATTTTGTACGAATTGTTGTTTTTGTCTTTTGGTTAGGTACTGCATTTCGTCTAAAACTAGGGGAACGTTTTGACTGAGAGGATACATCATCCTGTTTAATATCAATTTTTTTCCGATCTGAATGCAATGGGAACTTAGATTTTTCAATGCGTTATTAGTTGCCTTTTTATTTAAGTTAAAAATTAACTTATTTTTTTTCTCTCATCATCAGTAACCTAAGTAGTTTGAATTTGAAAAGAAAAAAAAAGAAAAAAACAATAAAATATTCTTTAAATCCGCATCCACAATTATAAAAAATTTACGCGCAAGCGAAAAATTGGGCACTTGGTAACGTGGCAATTTTCTGTATCGTATTCGGCGTAAATTTTTATTTCAGGTGGACGTGGCTTTAGATTCATTTATATTTGAAAACAATTCGTTTTAAGAATTGTGATTTTCGTCTTGTTGACCATCAAAATGATACGGTTTCAAAACAGTTGCGCGCATGTATGAAATGGTGCCTTAGTTATACAGGGTGTCGTCGAATTTTTTTAGTTGAAAACTGTCGATGCAATATTTTACGAAGATACACGCCCTGTACATCTTATAATTTATGGTTATAGTGTTTCGGCACCACCCTTTTCATCTCCAACTTTATATTAATTATTTAAACTGTATTTTGTTGTACAAAAATCAATAATTGTTTGTAAAAATAATATAATAAAAGACGATCGTCAAAGGACTATTTCCTGTTGTTGGCTTTTTTTCTTTGTTTGTTGCAATATACGCAATATAAAGTGGTTTTTCTTCGACGATCGTTCGCAATTGTATTAAAATACTTGTAATTTTGTAATAATTTAATTTGAAAAAGAACGAATAAGCATATATCAATTTTACAGATATCTTTTTTTTTATTACAAATAAAACAACAGTTTCATTTGTAAAGACATTTTTTATTGTACTGCAGTTAAAGCCGGTGCCAGACGATGTTTACATTGTGTAAACATTTAGTTGTCGAAATCATTCACGAAACTCGTAGCTGAATGTTCATTTTGAATAATTTTTTTAATAAGCGATGGGTCTTATCGCGATGTTTACTTCAACACTATGTTCTTTTTCATGGTATTTTAATAAAACATTGAACATGGATGACCATTTCGAACAACACTGCAAGTCTCTGGGAAGGATGTTTTTCTTTAGAGAGCGTTTGATGACCCCACATTTACTAAACCTTAAATTGTATAGGAAATATTCGTATATTCGACGAATGCTCGCATCGTCTCGAAGCACCTTTACAAATCGAAAATGAGTAATGAAAAAAAATGAACCTTGAATTGGAAATCCACATTTAAAGCCGAATCGAATGTGATTAAGTTAGTTGTTATAATCTTTCGCAATGATAATTAAAATCAACTTGAAGTCAAGGCCCTTACAGGCCTGATAATTTTTTTTGTAATGAAAATTGACCTGAAATCAGACCTCGACTTCTTTTTTTTATGTTTTTGTAACGCGATTCTTTCATATACGACGTGGTATATTGCGATATCTACAAGACTTAAATGTTTATTTTTGTATGCGTTGAATCGGAGGAGCGTCATTTCATGATCTCCTCCCTCTCTCTGTGTTTGTAACGAAAATAGTTCACAATTTAGGTCAAATGCGATTTATTATTGGATTTTATTGTTTACTCTTATCGGCATTTTATTTATTGACAATTTTTAAGTTAAAATGAACGGAATTAGTGAAAGTTTGGCTATTGAAACACCAGATAATAATACAGGTAAAGTGTGTTTGTTATTTTGGATTCTTTAGGCTCATTTAGATCAACTTAGCAATACATATTCGTTATCTATTAGGTCTACCGGAAAATTTTGTCTGATAATATTAATTAACACGCATGCACACGTTAATTTGAGATATATGTATTTGGTTGTCCCTTTTTATCATTGCATTTATACATACATATGTGCCCTTCTAAATTAACTGAAACAAATGTGTATCATGTCATTGTTAAGTGAGACGCGCGTGTGGAAATATGGCTACCGATAAAGTTTATTTATGACACTATATTTTACCAATGCATTACGAACTTTTGAAACTTAACGAAAAACTCAATTCGGAGAGATATTGTCAGCAAATGAATGATTTAAACAAAGAAGTCAAACAAAAAAGGCAGGCAATGTTTAATACTCATTGTCAGAAAATTGCAGGCTGGGGAATTCTTCCGTATTTACTATACTCTCCAGACTTGGCATCCTTCGATTACCACTTGTTTCTCTCCTTACAATGTTTTTTTTAATTCTTTGAAGGGAATGTTTAAAGGTATAAAAATGCATTATTTTTCATTCACTTTCCAAAAAGACAGAATTTTCCAGTGGAGCTAATATATTATTGAAATTTAATATATTTTAGTTGACAATCATATATGATCAATTAGAGGACAACAAGAGAATAAGGAAGATGTAGTAAAAATTAATACTGCAAATTCTTGCTGTATCTGTTATTGCATTCATACTTCTTTACCGAAAATGGAAAATGATTATGAAAATAAAGCGCTGTGATATTTAGTGGAAGAAATTGAGAAAGTACTTAACCTATATTATTTTAAGGAAAAAATAATTTTATGTAAAATAAGTTAATTTTCTCTCCAATTCGGTTGCAAATATCATTAAAATGTTGTACCACTCAATTAACAATCAAGGTTATCATAAGATAAATGAATGTGACCACATATATGAATAACTTTTATTGTTTCTAGACGATTATTAACAGCGATAAAACGGCCTTATCTCGATAATAAACCTGCTTTGGGTGAAAAGATTACTTACTCACGAATAGTACATTTCGCTGAACGAGCTTAAATGCAGCAAATAACTCAAATATTTTCTCGTATCTGATAATGTAATTCTCAAGAGATCACTTATTTGAAACTTGAAAGTGAGTGAGTCAACAACCAAACCTAGTTTTGTAACAGTGTGAAATTTATTATTGATTGATTTTTCGAATGTCAATAAGTCGATAAGTCTACTCACATATGGATTACAAAACTAGATCACATTGAAATCCAAGTAAATGTTTATTATTACAAGACAATGAGAAGCAAAATTACGTTACTGACCAGTGAGTATTTTTAGTATTATTGTAATGATGTTGTTATAAAAGTTTCCGCTTAGAAGAATTCCCTGATAACGAAGATTAATTTCCATTAAATCAATCAATTTTCAGATGTTCCCCCTAAGCACCACATCGAATTATGTCACTATAAACAAAAGTCCAATTGGGACTGTGGTGTTTCCTGTGTTCTTATGGTACTACCTAGCAAACATCGTCAACATTTGATTAAACATTTAACGAAAATCTGTAAAATTGAAGGATTTCATAAAAGGTGAACAATTCAAATTTTAAATCTTCAAGAAAGTAAAATTTTTCTTCTAGTACATGGACTATAGATCTTTGCTATCTCCTTAAACGCTACAATGTCGAACACAAATTCTTCACTATAACCATTGGGGTTCATGAAGGATATCGAGGTAGCAGCTTCTACCACAACATATTAACCAAAGTAAATTCAATCAGCAATCAATTAACTCTTCAACTTGTTAAATAAATTTTTATTTAAGGATGAAACTCGAGTGAATAAAAAATTTAAAGAAGCCCCACTGAACAACATTTGTGTGCAGCAAGCTTCAATTTCCATATTTTATATCATTGAGCACCTTCTTTATGGACCAGTAATAGTTTTAACAAATGCCAGACTGCTTTGCTGTGATATCTGCAAATCTAATAAGATCTCAAACGAGTTGAGAAAGTGTCTTCCATGGCCTACGACGTATCAAGGCCATTATATTGTGCTATGCGGATACGATTTGGATAAGCAAAAAATTTCTTATCGGAATCCGTCTTTTGGTGATCGTAAGTGATTTATTGTTTGGTATTTTATTTGTGGTAATCTTAATTTTATGGCAGATGTATGTACAATGTCATTGTCAACTTTTGAAGAGGCAAGAAAAAGTTATGGTACTGATGAAGATGCTATTTTCATATGTAATATTAATAAACATAAATGAAGAATTGATTATTTTTAATTTATTTTATAAATTATAACAAACATTTAACTTAAGCATTGATTAGAGACTTATTTGGTTCAGATTCAAACACTTACAATACTTTCTTTTTTGTAAAAAGACAATATAACAAAGACCAAAACAACAAAAAAATCATAAACTTCACATTTTTGTAGAACATTAAAAAAACAAATTTACCACAAAATTTTGTATAAATATTAGTAAAAAACTGTGCAATTCGAGGGCAAAAAACCACTTAAAGCTTGAAAAAAGCTTCCAGTATCCATATCTTCCAAAAAATCAGTCAGTGATTCATTATTGTTGATGTTTAGTGGTGAGCAAAGGCGTAAATTCCTTGCCATAATCTTAAAGTTTACTTAAAATTAACTTACCACCACCGAAATTTGATAGTGCTTTTAATAATTTACGTTGGTGGATCCTTACATATCCTTGAAGCCATCTCTTTTAATGGTTCCAATTCTTTTCGGCTCACAAGGTTATGTTCAGTTACAAAATAGTAAAAATGTTTGTAACAGGTATTCACATGTGCCTCCTAAAAACAGACATTTGCATAAACAAATAATACATTTGTATACCTGATTATTAATAGCACTTACCGCAGATATGGCTACAATATTTTGAAAATGATGAATATAAACATGGACGAAAACCCTGTGCAATCTGGCCAAAATTTTACTGCAATGGCTTGCAAAGTTCTTTGGAAAAGGCAAATCACTCGTGCAAGGAAACAGGGCCTGATTGTTAATTTGAATTTCAATCCAATCCATTAAATAACTTATGTATTCTCGGGCAGGCAATGGTGTCGGTTTTTTGAATTTACCACCATCTGCCCAAAGATATTCGAATCGAGGCCCTCCTGACATGGTAGGGCATGTTTGTTCATTGCAAAATTCGCAAATTGTCCCATATATGAGATTTATTCGATTGAAGAAATCCACGACTAAAATTCGTAGTGTGATTTGTGGAAGTTTTTAAATTTCTCATATTATACCATGAACTGCTATCCAGTCGTTCAAATCCTCACCGGGGGGTAATTTTACTGCATATCTCAAATTTATTCCTGAATTTAAACTAGCCTGTGCATGTTTGTGTAGGCTATATCTGATAGTGCCCTGAGCGAACTTCTTTTTTGGACGAAACGTCTAAAATTAGTTAAATCGCAATAAATTGTTTACATGATTACGGCATCGCTATTTTTGAACTGCATTGAATATATTGAAGGACATAACTTACACTCACCTTGCCTTTCTGAAAAAAGTCAAGGAAATTATTTAAAGCCATTTTTCCAGACGTTTATTTGAATATTTATATAATATCCGCCCCTTTGTTTAAGCTCATCCGGTGAGGTTAAGCGACAAACTGACAGTGACAGGTAATTAAAAGGGTTCTTTTTCCCCAGCTGTCACAGTGTCGTACTTTTCATTGGTTCAATTGCATTTTTCCTTGTCAAATACGTATTCTCCTATCTCACATTTCTGTGAAATTTGACAGATGACCGGGAGAGCTTAAATCATAAAAAATCAAAACAAGAGGTTTTTGACATTGAGAGCAAGTGGCATTTTAAATAAGTTATTTTGAATGTGATTTTATAAATGATGCATTAGATAGGTCTATTTTTATATTATCGCAACGCACAAGACGTAACAATGGTGATTTTGCAACTGGATGAACAGGTAAATGAAAAATTGTGGAGTTGTTGAGGTTAGAAATGGACCAATTTCAAACTAACAATCATCAACTTTTCAGCCACTTATTGTACAGGCGATATTCGCTGGGGCCGTCGACGAAGTCGAGAACTTAATGGAGTATCCAGAATATGTCAATTATACGGGTAAAATTTCTTAAACATAATTTGTTCTTGGTATACAAATCTCATTGTATTCCCTTAATAGATTGTGAAAAACGAACCCCACTACATGCAGCAGCGTTTAGAGGAGAATCTCAAATGGCCTACATCTTATTGGAACATGGAGCTCGTGTGAATGCTAAAGATAGTAAATGGCTAACTCCATTACACAGAGCTTGTGCGGTCAATTCTGATGAAACTGTTGATGTTTTATTGAAATACCAGGCTGATGTTTGTGCTCGAGATAGGTATGTCATTATGCCGGCCTAAAAGATCAAAATAAACCATTTAGAAAATTGTTAGATTATGGCAAACACCTTTACATATAGCCGCTGCACATGATTCTTACAACTGCGTAGATAAGCTCCTAAATATGGTTCTAAATCCGAATGTTACTGATAGATCTGGAAGGACTGCTCTTCACCACGCTGCTTATAATGGAAATACTTTTGTGGCTGAACTCCTGATTAACAGAGGATGTATTGTCAATGCCTGTGATAAAAAAGATTGCAGGTATATTAAATTCTAATTAAAAACACTGTACAATTTTAATATGCATCTTTCACCATAGACCTCTTCATTGCGCAGTTCAAATGGGACACACTGATACTGTAGAACTTTTACTTCGCTATGGAGCTGAAATAAATGCAAAAGATAGAAACCAGTACACTCCACTACATGTGGCTTCTGCATGTGGTTCGTTGTGATTTATTTATTAAAACATCTGCTTTAATTGAAAATTTCAGGCATAGAAATTGTGATGAGACTGTTATTAGTATGTGGCGCAGAAGTAAACGTTCAAAACTCTTACGGAAACACCCCATTGCATGTAGCTTGTCTTAATGGACACTTAGCCTGTTGTCAAGAACTGGTTTCGGCAGGAGCTGATATGGAAGCTGTTAATTTTCGTGGTAAGTATTGAAAAAATTTGAGATCAAAATACGTTAATACATATATGAAATTTCTTAGGTCAAACACCGTTACATGTAGCAGCTGCTTCTACTAACGGCGTGGACTGTTTAGACTTTTTAATAGCCAAAGGAGTGGATATAAATAAATGTAGTGCTGATGGTAGGACACCTTTACATATGACCGCAATTCATGGACGGCAAGAATTCTTTAACATAGTTATAGAACAAACTAATATTACGAAATCTTCATATAGATTTACCAGAAGTAAAACACTTATAGACAAAGGAGCATTAATCGATTGCGCGGACAAAAATGGGTCTACACCACTACATATCGCAGCTCAATATGGCCATGATATTTTAGCAAATGCTCTTCTGAGTTATGGAGCAAGTCCAACTAAAAAAGGGTTAAGGCTTCTGTTTGTTTTTGTAATTTTATGGTAGGAATGTTATTTTTTTCAGGTATGAGGGTAGGACGCCGTTGCACATGTGTTGTTTGTCGGGTTACGTGGAATGTTGTCGAAAATTTCTACAAACTGGGGTGAATCTAAACGAGAAAGATGATAGTGGCAGGACGCCCACGCATTGCGCCGCTTACAAAGGTTCCATAGAATGTTTGGATTTGCTGACAAGTAATGGAGCCGATTTTAAGATAAAGGATAATTTTGAACGATTACCCCTGCATTATGCGGCAGCCCAGGCACATTTTCAATGCGTTTTCACTCTGGTGGGTATTGGAAGCCCTATAAATGATCGGTATGTAATCTGAAATTATTAAAAGTCACATGTTTATTAGAAAATATTAGGGATATTGAGGGATGTACGGCTTTACATTTGGCAGCGGCATGTAATTCTGGCGAGGGTAGGTGCGTGGAATATTTGTTAAATCACAAAGCTGATCCAACTATTCGAGACATTAGAGGTATCTTTTCTAGCACAGATTGCTCTTTTAAGTGCTTATTTTTTTGAAATGTTGTAGGGTTTTCAGCACTTCATTATGCGATTGCTTCTGGGAATGTTGAAGGCGTTAATTTACTGTTAAATTTAACTGATGATGCAATATTTAAACGGGAAGCTGGTTCCCCAGATGTAACGCCTTTACATCTAGCTGTAAGTCTTCTTATATTGTTATTTTTTATATAGTTTTACATTGAAATTTTAGGCAAAGTCTGGTAACGCGGATGTTCTAAAAGTTGTTTTAACCAAATATGATGATGTAAACATATGTACCGATCAAGGTAATTGTAAAATTTCAAAAACTGTCAAAAACCACATGACCGGTTTTTTTTCAATAGGACTAACTCCATTGATCATTGTGGCACGAGAAGGTAACATTCGTTGCCTTCATTATCTCCTAGGAGCTCGAGCCGACGTTTCGTTACGGGACAACATCAATCTGATGACTGCCATTCATTATAGCGCTAAAAATGGTCATTCTTTATGTCTGACCATGCTCTTACAAAAAGAACTTAGACAAGATGTCGTAAATATTGTCGACAGACAACAGAGAACCGCTTTAATGTTAGCTGTATCCGGAAATCATATCGAATGCGTTCAGGCTTTATTAAAACGTGGAGCCGATCCGAATATATTAGACTCTGATGAGCATTCTTGCTTATTCAGGGCGGTGAGTACTTTTCATTTATCTATATGGTTTTAGTAGTGTTTTATTTTTACTTTTCCAGGCTGTTAATGGACAACATAATCTGGTTCAGTTATTATTATCGCACAATGCAGAGGTAAAAACTCGTGACATCAATGGAAAGACTGCTCTTCATTTAGCGGCCGCTTGTGGTCATTTGCCTTGTTTACAATTGCTTATGCAATATATGAGCGAAGATGATATTATAAGTAAAGATAAGCAGGACTGTACCGTCTTGCATTGGGCATGTTATCATGGCCACGCACATTGTGTTGAACATCTCTTATCGAAGAAATTGTTTAAAACATTAGAAGGCAACTGTTATTCACCTGTTCATTGTGCATGGTAAGTGATCGCATTAAAAAATTCTTCGACATTTTACTGATTCCTGGTTTTTAGTTTTGCGGGCTCTCAGTCCTGTATCGAACATCTCCTGGCCCACTTTGGAGATGAAATTGTTCATTTAAAAGATGAAAAACTGCGTACTCCTTTGCTCATTGCTTCCTTGCATGGACATAGCGAGTGTGCTGCACTATTATTAAAGCATGGAGCACAGCCTCATGTAATCGATGACGAGGGAAGAACTCCCTTGATTGCAGCTGCGCAATATGGGCAATCCAACGTAGTAGGTTTGTATACGTAGTAGTACTCTTTCCCGGCGTGGAAAAGTTGAAATATTCAAAATTTGTTTTTCAGAATTACTCTTAAGTTTTAATATAGACTTGTCAGCCTGTGATAAAGATGGCAATACTGCCTTACACTGGGCGTGCCTTAAGAAGCACCACCAGACTGCCTTATTTATATTAGAAAATTGTCAGAATGGCATTAACTGCATTAACGTTCCGAATAACGAAAAAAAAACGTGAGAAGTAAAACATTAAGGTTTTCTCACTGAATAATTTTGATTTGTTTTTAAGACCACTTCATTTGGCTGCCCGTAACGGATTGGTAGATATAACACGAGAGCTTTTAAGAAAAGGAGCCAATGTTCTAGCGGTGGATAATGATGGACTAACTCCTGCTTTGTGCTGCGCCCCAAGTTACAACGTTGCACAATGTTTGGCTCTCATTTTACAAACATTGCCGGATTGTTTAAACAAAAACACCCTACCTCAAGGTAATTGTCGATTCAGTTGTTTGAATGGTTTTCAACAGTCTCTTTGGAAACTTATAGATATATCCTTGTTATCTAATGTGTTTGAAGGCCTCATGTTCCGTCCCAAATTTGTAAATTTAACCAAATCCCATTCATGTACACAAACCCCCATTGTCCTTGTGAATAATCCTGATTTGTTTGAATTGAAAAAAGCATTTTTGCCTTCATCGAGAGTACCAAAGAAGTATAAAACGTTACTTAAAGTTGACGATAGTTCAGATTGTTTTATAAAAGAAATAAAAGATGACGCTAATAAAGCATCTGGATCGAAACCAAAAGAACCACAAGGAAAACAGCTTCATAGGTCTGAAAAGGACCTACACTTAGCCAAGTTCGAACGGAACGCAATATGTAGAAACTGTCAAAAGTTCAATGTATTATGTCCAAAATGCCAAAAACTGCAATATTTGAGAAGAAAGAAAAAACATAGAGTTAACAAATTGGAAACACACAACGAGTCTGTAATCTTATATACAAATATATCGGCTGAATCCGCTTGCAGGGAAAGAAAAACAACTGGAAAATTTGAGTATAAGACCATCAGATGTTGCTGCTGTTAGATTTTCTGAAAACATTACGAACAAGAAAGGAGATGATGTAGGTTTTATGGAAAAATTTCTTAAGCGGTTTAAGAATTTGGATGCATGTTCGTTATATAGGCAATCACAGCTAAAAAATAAGCCTGATAATATGATTCTTACCAAAGGAAAGGACACTGTTGTTTTATATGAAAAAATATTCAAAGAGAAATTTTTCGAAGATAATGATGAACTTTTGGAAAAATGTAATAAGTATGAGAATTTTATCGAGAATTCATCTGAAGATAATGAAATGAAAATACGTACGATTAAAGATGTTTCTATACATTGTAAATTTGACAAATCACCGGAATTTAAAGATGAAATTCCAGAGAGCTCATTGATGTTAAAAAAGAAGGGTAAGAAGCTAAATTTTTCCTGTATTTATCCTAATTTAACTATATCCCGTTCCAAATAAATCTACTTTTGTTCTCTTTTTCTAGTATGTTATTTAGATAAGTTTTTCTTATTCCAGCTTCAAGTACTCCTATAGACCAGTCCAACGCTATTGACTTAGCGATAATGAAATTGTCCTTGACATCCTTGACCGGACTAAACAACGACTTTAAGGGTCAGGATTCAAACCATTCAAGTGATGAGAACGAGTTTTACTAGCGATCGATTAAATATCTGGTTTTTATATATCTGGTTTTTACATATGTGCAAGGAAACAACGATGAAACCCATTATTTTGAAACATTTTTTGGTTGAGAAATGTATAAATTCATTATATTCTTCCTATGATTTGTGTAAAACTGTTAATTGTCTCGAAAGCAATATCTTTTTCAATCAAGATTTTCTGTTTTAATTGTAGGTATTTCACTTTACATGTCCGTAAAGAGTGATAATCAAGACTTAAGATGTAGTAATATGTAGTTGCAGTGTTGTAGAATATCTAATGCATCATATCCTTTCTTAGAACAGTTTCTAGTGTTGTATGTATTCGTTTTGAACGAGACAAGTTGTTGCAAGTGTATATTTAAAAACAAGTTTCATTTTCCTATATGTGAAATACTTATTTTTGTACTTATATTATTTACAAGATCACTCTTTAGTACCTAGACTATATTACATAAATTTTTGTATAAGATGAGCAACTGGACATTTTACACTAATTAAATTGTAATTTTTTCAATTTACATTTTTAAAAATTGGCGGGAACTAGTGGCTAACTTCGTTTACCAACAAGAGAATATTATGTCATCTTTCATTCAAAGCTTTGAGATAAGAGTATATCGATCCTGCTCTGGCGTTAATAATCAATATACAGTTGTATTTTATTACTTGTTTATTTTTTTAATAATGATTACGGCAACTCTAACGGTAAGTAATGCCATCTTAGATCGATAATCTGAACCAATTATTGTAGTGCTGTCTCGCTCTGTTGGCTGCAGGGGGTTGAATACAATATACTCGGCAAGTACCACTAAGTGTCATGTACGTCAACCACGCTTGACAAGTCGGCATATACCCCACCCAGTTCAAGTTTCTCAAAGGAAACCGTTAGAAACGCCGCTTATTTACCGATTGTCGTTTAACCGCTCCCAAATCATCGCCGAAAATAGTTTGGTTACCTCGTCGGCGCGAGTTCTCGTCCTCGACCGATTTTCTTCAAGCAGTTGTGTGTTTCTGTTGCGTTCAGAAGTGATCTAATATTTGTGCGTGTATTTTTACGAACCGTGTATTAGTGTTTCGACAGTACCATGGCATCGAGATCGAAAAAATCCTCGACACCGGCCTCACAAACTCAACAACGTCCAGCCAGCCCGTTGAGTCCGACCAGACATTCACGTTTACAGGAAAAAGCCGACTTACAAAACCTCAATGACCGGCTCGCTTGTTATATTGAAAAAGTCAGGTTAGCTTCGACTTTATATAGTTACATTGGAAATTAAATGTACTTTTTACAATGTAGGTACTAACATTGGTTGTGTTTGCATTAAATTTTGAAATATTTTAAAATGTGTAGGAATTAGGGATTGTAGTAACTCTAACTGTATCATATACAGTGTTGCATTTGAACTCCAGAAGGCTCTAGTTTTTATAAAAGTATTTGTATTAACAAAAAATACTTAAAAGTCATAAATAAATATTTAAATTTGGGGAATTGACGTCACTCTAAAAATGGTGGACTTTCAAAATAAGATTTACACGTTCTAAATTGATATTTTCATTCAAACACTCTATATTATAGTAATATCTAAGAGTATTGTTTTTAAGCTCCCTGTATATAAATTTAGTAATGTATTTACTTAAATAGACTTAGGCATTTAAACCATGCAAAACCTCTGTAGATCACTGTCTATTTTCTACAAGGTATTCATGTGTATGACAAATTTTTCCCTTCAATTAAAATACATTTTTTACTTTAGATATTTGGAGGCTGAGAACAACCGATTAACTCGAGAGATTCAAAGTACCCAAGAGACGGTGACCCGGGAAGTTTCCAACATCAAGTCCATGTATGATCACGAACTTGGAGACGCCCGCAAACTTTTGGACGAGACTCATCGTGAAAAGGCCAAATTGGAGATCGACGTTAAACGTCTCCTTGACGAAAACGTTGAGCTGAAAGCCGATTTAGCGAAAAAAACCAAAGACTTGTCCCTAGCCGAAAATTCGGCACGGATCTATGAAACACGGTGTAATGAGTTGCAATTGAAATATAATCAGGCGAATGCCGATGCTAAAAAAGCTTTCGGAGACCTAAAGGATCTGGAAAAGGAGAGAGACAAGTTGAAGAAAGCGTTGGACGAAAACAGGAAACAGTTGGAGGAGGAAAGCTTAGCCCGAGTGGAGGTGGAGAATGCAAATCAAAGTTTGCGTGAAGAGTTGTCCTTTAAAGACCAAGTGAGTGTTTTGTTTTCCATGGAATTAACCCATTTAAATAGGAATTCAAGTAGTTTCAGTAAAATATTGTTTTTTCATTGACATGCCCTTATATAGCACAATCAATAACCTGCTTGTATTTGCTTGGTTCCCATTGACCGCAGTTGATTAATGTAAAGGTAAATTGAATGAATGTTATTGGGTAAATTTTTGCATATTTTGTCACTTTTCTGAGTTTTTAAAGGTCGCGCGGAATAATAAAACATTCGTACCCCACGCCATTGTAAATAAATGACGTCATATAGCTGTTTTTAATGGAATTGAACACGTGTTTTCGTTGTTGCTTTTCAGCTAATAAGATATTCGCCCCCAAAATAAAAATCGAGCTCATCCTTATCGAAATTGGAACTGTTATCATCGTAAATTGCCAAATTGCTAGATTCTATAAAACTACAACTCAAATTTTCTTCAATAAACTGTTGCCTTAAGAAAAAAGTAAACAAATTGCCTAATTATGGCCCTGAAACGTGTTTCCCAATTGACAAAAAATATATATATTCGACCGGCCATACGGTGACATCAGATTTCTATTAAAAATATGCAAACGGGTTTCGATCAAACATATATACTGCTCGACCGAATTTAGCAGAATCGTATCTTTATGGGGGATCATCACGAAATGTAGTGTATTAATTATCAGAGTATCACGTCATTGATAAAAATAGTTTTGTTTTAAAATATGTACATGGAAAATAGAGCTTTTATGAAAATTTTATCATAAAGGTAATTCACAGAACATTGAATATTTAATGTTTTACATATCCTGGGTATTTTCTTAAATTTTTAAATTTTTCATGACTGTTTCAACAATTCTCTGAATTAAGTTAATAATTATCATTTTGTTCAGGTATTCCAACAACAACTTACCGAGACTCGTACCCGTCGTCAGATTGAAATCAGTGAAATTGACGGTCAGTTATCTGAAAAATATGAAGCAAAACTGCAACAAGCCTTGCAAGACCTTAGGGATCAATACGAGGCTCAAATGGCCAATAACAGAGCCGAAATTGAGATGCTTTATGAGAATAAGATCAAGGTACAATCCAGAGAAACTCATAATACAGTTTTAGTATAAAATTGATCGTTTCAGAATCTTCAAGCAGCAGCTAATAGACAATCTTCAGCAGCTGCCAATGCTTTGGATGAAGCTCGTCAAGTGCGCGCTAGAATTGATAGTTTGACCAACAGAGTAACTCAGTTGGAGAACGAGAATAGCGCTTTGGTAGCCAGAGCCAGAGATCTTGAGAAATTACTTGAGGTATAAAATAAAATAAATTTTTTATTAGGAAAATTGTAAACTCTATGCATTATTTAGAACGCTCGTTTGAGGCATGCTGAAATTGAAGCTGCTTTAGAAGGCGACTTGGCAAGATTACGTGACGAAATGTCCCAACAGCTACAGGAGTACTCCGATTTAATGGACATTAAAGTGTCCTTGGACCTGGAAATTGCTGCCTATAGAAAACTACTTGAGTCGGAAGAGGCCCGTTTGAAAATCACTCCTAGTGGTGAACGGGAGGTGTCACGAAGTAGTAGTTCACGCAATTCTGCGCAACGATACACACCGAGTCGTGTTGGTGCGAAACGCAAACGTACTTTGATGGAAGAGAGCCATGAGTCGAGCTTGTCGGACTATAGCGTTACCGGGTCCTCAAAAGGTGACATTGAAATAATTGACGCAGATCCTGATGGAAAATATGTAAAATTGCATAATAAAAGCAACCAAGAAGTGTCTGTCGGAGGTTGGCAGATTTGGCGCAGAGCCGGAAGCGAAGAGACCAAATTCAAATTCAATAGATCGATGAAAATAGAAGGAAAAGGCACCGTGACCGTGTGGTCAGCCGACTTGAACAAGGACCACGAACCACCCCACGATTTGGTCATGAAGCAGCAAAAGTGGCTGGTGGCTGATAATATGAGCACAACGTTATTGAATTTGGAGGGAGAAGAAGTAGCAGTGTCCGAAAGGTAAGATAACAAATTTTTTCACTGTTGTAGCTAATTTAATCAACGATTGTAGAATAAAGACACAATTATCAAGTTCACATTTGCGACATCGCGAATTGGCAGGAGGATACATTGGCAACGAAGAATTGCATCAGCAATTGGGTGACCCACAAGGGGACGAGAAGTGTCGAATTATGTGAAATACACTTTCGCTATTTAGAAATTAGTAAGAACGTCGTTTTATATACGTTAAGTTTAAATTTTGGGAAAAAGTGACCTGAGAAACGAAAAACTTTAAGTGTTCCATTTAGAAAATATTTAGTTTTTTGGAATACCGTTGATCACTTTTTGCCTTAATTTGTTTTGAAAAAAAATTACTTCTTTGCTTTTACTATGAAGTAGCAGGAAAGAAGCGGATTTTTAATATTGCACGAATAAAATTTAATGCGAACTAACTGGAAGAGGGATTATTTCTTAAATAATTTGGAGTGAAATTTATCATAGTCGAATTAAAGTTCTGTGTTCGGAACTATTAGAATTTGAATTTCGTTTCAACTTTTTAGTTACTTAATGCTTAGCCGGGTATCTTCCCAACTGCACCTAATGACGAAACTAAATTTCTTGTTTTTGCCTTGAAAATTTTGCTTATGACGCTGTAGAAATATTACACTCTGTACAACGTCATAAGCCTTTAAATGTAAATCTTTAAACGTAACGATCGATGTCATTTCGTTAGGTTAAAAGATAAAATCGTAGTTTTTATTTGTTTATTTGTAAGACTTTCCATCGTTTTTTCTTTCTTGGCGGAAAGCGAGAAAACACTTTTTTAAGTCTTTTTAGTATTTTTTTTATTTTATAATATATAATCTACATACATAGGTATTTGAGAAACGATAAGGATTTAGCTTAGAACCTTCTAATTTTTTACGTTCTAAGTATTTTTGTATATTGTACTAAACGTTATTTCATAAATAAAACTATATAAAAGCAGCAAATTAAAATTATTTTTCCCTTAAAATCTGTTGTTTTAAGTGTTTCATGTATTTATTTTACAATTAGTCTTTAAATGCTTAAGTTACTAAACTCGTATGTGCCTTGGAATTAGAATAAATTGTTCATACATCAGTGCCCCTNAGCAGCAAATTAAAATTATTTTTCCCTTAAAATCTGTTGTTTTAAGTGTTTCATGTATTTATTTTACAATTAGTCTTTAAATGCTTAAGTTATAAACTGTATGTGCCTTGGAATTAGAATAAATTGTTCATACATCAGTGCCCCTCATACAGTCTTATGTGCTACATGTGAAACCCCCCAGGCATTAAAACAAGTAAAAATAAAGCTAAATATTTTTCAAACAATTTTTATTGGCCTTTGCTTTTTCATTTACATAAAAATCTAATTATAGTTTCTGGTGTGAAGATGTGATGTCATCCTTCCCGTGGGTCAATGGTCAATACCTTTCTTGTGAGTTGTAATTTATAAATAGATTCGATGACGTAAAAGAATCCCTTCACTAGTGATTCTCTAGATTACTCATAGGTGGCACCATTTTGATAATTTTTAAAGTGTTTGAAAAATCTATGAAAACAAACGTATGAGATTTCCCGCTAAATTCAAATGATCATTTACTCGTTGAAAATAAAACTGCTAATTCTGGATATGTTGAAAATGAAAAGAACATAAATTCCATTTCTTCAAATTACTTTTAAAATAACATATAATTCTTCTGGATAAAAAAACTAAAAGTAAAAATTCGTCTAAAATTCTTTTTCAAGTTTTAAAATATGCTTAATGTTCCACTTTTTGTTTTTTACATTGTATGTTATGCAGTTTCACATTCTTTTGATCTGTAATTATATTCTTTGCTTTTAGGATGGCAGCTATAAAAGCATTGAATGACTCATCATCGAGTGTCATACTAAAATTGGTTATTGACATCCAAATGGTCTAAAAATTTTTACTTTTATGTAAACAATTAATAATGAATATTGTCAATTACCTCTCTTTTAAAACTAGAATTGTTCTGCTGTGATGTACTGTCAACGTGTTCAATCAAAAGGTTCATATTATTTGTATTGTTATTTTCACTACCGGACGGTTTATCCACATACAAAACTGTTTTTTCTGCATTTAAAGAATTCAAATCTTTGTTTATGTCAATATTATGAACACTGTTTAAATTGGCCGCATCTCCTCTTGCTAATGCTAATTTTAATCTTTTGAATTTTTCACTTCTCATGCTTTTTGCAACTTCACGTGTTTTGTTCCATGCACTACAAACACAAATTTTTTTTACCATCAACTCTTGTTCTTCCTTTGTCATTCTCATGCCTTCAAGTATATCTTCATGTCCGACGTGAGTCTCTGTATAATAAACAGTTATTTTACCTAATTACAAAAAAAAATGTGTCAATTCAACTGTGAAATGTTTTAATATTTATGTACCATTGTTTAAAATTGTAGCAATTATTCGTGAAGGACATCCTTCTGAAATGTGAATATTATTATCACCTTTTATTTTTCGATTATTTGAACATCTTCTCCCTAAAAATGGAATGAGAACACATGGTAAAGTTTTAACAGCGATCTTGCAATAGTAACCTACGAGCTCTAACAACTAATTATTTTAACAGCTTTCAACAAGTCGATATTTGTTTACACTCAAAGGTGCCTTTTAGAGTAAAAATATAGGTTGCACCAAAATATTAAATTTAGATTTACGTAATAGTGCTGTTGAGTTTGCTCCTCTTTGAAATATTCTGAAACTTTACAAGTTATCAACAAGACCTCCTACCTGCCAAAACTCTTTTCTTACATTCATAAATTACATCTTCACCATAAGGCCGTTTTATTCTCATGCTACAACAATAGTCTACTTCCTTATTTTCCAGTGCCTTCCAAATTATGAACTCATTAATATTGTTCAAATTGAGAATAAATTCTGTCATGATAATACCATGATCCTGAGTTAAATGGTTATTTAAGTCATTATAGAAAGGAAATTTTGTTTGGTGTATGCAAAGAGGACAATGAATTTGTAATTCTGCAAGGTTGGTTATCAATGGTACTAATAAATGTGAGGAATTTGCATGATAATCACGAATATGCCTTTTTACATGTCGATATTCACCGTTGCAAAGTGGACAAACTGATTTGTTTTTGCTACAAATTTTCATAAAAATAAAATTTTAAGGTTATATTGCATATTTTATTTTTATGTACCTGATTTCTTCCATTTTTGAAGTAATCGCTAACATAGCATATAATATGTAGGTTGTTACGAAATAATTTGGAAATTCTTAAGAACAATTTGAAAATATATTGTGAAAACAAAGAAAAGTAAATTGCTCTACAGAGATGTATGTCACTTCACAGTAGGCCAAGGTTGCCATATCTCTTAGCATACTTTTCCCAGAAACGAGTTCAAAATCCTCAGAAATACCATTAAAATCTCTTAAATTGGAGGAAATTCCCAAAATCTGCCAACCCTGCAATAAGCCCCATAATAATATTCTTCTTCTAATGAATTGAATGGTCAGTGGATTTTGTTTAAAAAAAATCATTACGACATTTAACTTGTTTATTATTATAGATTACGTAAACTGAAATAAATTATCTAAAACGTGCAAAATTTGTAATTTTAATAAAGTTGTTTGAATAATTAATTTGAATTGAACACGTTATACGCATTGACAGGATCTGACAGGAACATATGTTAGTAAAAAAGAAGAAGAAAAAAAGATGATTTTTGCCACGAATGGGGGTTATACATGGATTGGTGTACCTCTATTGTTGTGCAGTTTCAATGAGAATTTTATCGTTTTTAATAGACAAACAAAGCGGTAGTAACTTATCAGCATGGATTAACTACTCTCGGACTACATAACTTTCAGAATTCCACTGATTGTTATCCGACTGTTCCTCGTAAGTTTAACAATTTTCAAAAAATTCTTGGTTACATAGATATATTTTGATTTTTTATCCATTTATTGCATTCATGCTTTATCTGCTACGTACAAAACTCCGTCTATTAATCAGAAGTCTGAAAATGAATTTCATGTACAGCGACCTACCATGGGGCGTAAAAGTTTTACAGAAGTTGTCCCAGATGTGCTGTTCACACAGATTACATTTCAACAGAGAACTTTGGTAAGTCATAATTTTTTTTTATCGTGGCAATATGTGTATGTGTGTTACTAGTTGAGAACATAATAGCAGACCTTAATGAGTATTTTCAAAACAATGCCTAATTAGGAAGAAGTGTTTTTTTGTTACCACAACTTTTATTGCTAAGTGATTTATTCTTCCAAAGAGACATTAATTGTCTTAGTCAGTCTAGTATATTCCAAGTTAAAAAAAATACAGGATGACCAAAAAGTTCTCCCGCATACTTTTTCGAGAACATCTTTTTTATTAAACCACAAAATTCAACCAACTACAATATAAAAGAAAATGTATAAAATTTTCTACAAGACCATGCCAAAAGATGATCGATGTTTCCACCTTTAGTCGCCACGCAGACCTTCAAACGTTCCGATAATTTTTGATGACAGTCGATAATTGGTCTTTTCAAATTTTGGCTCGTTCCCGCTGCAGGGACGAATTCACAAATTCTACCGACCTGTGGTTTATGTAGCAGGAATTTTGCTGCTGTATAGAATTAAATAGAAAAGTCCATCAGATTCAGCGAGTTCAAGGGCTCGGAACTCTTGTTCCACTCATCAACTCCCTTCTTTTCGTAAAAATCTATTGTCGAGTGTGTTATATGTACTGCTGCCCAGTTCTGTTGGAGTGTTTAATGTCTGCTTTTGAGGTGTTTTCGGCTCCACGGGATTATGACGTCTTGCAAAATGCAAAATGCAAATGGGAAAAATAGGAATGAGCCAAAATTTCGAAAAACCAGCTATCGACCGACCATCGTCAAAAATTTTCGGAACGTTTGGAGACCTGCGTGGTGGTTGAAAGTGAAAACTTTGAGCATCTTTTGAAATAATTTTGTAGAAAATTTTATAGACTTTCTTTTATATTGTAATTTGTTAAGTTTTGTGGTTTAATAAAAAAGATATTCTTGAATAAATGCGTGTGATGACTTTCTGATCACCTTGTAGTTGGTTATTTAAAGGTCTACCACTTTTTTCATGTGAAGATTCCTTGAGATGAATTGAACAAACCAGAGTGAATGTTCACTAAAAATCATTATGAAGCAGTATTCGCTTGCTGCTCAAAAACTTTTGAGCATTTGTATGACATGTTTTGTTCTCGTTCTCGTCCTTGTTCCCACATTGGACGTACCTTAAACTAAATAAGAATACATATTATTATTTAAAATAATGTCGAGGTAACAAAAAAATCTAAATGAGAATGCAGACGCTGTAAAGTCGAGAATTACGATAAGAATTACTGTGCCAAACAAATATTAATAAGTTTGACAGCCTAATATAGAAGAAAATTGTATAAAAATTGACAAAAATATATTCTTTTTTATTTCAGTTACAGAGCCAGCGTTGTTTTTTGACTTACATAGCCTACATGTCATATCATTTATCAAGAAAGCCCATTTCAGTTGTGAAAGCTGTATTACATAGGAATTGCAGTGCTCTTAAACCCCCATCCCCCAATGAACCTGACAACTGGTGCGATTGGGCTCCATTTGGTATTTTTTTTAATTATGAATTGCAAGAGAAATTAATTCAAGTGATTTTGTAGATGGATCAGACTCATTGGCATCTCAAATGCTAGGCGAATTGGACTCTGCATTTCTATTTTGTTATGCTGTTTCAATGTTTATATCGGGTTTCATTGCCGAACGTGTAAACCTTCGTTATTTTTTAAGTTTGGGAATGCTGTTTTCTGGTATTTTCAGTTATTTGTTTGGAATTGGAAAAACGTACAATATCCACAGCTTGTGGTATTATATTATTATGCAGGCAAGTCAAAAAATAATTAAAATATTGTAAAATCACTAAAAGTTGCCTAAAAGCTTCGAGCCTATTGATAAAGTATATTTTTAATTTACGAATTCCACATTTATTTCAAAAACAATTATCCTTATCAGTAAAATTATTATTACAATTTCCATTTCGAATGTATTTACATAAAAATATGCATTTTGAATGCAATTATAAGTGGTTTTTATCACTTTAGGCCTTGGCAGGAATTGCCCAAACCACCGGATGGCCAGGCGTAGTAACCGTAATGAGTAATTGGTTTGGTAAATCGAAAAGAGGTCTTATTTTTGGTTTATGGAACTCGCATACCAGTATTGGCAACATCTTGGGTAGATTTAATTTAATTTTCAAATCTATAACCTACGAAAATTTTTCGCAGGTTCTCTGATCGCGGCTGAATATGTCGAAACCGATTGGGCCTACTCTTTCATATATCCAGGCCTGATAATTGGTGTTATTGGTTTTGGCCTGTTCTTGTTTCTAGTTGTAAACCCTAGTGATGCAGGTTTTACAACATCAGATACACGGACTGAAAATAGTGTAAGTATGAATTTTAAATTTTTCACTACAATTGATTAAGCCCCGTTTTTTTCTTATAGAAAGTGTATAAGCCGTTAAATAGTGAAGTGGCAAACACGGGTTCGACTTCAGATTCTCGAAGATCAAGTTCAGAAGTCGATGATAGTGACATTGTAATCGGAGAACATGTAAGTGGATTTTGGTCTTGTCTTGAATGATTTTGCAAATGAGTAAATTTGTAATGAGTGAGTAATTTAAGGGCGTTATTACGTTGATTTTAGGGCTTATCTCATCGTTGCTCAATTCAGAACAATGTAAGTTACTTATGAATTTTCAAAATTATTTGGTTCTAAATGTAATATTTTTATATCACTGTTAAAATAGGTTACCTCAAACGTTACGTTTGTTTGTAATAATCCGCGTATCCTCCGAATGAAAAACATCAGTTGTATAAATCTATTTTAACTTTTTTGCTTAAGCGCTTGGTTGAGGTGTGTCAATTAGGGAAATGTATTATACATTTAGCAGGCTTTTCAATTATTACGTTGAGTTTTAAACTCTTGACTGGTGACGGTTTAACATATAATCTATCAATTAACACTTTTTTAGGAAATTCTTAGAAGAAATGTATCAGAGAGGTCAAGACTGCTCGGAGAATCTTCGAGTGAATCTCAAAATCAAGCCATTGGGTTTATGGGGGCTCTAAAAATTCCTGGTGTAGTAGAATTTTCTTTAAGTCTATTTTTTGCTAAACTGGTCAGCTATACATTCCTTTATTGGTTGCCGCTTTACGTTAACGCTTCTAGTAAGTTTCATTTTTAATTGTTTCACTTATCTAAGAGAAATAATTTTTAGCAACAATGGGTGCTAGTTTGAGTGCAGATTTATCAACTTTATTTGACGTTGGAGGTATTGCTGGTGCAATAGTAGCTGGAATTGTTAGCGACAGGTCTGATATGCCTGCTACCACCTGCGTTAGCATGTTAATTTTATCAGCTCCAATGGTATATTCGTTTCTATTCAATTACAACGAATTTACGAATAACATTTTCAGATGTTCCTATACCAAAAATTGAGTGTTTTGAGCATAGGTATTAATATGCTTTTATTACTGATTGTTGGTTTATTGGTAAATGGACCTTATGCTCTTATAACCACTGCCGTATCTGCAGAATTGGGAACGCATCATAGTTTAGAAGGCAATTCAAAAGCCTTAGCCACTGTTACTGCCATAATAGATGGCACCGGATCTATTGGTATCAATTAGTTTTAGTTGCATTTACAAAAGAAATTAATTAAGAAGTATTTTAGGTGCGGCAGTAGGACCTCTATTAGCAGGTTTTGTATCAAGTTATGGTTGGCACAACGTATTTTATATGTTAATTATATCCGATGTAATAGCATTACTTTTATTGGCACGACTGGCTAAACAAGAAATCGTCAGATATCGAAGTCACAGAAGAGGCTTACGTATAGAATAAGGGTATGCGTATAAATTATGCGCAAAAATTTAAATTTAAGATTTAAAGCAAAGTCATTGTATTATATATTGTTTTAATTATTTATTATGTTTTCCAAAGACTCTAAGAGCAAAAGTTTAAGTTTTTACTTAAATAAAGCTTAGTTTTTTTGTGATTTTTATGTTTTAGTATCTATGACTGGAGACCATAAGCGAGTCTGTATTTTTTCTATCCTGAAATCTATACTTTTTCTTGCCAGTTAGTTTATATAAGATCCTATCTTTCAATTCCAATGTAAAATTTTAATATTTAAAATGTAAAAAGTATAAATAAACTTTTATTTTAGTACTTGGTATTTTATCTATATTTGTTTTTTAGGGTTGTTACAAATGAATTAATTTGTAATTATCATTTTTTTACGAATTTCAACCTAAAATTCAAACACTTTTATATACTTGTTTTTCCCAATTGATTGAATGAGCCCAACTTATTATTACATAGGTGGATTGTCTATTTACATCTAATAAAAACACTGCCAAGACTATTGAATTTTCTAACTCAAGGTGCCAAATGATGTTTTATATTTTTTTACGATCGGGATTAGTATTGAGAGCTACGCTAAACTGTGATTTCTAATAAATGGAGGTAGGATTTGTTGTATTTGTAACTTGTATTTCAACAAGAAAATTTGTGTGTCTAATACGAGAATATGTGTGTATCAATTTGACATAAATTGCATAGGACTCTAGCAAAGTTTTCAAATATATGACTTAAGACTTTGAGCAAAATATAATCTCTCAATTGTAAAGCAAACTTAGTCGTTTGCTAATGTATTGCAACAATAGTTGCTAATAAATTAAAAAAATAAGGCCTGGTAATGATGACTTGACTTTGGTGTGGTAATTCTTGACTATTTTAAGGTACAAATTACAGCCGAAAACAACCAACAACTCATAGAGGCATTTATAATGAATTTCAAGGAGAAGGGAAGAGCCTGGTCGTTTGATATTAAGAGAACCTGTGTAATTGTGAAGCAGTCTTGATCAGCCATGAAGAAAATAAGTGGTAGACTACATTGCTTGAAGAACGTATCGATTCCCAGTACTATGAAACTTAAATTTAGCGGATACGCCTCAATTACAAAATTTTTTGCCAAAAAAATCAAACCGCGTCGCTGCACGTTTCCGTTTACGATTTCTGTCGTAGGACATCCACTATACAATTGGGACTCGACTTCTTATCACTGAACATTACTGCCTAGAATCAAGAAAAAATTGAAACGATGTTTACATGTGTCACATGGAAATTGATAGAGAAAAATGTGTGATTTCCTCGTGTTACGCATTAAAAAAATAGAAATTATTTTGAAAAAAATCTGTTATATATCCCTACGTGTTAGAGTTGAAAAGTCAAAGTCCATGGTTCTCATGAGAGCATTGCATCTAAACATTTTTTACGTTATTCCCGTCTAAATTTATCCTTTAGTTCGGGCTGAGTTTAAGCGAAAACGCATATAAGCACATACATATGTTTCGAAATGTAATCCAGTAAATAGAATCGAAATTTACGTTTTTGGAAAATGGACCACTGAAGTGTGGTTCAAAGATTTTCACACTTAACTTGTTATTTATCACTATTGAAAAATTGTAAAACCAAGAAAGATTATAGTATACATATTTCTTGACTAGACGGTGCTATAGGTATGCAATGATTCATCAGATAGGAATAGGTCTCATCCGAAACAATATGAACGTTCGTTGTTAAATTTCATATCTTCGACAACTCACATATCCACTTCCCCAGAAGGATAACATCAGTCCGGTTCGGAGAGGCTCGAGATACTCTTTTGCCGTGATTACTCAGATCTCCCAACTTCTTGAACATTGAATTTGTAGAAGACTCAGAAAAGATGATTTGGGAATCTAATGAATTCTTCACAGGCACTTGGAGCTTATCAACAATAATTAACAACTTGTTTGGAATACCATATCCCAAGAGGATATACGCCGACTGAAAGCAATTCCACGAAGAATAAAGGAGTGTGAAATTAATAGGGGATGCCCAACCCATTCATAATAAATATTTTGTTAATTTTTTCTTTTTTTGAAAATTTAATCAATTATTAATATTAAATGTTTTAGCCAAATCCAGGTCAAAAAATTCCTACCCCTTTCTGGTGTTGCAATTTCCATGCCATTGAGTATAAATCTAATTTTTCAAAAAAAAAACAATTTTTACAACATCCTAATAAATCATCTGAGTACGGTCCATTTTACGTCATCCAAATTAAACAAACAATTAATTATCCTTCATCGCAGCACAACACACCAACCTTGTTATTATGTGGTTTCTAAAAGCCTGCCGCCTTCCTAGAAAAATATTTGTTTTCTCTGGTCGATCCGTTGCGTTCGTAACTACTACTGTTTAAGAAAACGTGTCCCGCTTCGTCTGTCGACCAATTCTATACTTACTATGCCAGTTTCTAGGAGGCAAGAGTCCAGACCACTAGGTGACTGAGTGATTCCCGAAAATATCGTGCGTCGGTCGCTATGTCGTCAATCAGACATACAAACGTTCTGGATTCAATCATCATCCTCATGGTCGGTTAAGTGATAATTTCACTGTGAATTGTGATTTTTTTTTTGGACATTACATTAATTTTAGAAAAAAATGATTTCCGCCCCCGTTGGATTGCACAGTCCTTATATAGCAGAACCTCATAGCAAAAGTGATGCTTCATACATTGAAAAAAAGACTGTAAGTCTAAGTGAGACGAGATATCTTTAAAATGTTTTGTGAAAACTTTATAATTTTTGATACAACTTTTTCCAGTTTGTGAATTGAGTCATGTGCCCCGTAACGTCTTCAAGATGTTTTTAAAACATCTAATTTTATAAATAACTCCTTCGATTATAACAATAAACATCTGTTGTTTTATATAACACAACAAAAGTCTTTAGGACGTTTTTTTCCAACGTAGGTACTTGGATGATGATTTACTAGGTGGAGTAGCCGATTGAAGAAAAATCGTTACTTTTACCGAATGTGTTAGTGGTAATGTTTGTTTTTGTCCAATAACTTTGTTTTCGCTCGGTGTTGCCGAATGATGAAATTTTTCAAAAAAATTAGCGACTTTCCACTAATGAAATTACGAACTTCTATTAACGAACTTTCTAATTGAGAAATAGTTTTTGGGGATTTATCAGTTTATGTTGTCTGAAAAAATAGTTTATTTTTATTCACATACTACACATCATTAGTGACACCATTAGTTTGTAATTGTAATTAAACATTAAAAAGTTAATAGATTTAATTTCCAAATTAAAACAATTAACAATTTAAAAATGAATGCCTCACTCGTATCCAGACTATTTGGAGTCGATGCTAACCTTTGTTCATCAATTTATTTTTGTCTGCATCGTTTGAAATTTCAAAACAGTTCCGAAAGTACGTGTTGTATTGCGAAAAACACATCAGTTTTCTTGTCCTCTAACGAAAAACACATAATTTTTTCCTATCGTTGCGCAAAAAAAAAAAAACTTCAGTTGTGGTTGGCTACCGTAATTAGACGAATATAATTTATTAACCGAGGTCCTCTAGATGGTCAAACCAGTTTGGTGACGATAAGAAATTTGTAAAAATACTAGTTTTTTTTTTGAATATATGTACAGTATATGTGTAAATATACATTAGAAAAAAAAGTTTTTCCGCAGCAGATCATTCATTTCAATGTTAATACCAGTGGTCTTAAACGAAATATGGTAAAACTCCTCCACAAACAAATTAATTACTCATCGTTCCTATTTCAGGTATCTGATATTTATAAACAAATGAAAGAACAAAGTCCCTGTTCGTCTGGACGGTCATTAAGTAGTGCCGCCAATTTAACATCTCTTTGTGTGGACATCTCTCCAAGTTCTAGTAATTTTTTTTGAGGTGATTTACATTTGTTTTCGTCGAAATACTATTTTTCACTGTTTATTTATCAATTGCTCAGGTATTATATGTCGGTAAAATTAAAGTGTGGCAAAATATAGTTCCGGATGCCTTCATTGATGATGCCTTGGAGAAATTTCGTATGTACGAATTGGAAAAAACCCGATTGAAACAAATTGGAAGATTACAGAGTGATGATGATGTATTGAGGAGAAGTTCACAAGTAACAAAATGCACTTTTTACATTTCTCGTATGATTCATTAGCAAATTTCAGGCATCCTGCAATACGAAAGCGGCATCTCCTCCATTATTATCACAGAGATCAATTTCCTGTCATTCGAATATCACTCAGAATGCCACAGTTGTACCAACTACAATTGTTGAAGATGAAAATGGAAATAATCAAAATAAAAATATGAAAAATGAGGAAACTGACAAAGGAAATTCCAGTTCTGTGCAGGCACACGATTTAAAATCTTCAGTAAATACGGACAATCAAAATAGAACTATGGTATTGCAAGTGGATAGGACTGATTTGAGATTAATAAGTCCTGATAGAAAAGTGATACTCTTACACAAGCACTACAAAGACGTTACTTCTTGTTTACAAGTAAGCTTCCAAAACAATTCTACATTATTAGAATTTTCCATTGACTTCTAGGGATTAATCAAATCTGAATATTTCGGTTTCATTTGCAAAGAAACCTCCAATGAAACGGACATTTTTACAGGCTTCATTTTCAAATGCGAATCAGCTTCAATAGCCTCGGACGCAGTGGCGGGTAATATTCAAAAAAAAAAAAAAACAATTGAGAAATCTGGAATTTTCATTGTAATTTTAGCCATTTCCCAAGCCTTTTTAACCTCCGAACATCGTCCCTCAATTAATTCATGCGAACATTGTCCAATTGTGTGGTTCAATAAATTGAATGCCGAAGTTGAGCATATGTCTGATAAGAGAACCCAAGCTGTGATACTAAAAAGGTAGTATTTTTTAGCATTGTTTTCTCATTGTAAAGCATGCCATTATGATGTTTTAAGGCTGGAACAACTGGATCCTGATGAACAAATGACAATTTTAACGAAATTTCGAGGTGCCGATACTGATTGTATTCGAGAACAAAACGAGTTTTTATTAATGCTTCTTAGAGCTCACTGTGAAAGTAAACAAATTAGGCATATTCATGATACTGCTGAAAACAGGTAATCGTTTCTATGACATTTTACCATACATGGAATATTTTTACTTTTGTTTTTAGATCGGAATTTCTTAATCAGTATCTTGGAGTTGGAGGTGTAAACGTATTCAGCAAAGCTAAAAAATCAATTTCGAATTCGTTAGATCAATTTTTAAAAAGGCGATCCTCGCTCACTTCACCAAAGGATCGGCAAATGAGCTTACCAGTCACTCAAAGTTTAAGTAAGGTAATTTTTAAGCTAAAGGTCTAATATCTGGAAAACAAGTTGGACATAATGCCGTATAACCCATCATGTCAATCCACCATTTAGTCTGTGATTTTTAGGAACCTTCGCCATCACCATCACTTCAAGCAGTCATAAATGAAACCTGCTCAAATTCAGACAAAGAATCGGAAGGTTTTCGTTCCGAATCATCAACTACAGATTCAACTGAAAACATCCATCTTGCCGTTGAAAAATCTAAACATTCATCCATTTCTCCGGATCGTACATCTGTTTCGGATAAAGGCCTCATGATGGACATGTAAGTTATCGAATTTTACATTAAAGAGTAATTTAGCTCTTAAAGGGAATTACAGTTTTTTGAAAGTTGGTAGTCCCCCTGTAAAGACAACTTATGTAGGAGATAACGACCACTTGAAAATCGATAACACTGGTTCTTGGAGACAAGCCATATTGAAAAAGGTAATTACTCCAAAGAAGGAAGAACAAATGGAGCCGATTCGAAGAAAAAAAGTAAGGATGAGTTAAGGGAACTTTGGAAGAAAGCCATTAGACAAGCTGTATTGTTGATTAGAATGGAAAGGGAAAATCAGCGTTTGAAAGGTAAGTTTTTTAATTCAATGTTGCAATTTACATTCACATATTTTTATAGCTGAGCAAGTGGAGTCTGCAGTGAAAAGGGTCAAATTAGAATACGATGAAATGAGGCCTAATCAGCGAGAAGTCATGGAAGTTTGGGAGATGATATCCAACAAGGAATCTCACATTAAGTGCGACAAACTCATGCTTTTACAAGCTATTAGACAAGGTTGTTATTTTAAATTTCTATAAATTCCACTAATTTTCCTCTTGTAGGGGTTCCCCGAGCTAAACGTGGCGATGTCTGGTATTTTCTGGCGGAACAACATTGTCTCAAATCGGCACCTCCAGATCCCGCAAAATATCCCAATTATAATGTCCCCTATGAAGAATTACTTCGGCGTCTTACGTCTCATCAGCATGCAATTCTAATCGATTTGGGTCGCACTTTTCCACATCATTCGTATTTCAGCAGTCCATTGGGTCCTGGACAACTTGCTCTGTTTAATCTCTTAAAAGCTTATTCGCTGCTTGATCCAGAAGTCGGTTATTGCCAAGGCCTAAGTTTTATAGCTGGAATATTGTTACTTCATGTAAGATTATTTAAAAATTGCCATTTGTTTTGTCACAAAATTGGGTTACATTTTTAGATGGAAGAGAGCCGAGCATTTTCGTTGCTGAGACACCTCATGTTTCGGCGAGGCATGAGAACTCAATATCTTCCTGATATGGTTGGCTTACAAATCAAGCTTTACCAATTATCCAGACTGGTCCATGATCAATTACCTGATCTGTATGATCATCTTGAAGTTTGCGAAGTAGCCCCAACTCTTTATGCAGCGCCCTGGATACTCACAATGTTTGCTTCGCAATTTCCTCTTGGATTTGTAGCTCGAGTCTTTGGTATCTGATTTGTTATTTATTTGTTTCAATAAATTAATCAATTAATGATTCATGATTAGATTTGGTGTTTCTGGAAGGTCTGGATGTGGTGTTTCGAGTGGCATTAGCGTTGTTAACTTACCACAAGGATAACATACTTTTGTGCGATGGTTTCGAGGAAATCATGGACTACTTTAAAGGCCAGATTTCAAATATTGACAAGCCCACTCTGGATAAATTAATGAAAATGGTGAATAATTAACTGAAGGTTAACTTTTTTTAATAATGTTTTTGATCAGATTTATACTACGGACTTTACGAAACAACTGGATGAATACAAAGTTGAATATCAAGTACTCCAAGAAGAAATGGCATCGGTTCAACCTCAAATTGAGATTTTACATAAACTAGAAGAGGACAATAAAATGCTTACCGAGCGAAATAAATCTTTGACGGCCCAATTGGAGCTATCATTAGCTAATGTGCAAAGATTGGAAAAGACAAGGGTGTTACAGCAGGCAAGATTAAATAAATTGGAAATGCAAAGCAGAGGATTGGACGTTACCATTGCCACATTAGGAGGTTTTATTAATAATCTCATTGAAGATAAGGTAACGGTTTAGATAGAAATTGTCTATTTGGGATTGTTTATGAGATTCATGTAGGTTGATGTTGAAATTCCCGATGAAGTTCGAAGAATTTTATCAAAAATTTCCCTCTCGGAGAGAAATGAAAATTTAGATAAAGGGCAAAATAATTTGTTGAAAATGTTGCAAGAAAAGGATAATCGTATGATGCCTCCGGAACGAGTTATGCTCAAATCATTAAGCACAGGTATCGAAAAGTACAATTTCCACGTTTTCATTTTCTTATATTTGAATTTTTAAGGCAAAATCAATTTACCTACGAACTTGGAAGCCATGACAAGAGCAAATAGTTTAAATACGAGTAAAGAGAACATTTTAAGGCCACGACTCAAAGAACAAACCTCTATTTCTCCTAGTGGTTCTACCGAGAAAAAATCGCACTTCTTTTCTAGTTCCCACAATAATATTTTGGAGAAACAACGGTAACAGTAAATTCAATAAACCATTCTTTATATTAATTCAATGTTATAGACTTCAAAACAGTTGTCAGAGCATAAATAGTATAATTGACATAGAAATTGAAGATTTTGAGAACAAAAATGAAAGATCTGAGTCAATTGGAGCTATAGACTTGCAACAGGGTGCTATACTAACTGGTAGTGATTCGAAATTATGATATTTTTACATTTTCTTAATCGGCTAATTTAAGGTGGTACCATTGAAACTGTACCTACAGTACCTGAAAATCATCCACTGAGCAATTGCGGTGTGAATTTTTCCTTTGAAGGTACCAAGGAATTGAAACATTTTAAAAGTTTAAAGCACCAGCAAAGAAATTCCAGTCCAGACGTTCTAGGAAAGTGATTTTAAAAAAATTAGTCTTATGTTAAATTAGATAGAAATTGTGATGTAAACATGTAACTTTTTTTGCAAAATATTCTAGAAATTCAACTGTAGGTTGACCAATTGATTATGATTTTTTTTAATTCATGTTTGAGAATCATTGTTTTTAACAATAAGGAAACGTTATTCAAGTGTTTTGAACCTATAATACACATGTGCCATAATTAATAAAAGAGTATTCCATATTTGGTAATAAACAAAAATCCCTTTTAGTCAAACCTAAAGAATATGGAGACACATTTTGTCATCTTAAGACCTTCTTCATCTGATAGACTTTCAATGATGGGAACAGACAACTAAATTTATATGGAATAATCCGTTATTACCATTATAGAATACATTTGTACATTTTAAAAAATTTAGCAAACAGTAAAAAACAATTTATTGTAAGCTTCAGAGTGAAGTTATTCGCGAAAAAATTACAACTTTTAAAAAAATCCAAACAAAAAGTTAACAAGATATCGAAAAGATAGCTTTTAGTTCAAAGTTATTATAATACTCAATGTTTAAGACTCACAATTAGTGCGGCCACCTCCAGCTCTAATACAGACTTCAATTCTTTTTGACATGCTCATAATTCAATTCTGAACTTCTTACGTTGTACTTTTCAATGGATTAACAATATCTCGGGATCTAACTAGAAAGAACCAGACATGATATAAAAGAGTTGAATTCAACTTATACATACTATATTAAAAGAATGTATTGATTAATTGGCCATAAATCTCAGCTAAGCGTACTCAACAAAGTGCTAATATATGAATACATTCTGAAGCCAATTTGGACTTAATCAGTTCTGGAATGTAGTATGTAATTCTAACTTGAAGAAAATTCTAGACGTATGCTGATTGAATTCACAACGATCTTGGTAGTCCAACTATCAAAGAACAAATTCATCGATTCATCCAGAAATACCAAGACCGTAAAACCAAACCGCCTCAACGACCCCTTTGTGCATGAGTGATGTGATAGGGGTAAATTAATTTAACGAGTTTCCTTAAATGTAGGATTCCCCCACAAACGTTTCACACTTACATTAACTCGACTCATTGTCTCACGGAGACAGGTTGTAAATAAATTAAATTAAAAAAAAAAGATTGACATAATCATCTTCAAAATTTGCACTTTGGATAATCGAAAAGGGGCAGTTATAGGCTCAGGGTTATCTACATTGTATTGAGGGTCAAAATACGTTTCTATGCACTTGAATAAGAATATACCGAATTTTATCTTGTGCTCCAGGCGTATATGTATATGTATTTAAAATTGCAGAAAAGTGAACTATGGCCTTTGATTTCTTGCTAATTAAAGATTGTAAAATTCTTTGTTCCACTATTTTTAATCTGATACTTCAATCAGGTTTATTGTGGAATGGGTTGTTCTTCAAACAAACAAAGAAAATTGGCAAATATAAGAATTTCTTGAAATTATGTGTATGGTAAAGCGTGGAGACTACAAATTACGTGATTTTTCGAAATAATAGGTATTACTTTACTGAACTAAAAACAGGTATCTTTTCAGTTCTATTAACCCAAACTAGTCGAGTTATAATAGTTAATTAACCTATCAGCTTCTCTGAATCCACTTTCAATGGCTCTAATGAACGATTGAAAAATAATACGGATGTGTGGCTTCTCCAGCAAAAAGAATTGTAGGTTTGTTATTTTTGTTTGTTAGAGGACGTTCAAGTTTCTCTTGATAAATGGTCCTATTGGGGTTTTCCACTACAGATTCGTAGGAATATGTACCCAAAAAATTGGGATTATTGAGCCATTTGGTTCTGCAATAATTCTAGATTAATTAGTGTATAATTGATTGATAAAAACTACCTTAGAATTTGATGGGGTTGAGAAACATTGAAATGCCTCGAAAATAATTTGTCTAAAACATAGCTTTGTCCTCTTAAGACTTTTTCATCTGAAAAGGTTTCAATAATGGGAAGATATTTTCCTAAATACCAAGCAATCAGCACTTTGGGGTTGTTTTCAGCAGTAGTTACACCCATTAGCGAGATTAACCATTCCAAATTTTTCTTTTAGATAAAACTATTGTTATTAAAAAATGTTCATAATATCGCAAATATGTATAAACCTTTCGAAGTGTTTCTTCGTCGTTGTGTTTCCAAATGGTTTTAATAAAAGCATTGTTTGGCCACCATTTTTCCGGAAAAAGAAGAAAAATTTTCATTATAGCTCCATAGCCCATTTTATTAATGGCATCTACTTTATCTTCAGGTAAATCTGGATCGAATAGTTCTAGATGGTTGGCTTTTAATACGCCTAAAAATGGAGTGAATATTATATGATCCGCCTCATGAGTTTCCCCATCTACAGTAATGACACTAGGACGTTCTTGGTTGTCCCATTTAATGGTTTTGATTTTCTTGTGTAAATTGAATTTATCATCAATCGGAAGTGATTGGTTAGGATTAGGAAACTTTTCCATTAAAACGTTTAGAATGGTTTTGTAGCCCTGCCCATTCCAATTCATATAAAAATCTCCTGAACATAGTTTGAATAGACTTCTCAATGCTAAATCGTGTAAGTCCAAAGCACTGTTGTAAGAAGAAGCTTTGGCTGTCGCTACACGAATCATCTCGATAATTTTGTATTTTTCTTCATCATTTTCAAGAGTCTTAATCAGGTTGTTTGTCCTTAAAATAAATGAAATCTTATTGTCAACAGGATGATTAATGGAAATGTAATAGGGTTATTTACTTAATGCCAAGGCATTCCTCTACGGAAGTAGCGGTGGCACATTCATCGGATGGATTATTGCTGTTTGAAATAGAATTTGAAAATTCTTCAATTTTTTCATGTTCGGCATCATCCAGAAATTCTCCATTAGATTTGTAAACGCTAATTTGAAATTGTGAATGTCTTAAAACATTTATATCCTTGACTAAAGAATAAACGATGTTATCTTTCTCTCCATGACAAAACGCAGCTCCAACGTCAACAAAAGCATTTCCAAATTTTACACTGTGAATTCTTCCGCCTAATAAACCAAACTAAAAAGGAATTAAATTTTTCACATATCCTAATATTCTTACCAATTCTAGGTTCAGCTTCGAAAATTTTCAAATTATTAAAATCTTTTTTTTCAGTAATCTTGATGCCGCTGCTATACCTGATGAAACACTTCCAATAATAATAATGGAAACATTGGAAGGCGTTGGAGATGCCCATAAATAACACAAAAATGGCAGTATTAAAACCAGGTTTATGTTCATTATTTTGTTGGTCAAAATACGTTTCTATACAATTGAATCGAATTAGTTTGATTGATTGATTTGGTATTATTCTTGAAATATAAATTGCCTAAAACCGACAAATGGTAACCTTTGATTTATTGCTAAATAACGATTAAAGTAAAATACGTTTTCTCTCTATCTTGTTTAAATCCCATAAGTGGTGCATTCAAACGTATTAAAATGTTAACTATATTTCTTGGAAATATCTGTGTGAACTCTTTTGTTACTTTTTATCTACAGGTGAGCCTAAACCAAATAAGAAAAACTTTGCGGTTCGCAACCACAATATCTTGTTTACATGACAGGAGTGTCCAATACAGATGTCCGAATATTTGTTATCAATTACACTGTGGTAGAGCTGCGATAAGGATAGAATATACAGGATGTCCCAAAAGTAAACGTAGACATTTGAGGTACGTGTTCCTCTCATAAAAATAAGCAAAAAGTTCATATGAACATGGGTCCGGAAATGCTTCGTTTCCGAGATACAGGGTGTTAAATTTAAAAAAAAAGGACATTTCTTTATTTTTTAAATTCCAAACGGCTTAAGATTTTTTA